>CM038467.1:34473776-35073776 GCA_021464415.1 Lonicera japonica
ATATCACTCGGATTCAATGTACATTTTGGTCCCCTGAGAAAGAAAAGAAAAACGAGAAAACAGTGTGGTTCATAAATTGGGAATGTAAACGGAAAGAATTTTAAGCCATATTTCTATAGAGAAATTGTTATGTTCTTTAGTTAACAATTATTTGTGCATTGATATATGCATAATATTTTTTGTAATAATAATAAAATACCTTCTTGTTGAGAAGTAATTTAACAGTTGGTGTCATGATCTTGGAGGAACAATAAATTCTTTTAAAATATAGAGATAAGCTTCAACAACCAACCCCACCCCACCCCCCGCCAAAAAAAAATTAATAAAAAATTGTGTACCTTCACATACCTCCATCAAACCATCCACCTTCAAATTTATTATTATGTTTTCGTACTTGGAGAAAAAAACAAAAGAAATTGCCCCCCTCAAGATTAATTTCTGGTTTCATTCCTGATAGAGGTGATTACACTTGCAGCCCTTTAACTAATACCTTTGTAAATTCCATTTTCTAATTTGTAACAAAAATCAATTGTTTCTGTTATTTGAGATGCTTCCTTTCTAGCTCCTAGAATTAGATTTTGGTGTTGAATGAGTCTTGTTTTTGAGTTGTATCGAGTCTTGTTTTCTTTCTGCTTTCTGGGCTTTTCCTTGTCAACAAACACTATATTAGTGTACGTAGGTGCGTTCTGTCCCTAGAAAAACCTAATTGAGTTGTTGGAAAGTGTGGAGTATTAATTTGGAAGTCTAGAGAATTCTTATACTCCTATAAATAGGACATGATATGAATTCAATCTAGCTAAGAATTAAGGAATAAGAAAGCAAAAATGATATTCTTCTGCAAATATATTAAGTCTTCTTCAAAGAACTTTTGAGGGAGTTTTGTACAACTCCATACAGACAATGGACCCCACAAAAGTAATTGAAAGTAAATTTTCTCTGTGCCCCGCACAAATGCTAAACTTCCAACATAGTAATTGTGTGTTCTGAATATGCGGATGCAAGGAACCCAAAATTTCAACTAGGACTGGCCATTTTCAGGAAGAACCTGGGTGTTTCAGAGCGGACCCAACTGGTCACATATGGCGTCAAAGCAAGACCCATGACGTATTACGATGATGTTAAGGCTTTAATAGGCAAATCTCTTACATCGGTAGTGTAATGTAGAAATTTATGGTATACGTATTGGTGCAGTGAACCTAATTTATAACTTTCACTAGCCATTTTAGGTGAGAACTCGGGTGGTTACATTTTGGGAAAAAAAAATTCTTCGTAATTTTTTTTTCTTATTTATCACCCAAAGAATTTCTTTTCTTTATGAAAAAAAAGTAATAAGCAAAACATTCAATTCATTTTCTAACTTGTAACAAAGATCAATTATTTCTCTTATCATTTTCCATTTTGTTATCCAACGTAACGGAACCTCTAAGTGCAATATTTACAATTATTTTGTAAAAGCCCTGTTATAACACCACATAGAGTACATAATATGTTACAGATAATATTCAAGATAGTGTAGCAATAATACACACATCTTGTACACAAATATACTTGTCTCGCCCAAATAACAAACCTATAAAATATACTTTACAACAATGAAATACGAAAGATAAAAAAACACTTCAGGTTGTTTCAAAGACTAGTGAGAACAAGTTTTTCGAGGGGTCGTCATAGATAATGAAATGTCCTTCGAGTTTGAGTCGCATGTGTTACAATGATGGTTTTTTTCGCTGATGCTGATGATGATGACGCACTGAGTGTTTCTCATAAGTTAATGGTTCGTCTGCCGCAATGAAGTTCAGGGCACGGCCTTTAATATCTTTTGTAGCCTAATATTAATAAAATCAAACAAGTGGAATAGATAAGTAATCCCATTAATGCAAATAAAATAAAGACAATCAAACACAAAATATCAAAGCAAAAAGGTACCTTTGCAGTTCTTTCAGTTAAAACATTCACTGCAACCTCATGACATTTCAGTCTGTGGCGCCGCTCAGGTGATTCTTGCCGTACAATATCTCTCCCCATGTCTCGAAGCAACTGATGCATCTGCAATTTTCTATCTCGATCAATTGCCAATAGATGCCTATGCACTAGTGTTCGAATTCCAGTACTTGCATTGTAACCTTGTTCATTTAGTATTGTAGTTACATGATTTGCGTCCTTGCCAATAAAGAAACATGCGAGGTGGAGAAAAAGATCTTTGTCATAATGTATAGAATCCAAGCTCACTTTAAGCCTATTTATGACTTCATGTCGGGGAATTAATTCTAGTTTCTTAATTACACTGCGATATACACTTAAATCACTGCTAAATAGAGAAGAGCCCAAAACTACAAGAGCTAAGGGAAGTCCGCCACAGTGAATCACCAATCTTCTAGTGAAATCCTCGTAGCTTGGAATAGGGTGGTCACTTCCGAAGGCATGGAGGCTAAACAACCTAAGTGATTCTTCTTCGTCTAAGGGCCTTACCACATACTGATTGTGAACTTTATAATGTTTTAGCAACTGCATTTGCCTTGTTGTAACGATTATTTTACTGCCCGGACAATACCAATCTCTGTTTCCAATTAGTGCATGTAATTGGGACAACTCATCTACATCATCAAGAACAATAAGAACTCTTTCACGTCTAATGGTATTTTTAATCAATAGCATTCCATCATTTATGTCATAAATATTCATTTTTCCTTCTTTCTTCTTCTTCGGTAGTATACTTGAAAGAAGTTGTTCTTGCAAATGGAGTAAACCATCCGGCTTTCTGGAATACTCTCCGATATTGGAAAGGAAGCAACTCCCTTCAAATTTATCATAGTTTGAGTTATATACCGACTTTGCAATGGTTGTCTTCCCAATTCCACTCACCCCACAGACCGACACAATGCTTACATTATTAGTTGGCTTGTATATTCCATATTGGTAAGGAGGAACACCTGGGACAACGATGGTGAGATTCAAGTCAATCTATCAACACAATGTCAAAATTCGGAATTAAAATGTAGATATTATATATATATATAGGTATATGTATATATATTCAAATTAATATGACTATTGAAGAACGTGTACGTACATAACATGATTTGTTAACATGAGTCTATTAGAGAAGATTGTGTTCACGTATAGACAATCTGTTCACATTGTATAGTTACCTTTTTGTATAATTGTGTCCATATTTAGATTAGGGTTTATTAGTTTCGTTTTTTGTATCTTATACAAACCCTATATAAATGGTACTCTGTATTATGTTAATTATGCAATATAATACATTCTCTGAAATTCTTTCTCTAGAATATTTGACTTGGTATCAGAGGATATAATCCTAATTGTTAGGGTTCATAAAAGAGATCGACTTTGTCGTAAAACATCCGTCTTCATTCTTGTCCTTATTCCCGTCATCTCGCAACTCTTTGTTGCTTCGTTCATTCTCCACCGACCTTCAAAAAATACCAAACAATACCAAAATTTTCCCTTCTTCAAAACGATCAACTCGGCTTTTGAATCTCCTCAATCAAATCTCCCACGCACCTAACGCGCTGCTGCTTGCTAGGCATTTTTTAACTTTCCAGATCTAAACGTATGGGCATCAAATCCCTAAATTTTTTACACCATCAGAATCATCTTGACTAGACGATCACATTGCAAAAAAAATCAAGCCAAAACATCCCTTCACGTGCCGTCATGCACGGCTGGAAGTTCCGGCGTTTTACCTCTACGCGCCATCATCTATCCGTTTCCTTTAACATAGTCAATTAATGGCATTAGCCATCACCGATAAAACTAAAGGCCGTTATCGTCAAAGTTAATGGTGTTAGCCATCACCGTTAATTTTAACTATGTCAACCAAGCAAGTTTGGTTATTTGTAGTTTAGCCCCAAAAGTTTCTGTTATTCTTAGTTTAACCCCAAAAGTTTGTGTTATTAGCAAGTTGACCCTAAAAAGTTTTTGTCCTTTCCACTTTTTTCTGTTATTCTCAATTTAACTCCGAAAGTTTGTGTTATTGCAGTTTGTCTAAAAAAATCTATTATGTCCACTTTGACTCCATTTTTTTTTTAGCCCACTAAGTATTATCATGGGTGATGCAAGTGACTCGCAAATCCAGAAAGTTGAGGTATTTGTTCGAAGTTTGGAAGGTGGTTCTTTTGGAGGAACCAAGCTCAATGGTACTAATTTTCGCATTTAGAAAAAAAATCATGTCTCTCTTTCTCCATGGGATACATAAGATGGGGCATGTGACTCGAACAATCAAGGCTCCCAATGAAGAAGATGCTGACGCTTTTGTTAAATGGGAAGATGATGATGGGTATGTTATGTCGGTATTATTCAAAGCAATGACGGATGATGTATTACATGTGGTAGAGGAGTGTGAATGTAATATCCCTTATTTTAAATTGAATTATATTAGCTTATTTATACTCATATGAGTGATCGTTTGATGATTCGGGTGGTCTGAATCGATTTCGGTTGGTAAATAAAAAGTTTTGGTTATTCGAGATTTGTTAATTCTAACTATCTTTGAGCTATTGTAATTTCTTCATTATTTATCCCACTGAGATTTCGTTCGCGAGAATGTATAGTATTTGTACCATTCTACAACTTTCGTGTTTTGGCCGAAGTCCAGTTCACAATCCTCGTGGGTCAAAATAGGGCGCAAAATAGGCCTATTGCAAAATTCTGGTCATTCGGTAGCGCTTTGGCAGAGCGCTGCTTCGGTGAATTTCTAGGACAAATATATCTAGAATTTGGAAATATTTCCTCCTATAAAGTTGTAGATCTTTGAAATACCTTTCCGTGGACATAAAAAATGCCTCAATCGAAGTTCGAATGAAAAGTTATGGCCAAAACAAAAACAGTGGTACAGAGCCCAAAATTTATAGCGCGGACCGGTATGGCGTTTTTGGCATACCGGTCTGGCACCAAATTTTTAGGAAATTTGTGCTCCGCAGACCGGTATTTTGCATACCGATCAGCCAGTTAATTATTCCCATCGAGTTAAGCACGTTTTTAAGCCATTTTCGGTCATTTTTCACCCAAACTTCGTGCCAAACATTTCCACACTCCTCTTGAGAGTTCTAAAGGGTTCTAGAGAGAGAAAATGAAGATTTCTACGCATCTATCCGTCCGAATCGAGGATTCAAGCTTGATGTCATCCAAAACCACCTCTAAGGTACTATTTATCATCTTCTACCTTGATTTTCTTCTATAAAAGCTCGAGCGTGAGCTTTGGCTACTTGGGTTGGGTTTATACATCATTGATTCGGGGATTTTTCTATGCTAAGAACGTGTTGACACAAGAGCTTGAGTATTTCACTGAACGGGGCTTCGGTTTACGTCTTTCTTCTTTCTTTTGGTCTACAAACTTGAGGTGGGGGTTATATTTTTTCAAAACTCGATATTATGATTTTATTTATCAAAATATGAATGATTATATACATATATGTTTGATATGAAGCACATACTGCTTTGTCATTGATTATACTCAAATGATATATACATGTATGCTTACTATGAAAACCATAATTAGTTGATATTCATAAATCATGCATGATTAAGCTATGATTCAATGATATGAAATGATACATGCCAAATAAACTCAATTTTCACGTAGTATTTGATCTCTATGGGATGTCCCTCGGGTGTATATGTGTTTAGTTGATATGATTGAACTAGTAAATAGTTTTGGTATGCACCAAGGGACAAGTATGAGGGTCGATGAGGTTTATATGGCATATGTTGTTTCTAGCTTGCATTTAGAGCATGTTGTGCACGTTTGCATCATTATTGTGTCAACCCGGCATCTCGAGGATATCTTGGCAAGTTCGGAGCCTTCTTATGACATATGGTATGAAAATTATCTCTTGGGAGAACTATATCTCGTATCCATGTTATGGATGGATTTCTATGCTCTTGAGGTATTCTTGAATGTGTGATTATCTCTCTTCGGGAGTTCTTATTCGTATGGGGATATATATTCTCGACTATGTTATATGGTGGGATGTTGCCCACAGTGATCTGTATCTATGTTTGGGCCTTCCGTCGGTGAAGGGGAATAATTGTGGTTAGTGCTTGCCGGTATGAAAAATAGGCAGGGCCTGGTGCCTTGGGTTGAAAAGCCCTAAACCCTGGGGGGTCAGCAAGTCGTCGGCTGTCTAGAGCCAGCAGTGAGCAGTCCGAAAATTTAGACAACGACAAGGCACTAATATTCTAGTTGATATGAAAATGAGCCATTGACGTGATATGGTGGACTGTGGTCCAACTTGTTATCATCTGTTGATATTCACCCGAGACGGAGATGCCATATTATAGATCTCGATCTTATGTCTCTTGAGGGCGGTTAGGCCCATGTTATGAATGTTCATGGATTGATCTTTTAGCGAGGCGGTCAGGCCCACAATTATTGTTACAGTTATAATTCCTGATAAGGAGTGGCTATAGTCTTGGACAGGCAGACTCATATCATTTGCTATCTCGGCTCACTCATATTCTGGTGATTCGACGTAACGGTTGATACAACAGAAGTAACCTGCATAAGCATGCATGGTTTTGCGAAATTATGAAAAATTACAAATCATGTTTGAATTGTAATATAAAAAGGTTTACTTTGTTTAAAGTAACGAATCAATAAATATTTTCAAAGTCGTTCCGTTTTACTGCCCCCTGCTGGGTGATATGCTCACCCCGTTTTTCTAAAACTATACAGGTATTTAGGAGTCCAAAGAGGGCATGGACGCAACGGGATCAGGGACGTGTTAGTAGCTCTGATATGGACTCATTTTTGTCATGTATATGTTCTCTCGGGAAGCCACGGCTAGCCCGAAATGTAGTATATTCATTTGGGTTACTTAGTTGGTTATGTAACATGAATATGTATATGCTTGTATGTTTGTGTGCAGTACAAACATCATCAATATGATTATGAATTTGTTGTTTGACACTCATGTTATTACTGGTTGTATTTCTTTATGCATTTATATATATAACCATTTTAGTCAATCTAAGATGGGTTAGTAGCACTCCAGGTCTTAATTACGGTTGTTGTCCTGTAGATTAAGGCGGGGGTGTTACAAATTGGTATCAGAGCATAGGTTGACGAGTACTTGGGCTTGATGGGGACGGAATGTGTTGTGATTCTTGCTAGTTACTCCAGTATCTGTCAGTAATTATGATATGTGTATTCCTGAGGTCATGTTTTGTATCCTACCACTCATCTAGAGCTTGTTAGTCCACATGGTGTGGCAAGTTGTTCTTTCGCTGATTTCGATTTTTGCGGCTATTGATGCCTGTGTTTTGTGGTTGAACTCCTTTGGAGTTTTGGTGTTGCATTCTGGCCTTGAAGGTTTGATACCACATGATGTGGGTGTATCATGTGGGAGTTCTTTTGTGCCATGATGTGTGTCCCATGTGAGAAAGGTAAAATCATTATCATGATAACAAGTTAACAGGTTCTAGCTTCGTCACATCACCCGCTCGTTGTTTCCTAAGGTCGTTTTGTTTGTCTTGTTTTTGGATTAGATTATACCTTGTGTAATTTTGGTTAGTCTCCTAAGAAGAGGAGACCAGATGTAATTTGGGAGAAAGGTCTAGTTTTCTTCATCGATAGAAATTTTTGTAGTAACCTGACAAGTGGCACGAGAATTGGTCAAAATGATTAGTCCTCCTAGACTAAGAGGAGGTAAAGATCTTATTAGTCATGAATGATAAATTAAGATAAAGAATTGTTATAGATGCTGGTAATACGGTCGTGATAGAAGGGAGTATTCATTCTTGTGGTTTATGGGAAAAGAAGGTTCTTCCGGATAGTATAGATCAATATCTATAAGAGAATGGTAAAAAGTCGCATACTTCATTTAGTTTTCAGGAATTAAGAAGTTGATTTCCTTCTTAATTGTCTATTAAATCACCTGGGGTGGGTAAGGTGTTCAATATTGGGAGAATAGTACGTTCACAATATAGTTGTTTCTTCTTGCGGTGGATATATAGAATCGGCAGATAAATTCTGCAGGCATATTTTATATAATGGTTTGCACTTCATAAGTATATGTATTGTATCTTATATGATAAGGTGGTTGGTTATATCTTGGGAGAAATCTCATGACAAAAAGACAAGGAAGTTTGTGATGTTTGTAATGATTTCGATTGTGCCTCTTCACACTTGGCTAGAAACTTTTGGATATATCGAGAATGTGGGTAGATGATGATCATATTCTGTGATAGTGTGAAACTATTAATGTGAATCACGTATGATCAATTATGAAAACTATTTTATTATGCTGTTTTGAAAATTTCTTAGATTAAATATCATATGGTATATACATCATTTTGTATCTTGATTGTTTTGGATTTAAATTTATGGGTTATGGAACTTTCTATGGATATAAAGTATTAATCTTTAGAAATGACCTTTATTCACTTTGTGTATCCATATGCCTCTAAGTTTTTGGACTTAATGATTCTATATGACATCTTTGTAAGGGAACCGGTTTTGTCGAAGGACTATTGAATTAAATCGGCTACTTAACTAACGTTAAGAAATTTCATAGTAATCGAAAATCATTTTGTATTGTGGTATAAAGCTATTATAATCTTCCTCCTTTATGGAGTAATATTTTGATTAATCAATGATATGCTTCGGTGTATGATTTTGAGTGACGTAAACATTTAGAAATTGTTCGATTTATACTTATGGATATCGTTGAGCCATGAAATCCATGAGATGTTGAATGTGGAAAATAGATTGAGATCTAATGGACATATAATTATGATTTCCTTACATGTGAGATTATGGTTCTTTATACTTATTTACACTTGGGTACATAAGTTTATTTCTGTAAGATTTGTGTATTATAAGTGTAGTGGTGTGGCTTGGGAGTATCTCAAATTCTTCACGAGAATGTTGGGGTATATGGTTTCTTCTTCGTTTGCCGTAAGACTTCTATTCAGAAGGAGATCTTGTCTGAAGGTTTACAAGTTAAGATTTTGGATTATTTATAGTTTACCTATTAGAGTAAAGTAAGTTGAATTAAGTTTATTGTTATGGATTGAATCTCACTTATTCCTTGTTTTTATGGTATCCCTTGTCATGAAAATCCCTGGCATGATATGAGATGATGACATCATAACTTTTTAGGCATATTGGGAATACATAGATATTTTAAAACCTTTTATGGTTCTCTAGATAAATGGTCCATTTTGTCTTTAATCTTGACTTGGGATATGGATACTTGAGTTTTCTTCTATCATATTTTCTTGAGAGATAATTGTGTTCGTGAAATTTTTCATAATATGTACTATGGAGGGAGAGATGACTTTGGTATGTTAGGTGCCAATGGATAGAAGATGTCAATCTTATGTAAGTAAACATTTTTTGGTATGTGAATTATATGTATACATTGGATGGGATGGTTATATTATGGCAATTATGATTTTATTCTTTGATCTTGACCCGTTAAGGGAATTGACGACTGGGTATACTGTGAAGATATTTTGGTGGATATCAACTTATTTGGGATTTGCAATGGCTTGATATAAGGACAAAACGGAGGAACTAATTGTGGGTCATTATATCATTATTATTAAGTTCTAGAGCACTCATTATTGTCCTTGTTCTCATATCTTTATTGTCATTGCTTATTTGTTGGCTCCATGATATTCGTGTTGGCCTTGCTTGTTGTATATGAATTGAATGCCAATGAGGATTGATGGGTACATGGTTAAGTACACCTGCCGGAATCTGCCAATAGTCTAATAGGCCCTTTCGGGATGTCCAATGTGAGGACATGGGTAAGGTGAGGCAGGGATGGATGGTGGTGGTGGTGCATGTGACCAAAAGAGTATCAGGGTTGAAAACCGAGATTTATGATTAGTGTCTCAAGTCATTTACTTAAGGAATGCCATCAAAAATTTCGAGGACGAAATTTTTATTAGTGGGGGAGATTGTAATAACCCATATTTTAAATTGAATTATATTAGCTTATTTATACTCATGTGAATGATCGTTTGATGATTCGGGTGGTCTGAATCGATTTCGGTTGGTAAATAAGAAGTTTTAGTTCTTCGCGATTCGTTAATTCTAGCTATCTTTGAGCTATCGTAATTTTTTCGTTATTTATCCTACTGAGATTCCCTTCGCATGAGTGTCCAGTATTTGTACCATTCTACAACTTTCGTGTTTTGGCCGAAGTCCAGTTCACACTCCTCGTGGGTCAAAATAGGGCGCAAAGTAGCATTGCAAAATTCTAGTCATTCGGTAGCGCTTTGGCAGAGCGCTGTCTTTGGTGAATTTCTAGGAAAAATATATCCAATATTTGGAAAAACTTCCTCTTAGAAAGTTGTAGATCTTTGAAATACCTTTCCGTGGACATAAAGAACGCCTCAATCAAAGTTCCGAGCAAAAAGTTATGGCCAAAACAAAAACAGTGGTTTAGAGCCCAAAATTTATAGCGCGGACCGGTATGGCGTTTTTGGCATACCGATCTAGCACAAAATTTTTGAGAAATTTGTGCTCCACGATCGGTATTTGGTATTTGGCATATCAGTCCGCCAGTTAACTATTCCCACCGACTTAAGCACATTTTTAAGCCATTTTTTGTCATTTTTCATCCAAACTTCGTGCCAAACATTTCCACACTCTTCTTGAGAGTTCTAGATGGTTCTAGAGAGAGAAAGAGGAAGATTTCTACGCATCTATCCGTCCGAATCGTGGATTCAAGCTTGATATCTTCCAAAACCACCTCTAAGGTACTATTCATCATCTTCTACTTTGATTTTCTTCGATAAAAGCTCAAGTGTGAGCTTTGGCTACTTGGATTGGGTTTATACATCATTGATTCGGGGATTTTGCTATGCTAGGAACGTGTTGACACGAGAGCTTGAGTATTTCACCGAACGGGGCTTTGATTTACATCTTTCTTCTTTCTTTTGTTCTACAAACTTGAGGTAGGGGTTATATTTTTTCAAAACTCGATATCATGATTTTATTCATCGAAATATGAATGATTATATACATATATGTTTGATATGAAGCACATACTGCTTTATTATTGATTATACTCAGATGATATATACATGTATGATTGCTATGAAAACCATGATTAGTTGATATTCATAAATCATGCATGATTAAGCTATGATTCAATGATGCGAAGCGATATATGCCAAATAAACTCGATTTTCACGTAGTATTTGATCTCTACGGAATGTCCCTCGGGTGTATATGTGTTTAGTTGATATGATTGAACTGGTAAATGGTTTTGGTATGCACCAAGGGAAAAGTATGAGGTTGGATGAGGTTTATGTGGCATATGTTATTTCTAGCTTGCATTTAGAGCATGATGTGCACGTTTGCATCATTATTGTGTCAACCCAGCATCTCGAGGATATCTTGACAAGTTCGGAGCCTCCTTATGACATATGGTGTGAAAATTATCTCATGGGAGAACTATATCTCGTATCCATGTTATGAATGGCTTTCTATGCTCTTGAGGCATTCTTGAATGTGTGATTATCTCTCTTCGGAAATTCTTATTCGTATGGGGATATATTCTCGGCTATGTTATATGGTGGGATGTTGCCCACAGTGATCAGTATCTATGTTTGGGCCTTCCGTCGGTGAAGGGGAATAATTGTGGTTAGTGCTTGCCGGTATGAAAAATAGGCAGGGCCTGGTGCCTTGGGTTGAAAAGCCCTAAACCTCCGAGGGGTCAGCAAGTCGTCGGCTGTCTAGAGCCAGCGGTGAGCAGTCCGAAAATTTAGACAACGACAAGGCACTAATATTCTGGTTGACATAGAAATGAGCTATTGACGTGATATGGTGGACTGTGGTCCAAATTGTTATAATCTGTTGATATTCACCCGAAACGGATAGGCCATATTTTGATCTCGATCTTATGACTCTTGAGGGCGGTCAGGCCCATGTTATGACTGTTCATGAATTGATCTTCTAGCGAGGCGGTCAGGCCCACGGTTATTGTTACAGTTATAATTCCTAATAAGGACCGGCTATGGTCTTGGACAGGCAAACTCATATCATTTGCTATCTCGGCTCACTCATATTCTGGTGATTCGACATAACGGTTGACAAAACGGAGGTAACCTGCATAAGCATGAGCATGCATGGTTTTGTGAAATTATGATAAGTTCCAAATCATGTTTAAATTGTATTATGAAAAGGTTTACTTTGTTTAAAGTAACGAATCAATAAATGTTTTTAAAGTCGTTCCCTTTTACTCCCCCCTACTGGGCGATATGCTCACCCCATTTTTCTAAAACTATATAGGTATTCAGGAGTCCAAAGAGGGCATTGACGCAACGGGATCGAGGACGTGTTAGTAACTCTGATACGGACTCATTTTTGTCATGTATATGTTCTCTTGAGAAGCCACGGCTAGCCCGAAATGTAGTATATTCATTTGGGTTACTTAGTTGGTTATGTAACATGAATATGTATATGCTTGTATGTTTGTGTGCAGTACAAACATCATCAATATGATTATGAATTTGTTGTTTGACACTCATGTTATTACTGGTTGTATTTCTTTATGCATTTACATATATACCCATTTTAGTCAATCTAAGATGGGTTAGTAGCACTCCAGGTCTTAATTACGGGTGTTGTCCTATAGATTAAGGCGGGGTTGTTATAGTGAAACCACTGAAGGTATATGGAATACGTTAGGGGACCTCTACATTAATGAATCGGACTTTATATAGGTTCATGAATTAATGTGTAAAGTTATCAGAATGCAACATAATAGGTAGCCAGTATCAATGTTTTTCATTAAATTAAAGAATGTATGGGCAAAAATTGATCAAAAATGTCCCTGTAAAATCAAGAATCTGGAGGATATTAAGTGGTACCAACGAGAAAAGAAGCTTGAGCGGGTTTATGCCTTCTTAAGAGAACTCGATGCGAAACATAGCAGTGCTAAAGGGGAATTACTCAGAACCCAAACCTTATGGCTTGACTACTGCCTTTGCATACATCCGTAAGGATAAATCCCAACAAAATAGTCTTTAATAGGCATAGGTTGAAATTTTTAGCCCGGCTATTCAGTCCAAGCCACCAACAGCCAACCATTAACAACAGGGGTCAATTTTTCTTCATCAGCAACGTCCTCCACAGGTTCTAACCGTCCAAAATGTACCTATTGCAATGATCTAAGGCATGTTTGAGAAACTTATTGGAAGTTGAATCCACATCTTAAACCTCAGAATTAGGGTTACCGTGCTAAAGGGAAGGCAGATGCCGTTTAATTGGTTCAAAAACTAAATTTCTATGGAATAATCGGACAAAATAATCAGACATCTATAAAGGCTACTCCTACGGTATCTATTGCCAGTCTAGGTAAATTTGGTATGGCTTTAAAGATTTCTCGTTTTGTTAATTCTGATAATTGGATTATTGATTCTGGTGCGCCTGATCATATGGCTTATGATAAATCTTATTTTACTGAGTTATATTCCCCACTAGTATCTTATGTTACAAATACAAATGATGAAACTTTTCCTGTGTTAGGGACAAGGTCAGTCTGTATTACCCGAACTCTAAAACTACATCATGTTTTATATGTTCTTACCTTGTCTCATAACTTATTATGTGTCCCTTAATTGAATATTGAATCTCAATATTCTATTACTTTTTATCCCATGTATATGCTTTTTTAGGATCTTCTCACCAGGGAAGTGATTGGAAGGGGGTATCTGAGGGGCAAATTATTTTACCTAGATCAGATGTATGCTGGATACAAGCTAGTACATCATCACCATCCCTCTTTCAATATTATGAAAAAAAAACTATGCCTACCTTATTAATTGGTGTTAATAAGTCTGCTTTACATAGTGAAACTTGTGTTTTGACTAAAAGCCATCATGCTACTTATTCTTCCAGTATTTCTAATAAAAGTAGTATTCCTTTTGAGTTGATTCATTCTGATGTTTGGTACCCCTTTAGAAGGCCCACTATTTCTGGTATGCGGTACTTTGTGTTATTCATTGATGATTACACAAGACTGTCATGGTTAGTTATTCTTAAAACCAAAGACGAGGTCTTTCCAAATTTTCAAACTTTTCGCAATCTAATTCAAACACGGTACTATAGCATCATTAAAATCCTTTGGTCTGATAAGGGGGGAGTATGTCAATCATGCCTTTAGCGAATTTTTTCAAACACATGCATTGTTCACCAAACTACTTGTCCACAAACACAAGAACAAAATGGAGTTTCTAAAAAAAAAAATCATCGCTTACTTGACATGGCTTGTGCCCTTTTTTTCCTGCTCATATGCCAAAGTACCTTTGGGGTGATGATGTACTAGCTTCATCCTACCTCATTAATCATCTTCCTTTTAGTGTCCTTTAGGAAAAACTTTCACTTGGGATGCTTATATCTCATGTGTCGTTACCTTCAATTCATAACCGTCCAGTTCATGTCTATGGTCGTGTTGTCTTTGTCCATGTTACTAAAAATCAAAGGTCTAAGTTAGATGCCCGAGCGATTAAGTGTGTATTTATTGGTTATGGGGGATAAAAAAAAGGTTATAAGTGTTACCATCCACCTACCCGAAAGTATTATGTCACTATGGACGTTACTTTCTTCGAAGACATGAGTTATTTTTCCTCATCTAACTCTGCCCTTCAGGGAAAGAGTTCATATTTTGAAGAACTATCTCATAGTGATGAGGAAAATCCACAGGTGCTAGATGATATACAGGCGGTTCCAGTTGACATCCAGGTCAAGACACTAGTTCAGACATAAGAAGTCACATCTGCCCCCTCCACTATTCAAGACAAGAAGGCTGTAGGTTTTCGTTTGGTGTTTAACGTAAAGTACAATGTGTATGGTTTTGTAAATCGATATAAAGTCCAACTTGTAGCCCAAGGGTTTACTCAAACATATGGGATAGACTATGATGAGACATTTGCTCATGTCACAAAAATGAACACTATTCGGGTTCTACTATAACTTGCAGTGAGTTTTAATTGGCCTCTTTAACAACTTGATGTTAAGAATGCATTTTTTCATGAAGAATTAGCTAAAGAAATGTACATGGTTTTTCCACCAGGGTATGTGTAAGCTTCCCCTGCTAATTTTGTATATTAATTGGAGAAATCACTGTCTGGGCTTAAACAGTCACCTCGTGTGTGGTTTGGAAGGTTCTCACAATTCATGAAGAAGGTGGGTTATAAACAGAGTAACTCAAAGCATACCTTGTTCCTCAAACACCAACAAGGGAAAGTAACAACTTTGATTATTTACATTGATGATATGGCAATCACTGGTGATGATACTGTTGAAATTGGTAGATTGCAGAAACAGTTGGTTTCTGAGTTTGAAGTAAAGGACTTGGGTGAACTTAAGTATTTCTTAGGGATCAAGGAAGCAAGAAGGAGTGAATGAATATATTTGTGCTAGAGGAAGTACATCTTTGACCTATTGGCAGAAACTAGCATGTTGGATTCTAAGCCGGTTGACACTCTTATTAAACAGAATCATTGCTTAGCAGAGTATCCAGACCAAATACCTACTAACATAGCCCGCTATCAGAGATTGGTTAGGCATTTAATGTATTTGTCCCATACCTGACCAAATGTAGCTTATGGCGTTAGCATGGTAAGTCAGTTCATCCATAATCCAAGCGAGGCTCACATGGGTCCCGTAATCCGAATTCTAAGATACTTAAAGTCATCCCTAAAAAGAAGAGTGGTGTTTTCTAAACACAATAATTGTCTTAAAATTTGGGGTCTCATGTATGCGGATTAGGCCGGGAGTATTATTGACAAAAGGTTGACGTACGGGTATTTTACATTTGTAGGAGGTAATCTTGTTACATGAAAGAGCAAGAAGCATAAAGTTGCGGCAAGATCAAGTGCTAAGACTGAATATAGAAGGATGGTTCAAGAAGAATGCGAGTTAATGTGGTTAAGAAATTTGATGTGTGATTTGTGTTTCGGACCTAAGAAAACTGTGCAGTTGTACTGTGACAACCGGGCAGTGATTGATATATAGTAAAACTAGTCCAGCATGATCATACTAAGCATGTGGAAATTAATCGTCATTTTATAAAGGAAAATCTAAATACCAGCCTTATTAGCCTTTCTTTCATTTCCACTGAAGAACAACTTGTAGATATTATCACAAAAGTTGTTTCCATAAAACCATTATACGACTCACTGAGCAAGTTAGACATGGTTGATGTGTATGCCCCAACTTGAATGGGAGTGTTAATGTGAGTCTATTAGAGAAGATTGTGATCACATATAGACAATAACGTGTTCACATTGTATAATTACGTTTTATATAATTGTGTCTATATTTATATTAGGATTTATTAGTTTCCTTTTTTGTATCTTGTACAAGCCCTATATGAAGGGTACTATACCTTATGTTAATTATTCAATACAATACATTCTCTTAAATTCTCTCTCTAGAATATTTCACTTGATTATGTTATCATTATAACATCATTGTATAAGAGTTTTTCTTTATCAAATTTTCCTATCAACGTTGTTGGAGGGTAGTGCTCATTAGGGCTACCTGACATGCAAGAGAGAGATGATAGCTAGCTTCTAGAGTTGATTTGATCCAGACTATAACATAATAATGATGGACAAAATAGGGTAGACAGTCGAGGGCGAAAAAAAATTCCAATGCTGGAGCAAGAGGGGATGAGAGAAGTATTTTTGGTTGAGTTGTATGATTATGACTAATATATACCATTAGTTATAGTTGCCTGATTGAGTCCATACATTAACATCACTCGTGATAAATATTGGGAGTTCATCTCTTGTATAGAGTGTTATAATGGACAAAAAAGTCACTAAATAAATCTTCAACTCTCTCTCTCTTAAACATATGAATGGCCAACAATCCCGTCTAGTGGCGGTGGTAACACGTGGGATCATGATCGAGGGCATGTAGGTGTATGGGGGTTTTGCACCCTCAGGTGTAAGCAAAGTTTGGTAGGCTGCTAAGCATGTGGATCCATGGGGTAAAGGTCAAGGGGGTGGTACCCTTTTGTAAGAAAATCAAAAAGTAAATTTTGCCTTGCTAATTTTAGTGTATTGGAGCAAAAGTTTGCCATATTTCGTTACATAAGTAACATACATAAAGTGATAGGAAACATGAAATAGAATCTTCTTGCAGCCACCAATTCTTAATTAATTGTCGATCCTAAAGGGCTTGCAACAAAAGTGAATTAAAGAAAATTCTAGATTTTTCTTTGATTTTGATACCCAAGACCAAAACACACGTAAGCATTATAATGAACCCAAGACCAAAACGCACATACGCATTATAATCAATTACCTTGTTTAGTCTTATCTTCTTTTAGCATATCTTTGTTGATGATGAGCCCTTTATCTTCCTTTAGCATATCGTTGTTAATGATGAGGCCTTTATCTTCCTTTAGCATATCTTCGTTGATGATGAGGCCTTTATCTTCCTTCAGCAAATCTTTGTTGATGATGAGGTCTTCGGTTCTTGCAGCCTAAATAATAGAAAAGGAAATGCTTAGCTTATGATAAACATTACGCAAGAAATCATGCGCATGAAATATATATATATAAAGCAATTTTTTTATCTTTTTTTTTCGACACTGATAACAAAGCCACTAAGTGCTAGGTTGCCCACAATTCTAATCAACCCATGAAAAAGATTGGTCTGGTGAGGAGTTGATACCTCCTTTCGCGTACTTTTTTGTGCACATCTTTTATAAGTGTAGCATTACACTAATATTATACTTGATTGTAATTGGGTTATTTTGAATTGACATGGATTGAATACGATACTAATTAAGTCAAATTTGTGTTAAAGAAAACAGTGAAAAAAATAACTTGTACTATTTATTTTACCTATTAGTACTACGAGTCAATAAAAATATTAAGCTACGAATACAGCAAATATGCTTTGGAGTATTCAGCTCATAGTGTTGCTGTAAGGAGGCATATATGAGAAATGCTAGTTTACAGAGAAGTAAGGAAAATCAATTGGTATTAACGAATAAGTAAGTCGAAAACTACCTGATTCTCAAGAGATGGTTGATTATGAGAGTTTCCAGATTGTTTTAGTCGATCCATTAATTGGACAAATACGTGATGCAAATAATCTGTTTCATTGCTGCTCAAGTCCAGCGCTTTCGAACATTGACTTTCATCTTTAACCTTGTGCATATATTTAATGTACTTGTCTTCAGGAGAGAGATTATCGAGCTTTGGGCAATTATAAACGACTATATTTTGTAGCTTCTGTGGGATGATTAAACCACTAGAAATGCTAAGTAATTCAGGTAGGTGTACAAGTAATATAGTCTTCAAGCTCGGGAGAAATGCATGATCAGCTTCCAAGAGACCAGGTCCCACACTTACTAGGCTTTGAATCTTGGGACAATCTTTAACTATAAGCTCTTTCAAGTTTACAAGATTGCGCAGCAACGCTAGGTTGAAAATGGTGATCAACTCAGGGCATGTATAAAGCGCCAAGATTTCTAGACTGGACAAACAACCTGTAACAATTGGACCTTTCCAAACGCATTGCAAGTTCTTCATGTGATGAACACTCAAGTAACGTAGCAATTCAAGAACATGTTTTCTATCATTTGCGGTAGCATTATATCCTTCTTTATAGAAGTCACTTCCGTCAATAATAGTTTCCAGCATATTGCATTCCACAATCAAGCAGCACACGAGAAGAGCCATCTCCTGGATCGTGAATACAGATAACTTTTCAAAAGTCCAGTGGCGATCAAGGAACAAAGCCTTGGCATGTTCAAGTGCCTTGCCAACTACAACCGTGCTTCCCTCTCCATTTACATACTTCAAGCATTTATCGGATTTCTCATACTCACTCTGAAGATCATCTGGCAGGCAAACTACAATATCCGACTCATGGCGGCCCACGATCAACCTAAAGTTCGATAAATTTGTGTACACGTTCCTTGGGAGTTGCAGAAATTGTTGTAATAGCTCATCTGTTGGAAAGTACAATTTCAATATTTTCAAGTTTTTCAATTCTGACAACTCCTTAATGATAGTTCTTAACTTTACATCCCACCACTTGCAGTCCGGATCCACATGAATACTTAATTCCTTCAGGCGAGATAATTTTGATAATGCTCCTGTTGGGATTATTGCCTCAATCCCCTTTCTTCCTATGTAGCTGTCTGCACATCTGTACAAGGACACCTGTTGGAAAGCAAGATTTTATTATTTGTAAATTGACTGTTTACCAATTTTAATGTGGTATTATATCATTGCATGTCTTTGGTTAGAACATATCTAGTTTTCTATTTAGTAATTGAGTCTTTCCTTATTTAGTTATTTCCTTTTGTTTCCTTTCATATATTCTTGTTTTAGGGTTTATTCGTGTCCTATGTATATCCCCTTGGGCAGTAATTTTGGAAGATAAAATCTGGAGAACATGTATTGAGACACATTGACATATCACCTGCGCATTGGTTAGTAATAAACTTTGGGTATATTCTATTTATGACAGACTCAATTCACTGATCACTAACGTAGTGGCGATATGTCATTGTCATAACACATTTACAAAAGCAGTTAGAACAACAATTATTAATATATGTATAATCTTGGTTTCCAACAGTACCTTCAAGCATTCCAACTGAAGTAGATCTCCAATTTCCTCGGGCAGACATGTGAGCTCAGTTCCTTCTAGATCAAGCAACTCCAGATTCTTAAGAGCTCCAATATTAGCTGGTAGTTCCATCAAGATTTCATCACCTCTCAACAAGAGTTGACGAAGTTCAACCAAACTGGAAATTGTATCAGGCAATGATTCAATGCTCCTATTCGACAAATCAAGAGCTCTAACTGCGTACATGCCTTCAAGCTCTGAGAGAGGAATGTCTGTCATATCAGATATATGTTCGAAAAACGAGTTGACCTGGTTAAGGAACCCTGGATTTTCCAGCACCTCATTCGAGCTCGATCCTTCTCCCTCCTGATCCTTAAGTAACTCGACATCTGTTATGCCAACTGCTTCCACTTTTTCAATAAATGCTGCACGAGCTATAAAATTGTTGACAGTGCCTGATACCACTTGGGACCCAACTGTCTTGAGTTTATCTTCCATCATTTCAATAATTTTTTGAATGCAGTTGGACTCAACTCTGAGGATTTATTGCAATCAAAATAAAAAATAAAGTGAAATGATGACAATATCATATTGAAGTGCTTTACAGATTCTAAAGAAAATAGCAAACATAAATCTTGTTTCAAATAAATAAAAAATGATCAACAACATGTTTATCAAACGATCCATCATTTAACAAACAACCTTAATCCATATTAACCAAATGTACATATCTTCTTTCTCTTTCTAAGTAACTTCAGAAACCATGCAGTCGACAATGGTTCCAGTTCTATTTTCAAAAATAGGTTCGGGTTTTGACAAATTTGGGATTCTATCCAATGGTTTTACCCAATGGATATCCCTATTAGAATCAATGTACATTAATTTGAAAGAAACCATGTGAAATATATATATAAAAAGAAATCGGAAAAGAAATATATACATATAATACTAGAATCCTTGTTTTATATTTTAGTTTGGACTAAATATATTTTTGAGTGGCACATGTATCGTGTGTACATGTGATCTAGTATATATATGTGTGTGTACATTAGAATAATCGGGTGCAGTTTTCATTTATTATATTTCAAATAGAGCAAAAGACCTATATGTGCCCCCAAATTTTGTCTTGGCTTCAAATTGCACCCCAAATTTTATTATCCCAATATAGACCCAAGTACTGTTGAACAAAGATTTTCTATCCATAAAAGATAAAACCTTAAATATTTAACAGATCCAATCATGCGTGTCAACACACTTATACAAAAAACGTGAAGTTGAAAAAAATATATGCTCCAATAGTTCTTTTGTAAACATTAGTGTAAAATTTGAAATAATTAATAAGATCATAACACATGTAATATATTATTTTATGCAATTTTTAATTATTTTTTCATAAATTTCTATAGCATAATCTTATATTACCAGTGGATCTTGATTTGTTGGTTTTGATGAATAGATTTTAAATATATAATTATTATTTTAGTCACTATTTTGTATTAAAAGTTATTATATTTTAGAAAGTTTTTTAAAAAGTTGAGGTGAGAAATATGACGTGGCATTGGTGTTATACTTTACACAAAATTCAAATTTAAAAGACTACTAGAGATAAAAAAAAATTACACAAAACAAATTTTGCATTGGCGGGGGTCCTATTTGTCATGTGCTCTAAAATAACGAGGACAAAATGGTGAATAACATTTCCCGCCATTTCTGAAGGACATTTGAATCCTTTTACACACACATATATATATAAGGTCTGGCTCTAGTATCGAGATAGACATGGGGCATATCTGATTGGCAATTGCTTGATGGACTATCCGTATACTGACCGGTCCTTAAGTGAAGAATTTTTGACCCCAAAAGATAAGGATATGTTTTCAGTAATAAAAAAAATGTAACTGAAGGACAACCAACTCACACTAGATCTTGGCCGCATATATGTATATATATTTAATTTGTATTTAGGTATACTTGCAATACAACTGCGACTGCCAGCAAACCGATATATTGGGTATTACAAGTATGTATATATATATGTATGTTATTTTGCAAATCTCCTTGATATGTTCTTTTGCAAATCACAAACTCAAGAATTTCCTAGCTGTTTTGACTATTATCAAGCAGTAGAGAGGTAGGAAATTACAAGGAGATTCCGAAGCTTCGATGGATGGTCAAGCTGGGGTGGATTTATGGAATAATGATACTCTCGATGGCACTCTTTCATTTTCTTTCTCACTAGCCCGAGACCCATGCCTCTTTCTCTCCCTGGAAGACTATCGATCACCACTAGCTTCAACTCTAACTTACAGTACTAGTCTTTGATAATTTTCTCGGTTTGTAATGTATTATTCGCAAAACCTTTTTCAACAGTGGGTTTGATCTTTATCTTTTTATATTTGGGATGGGTGGGATGGTGTTGGTGTTGTGTCTGTTGATTATCTGCATGTCCATTTCATCTTTTGGTTTTCTAGTTAAGTAAAATTGTTGTTGGATTCTTGAAGCATCCAAAATTAACTAGGTATCAGGGCTATTTGAACTAGAAACATAAATATGTAAGCTATGGTGGTTGAAGCTTTGAGCACATATGTTTTGGATTGTTTCAAAAATTTGCCAAATGGAAAGGGAAAGAGAGGTTGGGCAGCTATAATCAATGCATTAAAGCTGGCCTGCATATATTTGCCTAACCCAGACCCGAAAGTCCAAACTCGGCAATTAAATGCAGCAAGTGTTGACCTATGACCCGATCCGAGTAAATAAATTTCCATATCAGCTTTACTGGATTTGTGACAGAATGGCCCAAGACTAGTCCACTGAAGCCAAAAGTCTACACTAGGCCTCTTAAAGCCTAATGTTTCTTAGACTACACAAAAAGTCTGAAACATGGGTCCACTCTGCAGCAGGTCCATGAACATGACAACTAATCCAATCTTTCACCAATTAAGACAACTGCATGCATACAGACAACTAATTTATACTACCGCATTATAATTTTTCTGACCAAGTCCAACTCTTGTACTCAACCTCTTATATAAAGGCTCATATATCCTTAGCACCAGATAATCTTAATACTCATCAAAAAATCATCATTAGAGTAGGGCATCCCAACAACAATATCCTGTATTTTTATCACACGTAAATTCGAGTGTATAATATCCCATTGGCTAATATTTTTGGTTTCAAGTTGAATTCAGTGGTCCAAACACTTCCAACATGTTCTAATACATCAAATACATCTGTGTGGATGATTGTTTCGCATTTAGCATGGTTTGGATTGAAATTAAGGTGCTAATCTCGTGTTCTCATTTTACGCGACTTATGTAATTTAGCAAACTTTAAGAGATCCTAATTTCTTTATTTTTAATTTGACTGAGTCCCTATTTGGGCCTTTCTTTAGGTTTTAATCCATTCAATGACTTTTATGTTTTGATAGAGACCCAACTCACGCTCCCCGAGTCAAATAGCTTGAGAAGTAGGCCGATAGGTAAAATTTGATCATATCGGAACACAGCAACAGATTTTGGTAGTCAACTACATTCTTTGCTTTTTTGTTATTAATCCATCCATAGTTTGGAGAAACTCGAAAGTGCAAAGTTTTAGCCCTCGAGCTTTTGTTCCAGTGATATATAGATCTTCAAAATCTGAGTTTCAAGCAAAAAGTTATGACCAAAATACAAATAGTGTGGCATACCCATTCGACCAGTGTACTTTAGCCTTGTTCCAAGATTAATCTGAGCCTTCCAAATCCGAGCCTTTCATGATCGATCAAGGAAGTGGAAAATTAGACAAATTCGACTAAAAAAGTTTACCTCATTCCAAGATCAATCTTAGACCTTAGGATCTATTGTAGGACTTAGGTGTGATGGGTTTGACCTATTTTTACTCGATTTTTATACACTAATTCATCAAAAAAAAAACATTAGAACCTCCATTCTTCCTATTTTTGACTTAGGAAGCTACATATAGATGGTAATAGTGATTTAGGAACAGAATTATTTTATTTTATCAGTAAGTTTCATATTTTCTAAAATTCAAGCTTGGTATCACTAGATATTGTACGATTATTGGAGGAAATCAAGTAAATATGGGTTAAGAAAGAACTGGCTCGAGATGTGTACGAAGAAAGTTTACATATACACAAAAAGATATAGCAGCAACAAAACAAATTGAAAAGAATTAAAGTTAGCCATGAATGTAAAATTGGAGGAAATTAAAGCAACAAACTCCAAATTAAAGTGGTGTGGAGCAGGTGATAAAGACAGACAGAGTTTGAAGATAAAGTGGTGTATTAAGTGGCCGACGGAGCCAGAATTTTCTTTTTCTTTTTGCGTGGGTGGATGAGTGGGTGTTGGGGTGGGGTGGAGAGGGGATATATGTAACTTGTAGTAAAAAAAAAGAAAAAAAAATTAAAGTTTTTGATTCGAAAAAATTCCCAAGCTAGATGTTTTAGCAGTAATTTTCTTTTCTTACTTTCAGATTTCCATTAAATACTTAGCAGCAAAAAAGTATTTTATTATTATCAGACTTTCAGATTTCCATTAAATTTTTACTGATTGAAATGAGTACATCTAGAGTAGTTATTTTGCAATTATGTTAAAACTACTAATTACATAAAAATTAAGTTTGATAATAGCAAAATTTCAATTTTACCCCTTATTCAAAATATTGATACTGATTGAAATGAAATGTTACATCTAATAACAATAAAAATTAAATTTGTATCCCTCTAATTTTTTTTTCATAAAAAAAAAAGAAAAAAACAACAACATGAACAATATAGGCAGTTGTAGGTAACAAACACAACACGCGTTAAACCGCCGGGTAATTTATCAATTTTGTAAATCTTTTTTTAAAATTAAATTAAAAGTATAAAATCATAACAGATTTTATTATTTCAACCTCTTTTCAAGCTCAGTCTTCCTTTTAATTTTATCCTATAATTTATTTATTTTAAATGAAAATAGTGCAGCAAGATCGAAACTCTTGTTGCCAAAACTATTAAAGAAGCATACATATATGTATAGGGGACTTAACATTTTATTTAATCCATGAAGAGTATATGTTATCCCCACTCTGTGAATTGCCTATCAGATATAAAATTTCACACGCTAGTGTATATATAATTATATATAAATTTTAAGTGCAGATCAGTTTGTACAGATTGAGCTTTTGCAATATTTTTTCGTCACTAAAAACATATCTCCAATGTTTTGGAAACAAAAAAAAACGTAGTTAAAATGTCTAGTCCGTACGGATCGATCTGTACTAGAAATACAAAATATATATATATATTTTTTGATATGTCAAGTTTTGTTTTTGGCTTTAAAAAAAAAAAATGTATGCATATGTATTTTTTTGGAATGGATTGCAAATAGATTGTATCTATATATCTATATCTAATTTGTTAATGGAAGTTTATGATTCTGATAAAAATTCGATCTATTGACCGGCTTAACATTGATATTTGAAACTGTATGTGTGTATATATACACGTATACACAAGTAGCTTTAGAAAAATGCTTCATTTCTTTAGTTTAGTCAAAGAACACAATTCCCCTTTTGAGGGATAAATGTTTGAATTTTTTTGATGAAATTTTGTAGAGATGATATACTCAAAATTGATGGAAAATATCTTCATGATATACACAAAATTAATGGAAACGACCTTCATGATATATCAATTCTATAAAATTTCATCAAAAAAATTTAACCATTAACCTCGTAAAAAATATATAAATACATTCTTTAACTAAACAAAGCATGCTCGTTTTGGAGATTGGTTGTATGTGTATATATTATATGAATTCCACAACCATTTGTTTACATTTGGGAAAAAAAAAATTAAAGTAAAAGGTTTGAAACAACTTACTTATTATCATCATCATCTTGTTTTTTCAAGACAAGCCCTGCAAACTTTGTAGCTTCTCTAAGTGCTTTCCCCCACTCCTTTATCTTGTTTTCCGTCTCGCGTTGCTTCCGAAATCTCGCAAATGTTTCTGAAATATTTCCAGTTTGCTCTTCCAGTTCGGCTGGATTGACATCCCAGAACATTGGCAGAAATAGGTGTCCAAAAATCTTCTTGGATTGAAGGATCATCAGGAGTTCATTAAGACACAATTTTGAAGAAATGTAATTCTTTGAGAAGAAAATTATCGTAATCTTTGACACTTGGAGTGCTTTCCTTAATTTCGGCTTAACATCTTCTTCGTCCCCTTTCAAATCATGGTCATTTCTAAATACCCGGAATCTTTTGGACATCAAAGCTTTGCAGATGTCATGGGTAAAAACTTTAGCATCACGATAGCTGAAACTACAGAAAACGTCGTACTCGTAATTTAGAAAAACGGAACCTTCTTCGGCTCCTACGCTAGCATCCATTGATCGAATGGAACTCAATCTAATGGATCAACTATTGATGCATAAACGTATTTTTTAAAACAAAGGATTGGATAAACAAAGAAGAAGAAGAAGAAGAAGAAAAAAGCAAAGGATTGACGATGATCTGGCCGGGTCGATGTGTAGTCCTCTAAATATAATAATAAAAATGGTCAAGTGGACAAACTTCAACGATACTTTCACGTTACCTACCTAGACAAAATTCCCAGACCAAACACCAGTTCCATTTTTAACTTTTTGTGTTTCTAAATTTCTACACAAAATTAATATTTTCCATTTAGTTCACATTAAAAATATTACACAGGTGCCAACAGCCTCGTAGCTTGTTGACACTCTTCTTGTCCTCGTAATGAGGAAGACTTTGATTTGATTCGGGTTTGATTCACATATAAGTGGTTATCGAGCCCTTTGTTTTGTCGATCCTTACTTGTGGTGGTTATATTCATACTTTGTTGTGGAATTGTCACTTTGTATCAAAATATATATATATATATATTAGCTGGCTTTAAAGAGAATGATCTTCACTTTAAGAAAAAGAAGACAATTCATTTCAAGAGTAAATGGATGAACTTTTTCATAAAATTTGTTAGAGATAATTTTCATAATGAGTATATTAACTCTATCAAATTTTATAGAAAAATTCAAGTGGCCCACATATTTCTCTATTTATAATTTATTTATTATTAAATATAACAATATTATTTTCAATTCAAAATATGGATGAAAACTAATTAGGGTTCAAACATATTAAGAAACAAATCACTAAAATATTTGTTTGATGTAAACAAATCACTAATTTAAAAACTCTCTTAAAGTTTCTAATTTCCCTCACTTGTCAAAAAATAAATACACATTTAAAAGATGGATGGAAAACGCGCATGATTGTTACGAGCCACTTTTTTAAGGTGCATTTTTAGATGTTTCAATCGAAATTAGAAACTTTAAGCATGCTTTAACCGGAATTCGAAACTTTAGGGATGATTCAACTGAAAATTGAACTTTAAGGACAAGCGAGAAATTTGGGTAAAACATTACGGATAATTTTTACTAATTACTCTTTTTTTTAAGAGGCATCTTTTAATTGTCAACTTGTCACTCATTAAATCTTAAATATTGATATTTGTTCCAAGTCTTGACAATAAATTGCATACATGAGGACTTTCCAATATAGAAATATATCTCTTATTTCCTTTTAAGGGCTTGGGAAAACATCACAATGGTTAGGATTTGTTCATTTTATATGCATTCTTATTTTGTTCACATTAACCAATAACACTTCTCTTATGTATAATTAATTTATGGTGGAGTTATGTTTTGCAAGTGCCTTACTATAGAACATTTTAAGTATAATCAACATGAGTTGATAAATTTTGGTTAAAAGTTTAGCCATAATTAAAGAGTTTTTAAACACTAAATTGAGGGAGCATAAAATTTGGTTAAGGCAAACTAGGCCGGCCCAATCTATTTAGGAGCCCATACGACAAACTAGGCCAACATGCCAAGCATGAGTGGAAGGAACGAGCATAATGGCACGCCGAGTTGCGATTTTCAAAGTTGCCGAGATGGTTGAGTCAAGGTCAGCTTCGACAAGGAATGGTATGCGTGGCTTCACACGTGAAAAGTGCATGAGGAGAATCATACCAAATCATATGAAACTGTGCAAAATCGTACTGACCTCCACTACACCACTACAAACGTGCAATTTCAGAAGTTGTTTATTATGGATAAAGGAGAGAATTTTGTAGCGTTATTCAAGTCTTACCCTCTTTGGTCATTTTACTATTAACTATAATGAGCAAATGTAACCCTAATTCTATACGTATAAATAGAAAATGGAAGGCTCAGAAGAAGGGTTGTTGATTGTGGAATGCTTTGGCTATTAGTAAATTACTTGCTTACTTTTTTTGTTTTAGAGAGAGGGAGAGAGCTTGTAATCCATATCCTTCATTGATAGACAGCCTTAAGAGCTTAATATAATAATCACGCACACACAAACGGAGGATATACTGCCGGATTAGCATAAGCTCTACGGAGTGAACCTACCGTACCCAAAAATATCTCTTGTTTAAGCTCACATTCTCGCTACCATAGAAAAACTCTTTTTCTCAAATCATTACCACGGGTTAGGCCTAGATTTTGCACCACCTACAGTTGGCGCCGTCTGTGAGAAACGAAAGAAAAAGTTTTCATTTGCAGCGAGTTTTTGAACTTATCACCTTTTACCGAAAAAACAATACCCATTACCTTGCCTCAAACAAAAAAAGCAACCTCGCGGGCTTTACGGGTGCAACCAACAGAGGGCGATGGTGGAATGCCACCCACCCAACAAAACGATCCCCTAACAAAGCTAACCAACACAAATAGGGGGATGGTCGACAGTAATTATGATGACCAAGGTCTCGCCACCGATGGTACCGCCAACGACGTGGCATAACTCAGAATTAAAAATCAAACGCTGCACAAACTTCTGAGGAAGTACATGAGAAAGTCCGCCTTTGGGAACGAGGAGGCTCAAGGCCAAACCAATGAACAACAGAGGGGTGTGTACGCTTCTACTCCGGAGGTTCCGGTGGTAGAACGACATCAAAGTATTTTTGATAGTATGGTGGAGAAAAATGATGGGCCTAAAGCTTGGGCTAAGAACCATTTAAGAAGGTTGATCGATTCAAAAGTGGCCGGAAAGTCTGCAGCCTATACTCCCGGGGACCTACGAAGAAAATCGCTAAGAGAGTAGAATGGTTCACCATTCACTCAACGAATAGCTGAAGCTCTCCCTCCAAAGAAGTTACCTCAACTGAAGTTCAATATATACAACAGGAGAAGTTTTTGAAGAAAATCAAGAATTGCCGTAAAAAGCCCGAAGTTGTAGTTGATCAAAGTTTTTCTCCATCGAGAATTTGAAGAAATCTCCAAAAATAAAAGTTGTAGAGATTTAAATTACCTACACATAGGAGAAAATGGTGTATCAATCGAATTTCAAAACAGAAAGTTATTAGTAAAAGAAAAAGTCATCATAAAGAAAATGGGACCAATTTTAGCCCCAAATTCAATTTTAAGTCCTGTTTCGACCTATTTCTACCCGTTTCTTAAAGG
This sequence comes from Lonicera japonica, assembly GCA_021464415.1. NCBI lineage: Eukaryota > Viridiplantae > Streptophyta > Magnoliopsida > Dipsacales > Caprifoliaceae > Lonicera > Lonicera japonica. The sequence goes on from CM038467.1 coordinate 34,502,848, forward strand.
ATTATTAAAATCACGACTTGAGACACTTGTGTACCATATAAAAGGGATGATATTTCATATTTTAGGGTACACAATAATTTAGAATCTATTAACACAGAGGCAGAGAGCACTGTGACTTTCTTGAGAGCTTTTGCGCTTCATTTGACTTTCTTAGGAGCTGGTTCTAAGGTTTATACGTCTAGTTTGTCGATTTTTCGTCAATTAATGCTTGATTCTCGTTTTATATTCAAGTAACTTATAGTTTTCTCATGCTATTCATGTGTGATTCATTATTCATCATTAAAAATATAATTTTTCAAAATTTTTAGGTTTTAATTTGTTTTTGTTTAGTTTTTGTCGGTTTTGAGTTTGTTTATTATTTTAGCCATAAAATCTTCCTTTTAAATCGAAATTACAAAATTCTAAAGCTAAAAGTTTTGAAATACGATTTTCTACATTATTAGGTATGTTCTTACTGTTTTTCATGACTTCAAATTTTATTTTAATGTTTGATTTGATTATGGCTAGCTAAATTGTTTATTAGGGGTTCGTACTGAAAAATACGTAATTAATCTTTAAATGTAATTCAATTTAGGTTTAAATTTGATTTTTCCATTGGTTATAGATTACCTACTGAATGAATGAGTATTTTTCTTATCTTTGAATGCGTTAAAAACATGTTTCTGTAAGTTTGCTAAGAAATTACATTTAATTAATAACTATAAAAACGTTAATTCACGGATTTTTGCACAAAAACCCTAACTTGGTTGATTTAAGTGAATTGTCTAATTTGACGTTGTTTTGGTATTTATTCACGCAAGTGACAAAAAAGTACTACTTTTGACTTTCGGCATTATTTTTAAGACGAATTTGTTTTGAATCACGTTCAAACCTATTCAAACCTTATAAGAGTGTTAAGTTATTAATTTTTGAGAAGTTTTATCAACTTGGGTTGTTTTTGTCATTCACTAACAATATGAGGCTCTAAATTACACTTTTTCAAATTCATAAGCTTCATTATCGAATTATATTGCTCAAAACTAGTCTATATAGTCTTACCACGCATGGGCTATCATTTACTTGTAATAGTAATATAATTGGATGATTGAACAGTCTAGGAGCTATATCTTAGAGAAAAATCTTGTTTAAACTTAGATTTGGATTACTCAATTGGACTAGTTTTATACTCCCTAACTACGGATACCCCTAACGTTTGTTTCTCATTGATTTAATTTTATTTTATATTCTATTTTATTTAGTTAGTAAGCTATTTTATTTATTTTTAGTTTAATTGCATGCTCTTTTAGTGCATTTAGAAGTCTTTTAGGTAAATAACTTGCGCTTGTGGATTATCTTTACTTTTGCACCCTACGATTGTATTTGCCTTTAGTTTTAATTTAGTTTAGTTAATTAGCAGTTTTAATTTAGTTTCATTTCCTTCCTTATTCCTCAATTCTATCATATTTTCTTTTCTTTTCTCTTCTTCCTTCTGAGAGAGATATCTAGAGAAAATAGATTCATTGCCTTCCCTGTGGCTCGACCTTGAACTTTTCCATGTATACTAAAACTTGAATGCCTGCACTTGGATGTAATAACTCGCTCTTTTTGTGCGTAGTCATAATGCCCTACGATACAAGTGTTCGTCTCGGCTTATGGCAGACGACACTTGTGGTTTAACAACCTAAAGGTTTTAAATAATGCCCTAAGGGTACAAGTGTTCATCTTGACCTATAATAGATGTCACTTGTGGCTTATCAACCAAAAGGTTTTAAATAATGGTCCTAGGGTACAAGTGTTCATCTAGGCCTATAGCAGATGACACTTGTGGCATAGCAGTCAAAAGGTTTTAAATAATGCCCATAGGGCACAAGTGTTCATTTCGGCCTATGATAGATGACACTTATGGTTTATCAGCCAAATTGTTTTAAATAATGCTACAAGGGTACAAGTGTTCATCTTGGCATATGGTAGATGGCACTTGATGGAGTCATGTTGCCCTTATAATTCAGTTGTCAGGATAATATACACCTTTTGTCAATATAACCGATTTGCTCTAATTGTGCACATGTTGTTTCTTGTACTTATCCTTTTTTGCACGTGGTTTCGCATATGTATATCTACTTTTACCAAACGTCGTGTTATTTAAATAGTGGTTGAAGGGTTTGCCACATGACGTCACAGGAAGGGCGGGTAATGCTTTCCAAAGCATCACGTCGTTTCAAAATTAATAACTCCCTAATAAACCATTGTCAACTTCCGTTATAAATGACCATTTCCATCCCATTAATATACCATCCTCCAAATCACTTTTCTTCATTCAGAAAACCAAAGCACTAATAATCATAGATAAACATTCCGATGAAATGAGTTGTTTCTATCGACATACGATGACCCTTAGCACCGAAGATACCCTCCTTCAAAGGGTGAAAGGACTTGAAAAGTAAGTTCGGAGGTTGGAGAGAGACATTGCCCAAATGGTCAGAACCATCCAAAATCTGAAGGAGCATTTAACTGTCGTGACCACAAAAATGAACAAACTGCGTGAGAGGTTGAGGTAGAGGGGAAGAGCAAGAGAAGAGAATACGTACCTCAATTCAGTTGGAAATACATTTTTAACCATGTATTCCTATGGATCGAGAACTTGCCTCACAAAAAACTAGTGGTTCTTTTTTCCTCTTTTGCTCTTCAACTGTTCCATTTGTTTTTACATCCTCTCTTTCTCTTGTTCCTCCTCCTTAAGTTCTTCTTAGATTGACTCCATTTTGTTGATTTGGGGTTCTTAACGAGTTTTCGAGCTCATGACAAGTTACCTTTAACATCGCCGTCACTCGCTTATCTATCTTTTAGGGTTCCTCTAGTTAGGGAGAAGCAGTAAAACATCTTAGCGATTTTAAGGAAAAAAACTCCTTCTTCTGTATATTTTTTTCGGATATGTAATCAATTGGACCTCAAAGTCCTACTATTGTTGTTTATTCTATCAATGAAAAGTATCATTTTGTTATATCACATCTTGTTTGCCATTTTCTTTTTCCCCGTGGTTGTATGAATATTTATAGCTGAATCACCATTGCCAATCTATTACTTATTGTAAATGGACATATTTCCTGTTCTTGAGATAGTGACTTGGACAATCCACATGTTGGCTTCCAATTGGTCCATCATGGATCAAATTGGAGGTCCACGTGTTATATTAGCTATTTTGGTGCTTTCTTTTCCCAATTTGACTTTTCGTCAAACCGTTGTCTTGGCGTGCCATAAATGAGTCTTGAATTTTCGCTTCTCTAGGTCACTTTTTACTGCTATTTATACGTGCCCAGATTCACTTCTTTTTTCACAAGTCATTAACTTTTCTGTATTTAGAGTTTCACTTCAAAGAATCATCTCTAAAGTTCCCAAGCTTCAAAAGTGACATGGCTCACCAACAAAGCGGCTCCTGTTCGAACAATCCTGGCAGTGATAAGGCAAGATACTTTATCCCTCTTTGCTCTATTTCTTCAGGCAAGGTTTCTAAAAAATTTACCAACTCCAATTAGAGTTGACTGAGCGCATCCTCGACTGAAGGGCTCTCGATACAACTTGGATAGGGCCTTACTTGATGGGTTTCATGCTGCTAGGGAGACTGCCCAGTTAAGGGCGGCTTTGGCCTCAACGCGCTGCCTTTAGCAGCGTCAGAAGGAGGCCTATAGTACCATGAAAAAATGGTACAACGCCGTAATCACATAGAGAAACCAATTGCCGGCCAAATTAAGGTGTAAGGATTAGGATAATTTCTTTTTTCTTCTTCTTTACTCTTATTATTTTTTATTTTATGTTGTTGGCCTCGAAGCCTTCCTCTTGTACACAACAAATTTTAATCAATGAATAAATACTTACATTTATTCATATTTAGGTTTTTGTTTATGATATTGTTGTGTGACAAATAAATTGCTGATCGCACAAATTTTTTTATTAAAGCTTTAAGACGTTCCTCTTGGTTCTGCCAAATCCAAGGAACTCTAAACTTCGATTATTGTTAAGTGTTCATCCACTTGAATTTTCAATGTAACAATTTAAGTTTTATGACATTAAAATTAACTTCATCTTAGTCGACATATTTCAGCCTTTGATGTGTCCCGTAAGCATGGACATTCGCAATGACCTCATCAGGACTGTAAAATTTACGAGGCGCTTTTATGGCACCGACACTTACACCAACCTACTATGCTTGCAAAGTTCCTTATCCAATGGTAACTTTTATTAAAGGAATATGGCATCAATATACTTCTCATGGAAGCACCGACCTGTTTGACTCAACTCGTACAGCCTTGTTTCTTAGGCATATTCGTCTCGGCTTAATGAGCCACTCAGTCCTTGACCATATTTGTTTCAAGCTATTTCGGCCTTACTAGTACGAAAATTCTTAAATAGATTACCCTCAAGGGAGGTTTTTGGTTTGCACAGCAATGAATCAAGAAAACCTTTTGTTTCATTGAATTGTAAGTCAGCAAAGATAGTGGCCCTTTACCATGGCCTTTTCTTAACAAAATGTTAATGATAATAGGCTCTTAGATTAGAAATGTTCCACATATTCGGAATCTCTCTCCCATCTTGATCTTCCAGGTAATAAGCACATGTCCCAGTAATGCCAATTACCACATACAAACCTTCCGATTAGCTACCAGTTTCTCATGGGCTGGATGAACTATTAAACTCGTGTTTTTTTTAAGTATAAGCTCGATCTAAAACTCTCTAGGGTTCATCCTTTTGCCTATTTTCTTAGTTAGGCTCTACTTATCGGCTACTTTTCTGCTCTCATCAGCAAAGTCCAAAGTTTCTTCCATCGCGGCATCAATTTTTCTTGATTATACCATCATAGTTCTCAGAGTAGGTAAACTAACTCTCAATGGGATCACAAACTCTGAGCCATAAATCAATGAGAATAGAGTTTCGCCGATTTATTGGCATGGCGTTGTTTTGAATACCTAGAGTATCGAAGGCAATTCTTTCACCCAATTTTCTTTTGCATCATGTAATATATTACATAAGCCTTCTAGTATGACCTTGTTTGACGACTTGATTTGGTCGTTTTTCTGAGGATGGGTAACACTAGAAAAACTCAACTGAATACACAACTTCCCATAAAATTTGCAGATCTTCTAACTCTTAAACTGGGTTCCATTGTTTAAGATGATCATTTTAGGAATGCTGAAATAAGTAACGATGTTCATCTACAAAAATGTTCTAATATTCAAACCCGCAATGTTAATCAAAGGCTTAGCCTCTACCCATTTGGTAAAGTAACCTTTTGCCGTGAGAAAAAAAATTCTAGAACTGGCTGCTCTCGAAAACGAATAAAGTATATTTAAACCCCACTGAGCTACTGACCACGGGCTTATGATAAGAGAAAGTTCAGTGCCCGGAGGGTTGATGATGGGTGCATGCTTGTTGCATTTGTGCACTTCTTCACCTAGGCTAAGGCATCTTTTTGCATGTAGGGTCGCCAATGACTTTTGCTCCTTGCTCTGTGGGCCAAAGATCTTCCCCCTATGTGACTTCCATAGCTGCCTTCATGCAACTAATGGAGTATATCTTGCACTTGCTTTGAATGCACGCATTTCAAATAAGGGTCAGAGAACGATCTTCTATAGAGTTTGTTGTCAAGAGATGGCCAATATTGACTAGCCTGGCTCTTATTCGGTATGTCTCTAAGTTATCACTGGGTAGAGTTACATAGTTTCTCTATTGTCCATCCATGAGACTCCCAAATCGACCAAGATTGCGAAAACCACATTCTTATAGGATTTGATTATTCATTCTGAGTTTTGTCACATCATTGACGGTACCACCAGTGGCGAGACCGTGGTGTTGTAATTACTATCAATCGTACCCTATTTGTGTTGGTTAGCAATGTCAGTAGATCCTTCCATTTGATAGGCGGCAATCCGCCATCGCCCTCTATCGGTTGCACTTGCGAAGCCCGCAAGGTGGCTACTCTTATTTGAGGTATGGTAATGGGTATTGTTCTTTCGGTGAAAGGTGATAAGCTCGCAAACTCGCTGAGGACGAAAGCGTTTTCTCTTTTCCCACAGACGGCGCAAATTGTGGGTGGTGTAAAATTTAGGCTCAACCTACAGTAACAGTTTGAGAAAATGAGTTTTATTATGGTAACGAGAATGTGAGCTTAGACAAAGGGTATTTTTTGTACGGTAAGTTCCCTCGAAAGCGTTTATGCTAATCCGGCAGTACGTTCTCCGTTTGTGTGTCTGTGTGATTGTTATATTGAGCTCTTAAGGCTGTCGATCAATGAAGGATATGGATTACAAGCTCTCTTTCTCTCAAACAGAAAAGGTAAGCAAGTAATGTACTAACAACCAGAGCATTCCACAATCAACAACCCTTTTTCTGTGCCCTCGACCCATTTTCTATTTATACATATAGAATTAGGGTAACAATTGTTCATAAGGGTTAACAGTAAAATGACTAAAGAAGCTAAGACTTGGATAATACTCCAGCCGTCTCTCCCTTATCCACAACTAATAACTTCTAAAACTGTACGTTTATAGTGGTGTAGTAAAGGTCAATATGATTCTGTATAGGTCCATGAAATTCGCTATGATTTTTAACAAGCACTTTCTTCTTATTTGGTCAAGTGTGCCATTCCTCCTTCAAGTCAACTTCGGCTTGGCCATCTAGGCAACTTTGGATGTCGGCAATTTGGCGCGTCTTTTGCTCATTCCATGTGCTCATGCTAGGCCTGCCGACCTGGTTCGCCGTATGGGCTCCTAAACAGATTAGGCCGGCCCAACTTGCCTTAACCAAATTTTATTCTCCCTCAAAAGTTATAATATTTAAAAAAAAAAATTGAATGGGAAATTTTGAACTCAAAAATAAAAAGAAAAGTGTCCAAGAAAGAAGAAAAAAAAAGAATTAAACGAGAAGGACAACCAACGAACAGTTGAGAGAGTATTTGATGTAATGAAAGTGCTCGTGATATATATATATATATATATATATATTTTGACCTAAAAAACATAAAGAAAAAAGTGAGAAAATAAGGGAGTTGGTACCTCTTCATTACATTTTTCTCCGAATATGTCCCGATGCCTTTTGCTTTGAGGGTTATAGAGGAATTTTGTCACCTGCGTGAGTTGCGAGGATAAAATTTTATATAAAACTTTGTGGAGATGATCTCTATAATAATTAGATCATTTATACAAAAATTTCAACATAAAACTCAAAGCGGAAATGAGTATAATAAAAAAAAATTGATATATATTCATTATCGTCAATTACAATTTTATCAATAAAAATTTTAGATGATCATTTCACCAACTTCTAATTTTTTTGATGAAATTTTGTGAGGATGATATACTCATTATATAAATTAGTTCCACTAAATTTTATGAAAATTTCATCAATTTAACCCTTGAAATGGAAGGCATTAAGAAAAATTAAGAGAAAATGGTAATAAAGATGAACCAAGTTCGTGAAGAAACTCCCAATAAATGATAGAAAGAGTATTTGACATAACAAAAGTGTTTGTGACATATATTTTCACATCCTTAGATAAAATTTTAATTTTACCAAAAAAATAAATTAATCTAGATCGGCCATATTTTATTTTATTTTTGAAAAGAAAAAGGAAGTATAAGTTTCTTCTTTGAATTACTAACAATGAAAACCCACCCCATACTCTCCATTGGTGAGTCTCAAACATGTGATTTCTCATTGGTTCGAGTGAGTGTCTCCCCGACTAGACTAACTAAGTTTCTCAAATCTAGGCCATAAAATCATTGTGCGGTATACTGATAAAAACCTTTAAACATTTGTCTTTATTTTTTTTTGTACTTGCAGTATACTGATACGATTGGTTATCAATTATGAAAGAAGGAGAAAGAGAAATGAGGTTCGTGTGGATAAAATTAATCTGGGCGAGAACTGAAGAACCTACCCATATCTTCATTATTCTGGTACCCAAAGTGTGACTTTAATCTAATTTTGTTAACCCTACCTTGTTATATTTAAATTTTATTTAGAAAACATATTAAATATTGCTAAAAGATTATAAAATTCAATAGGATAATAAAATTTTAGCAATGTAATAATTAAATTCATGTCCTCATAATCAAAACAAATTATTTTTTCTAATAATCAAATGGTGGCCCCACTTATGATATTAGACAATTGAAAATATTAAGATGGTCTTTTGAAATTTAAATAATCTGTGGCTTTCCCTATTGTTTATTGAAGAAATTAAATTATTTAATTCCTTATTTAAAAAATTTATTGCTGGCCTTGAATAATTCAAGAGTGAGTGAGTGACACCCATGACATAGATATCCTAACCTTGTCATCACATTCCACCTCTCCTTTCAACGTCTTTTTTCTATCTTCTTTAAAAGAGCGATAGTGGTAGACCTGGCTATTAAAATGAGACCCGACACAATAAAACAACATATATGACACAAAATTATAAATTAATCAATGATTTAACACATTTAAATTGGTCAATTACTATTCGTCAACACAATATTAGGACCTTTAAATTATAAAGACACTCATTTATATGTTTTATATAATATAATATAATATAATACAATATACTTAGTAAATAATTTATAAGAAATGTCTTTGTTAATCCATGAATAAGTGTATATATATAGGTAGATTTGTCAACAGATCGGTTCTTTTAGGTTTCGTGTGTCATAAAGAATTCATGTAAATTTCTCCATCACCAAATGACCTAATAAGATATCAAGTTAGTTTTTTGGATTAATATACAAATCTGATTGTTGTCGTCTGACACGGCACTACCCAAAAATACTTACCTGTTAAGGATGTAATCCTTTTCTTCTTCTTATTTTCTTATTTTCTTTTTTTAAATGTAAATAATTTTCTATATTTTTTTCACCAAAGTAGGATTAATGAATAGCTAAAATTACTAAATAGTAGGGATAAACTTCTATAGATACTAAAATAGCTACAAATTATTTATTAGTTTAGAAAATATTTGTTTCAATAAATAAAAAAAAATAAAAATTATCTAGTCTAACGGATGACCCTAATTCTTTAGTAATTATTTATTTTATTTTATTTTTTGTCATTTCTTAGAATCCTTAAGAAATCAACAATCAATTGAAGTCTAATAAGTAAATATACGTTATATAAGGTAACATTTTGTATTGAAGGCCTAAAGTTATAGGCGATATTGGCATTGACAAACAATATTAGGATTGTCTGATTTTATTTTATTTTTATTTTTGGTCTTTGTTATATTATTCTTAGTTTACTAAATAGTACTGTCACATGTATATGTAAATTGAATCATTTTTTTCCGGGAAACGATCAACTTGGTTTAAAAAAAAAAACATTCTAAAATAAAGTCCAAACGTATAATAATATAAATTTTACGTGCCAAAACTAATTAAAAGTTAAAAATTTAACAATACTTATTTTATTTTCGTTATTACTTTATCGAGAGTCGTGTTATAAGAAATTGTTTTGTTGCTTTTTCTTTTGTGTTCTCTTTTGTTAGAATCAATACTTCACTTAATCAACATATCAAGTAAAGCCAAATATATATTAAAAAAAAAAGCCAAATATATAGACAAAAAGAGAAAAAGAAAAGGTAAAGCGAAATATGGGATCCAAGATTCCTTGAGTAAGTTAATAACAGGAGATGGGTGGTGGTGATAGTTATATTCCATATATATAATATTATAAAAAAGTATTGAAAAATAGGGTTTACATAAAAAACAAAAAAATAAATAAAAAGTATTGGATAGTAATATTTTTGTAAATTAAGAGTTTATATTTGACCAAATTTTAAAAAAGTGCAAAGTTAACTTTGCAATAGATTTTTAAATTTTATTTTCTTATAGAATCATGCAAAAATTAAGGTTGCACTATATGTTGTTTAGCATATTATTATACATAAGTGTTTAATTTACAATACTTTAGAATAATTTTAACAAATTATATATTCAAAGCCTATTTATTAATAAAATATATATAATAATTTTTTCGGAGTTATGCAAAGTTAGGTTTCCACTCCTTATTTTCTAAAAATTATTATATATATTTTTTATTTGACGTTATTTTAAAATTTTATGAATGAAATATAAGAATATACTTGTTAAAAAATATAAACATATCATGCAAAACAGCTTTGCATTAATTTTTTTTATTGCAAAGCTAAGTTCGCACTCAACATAATTTTATGCAAAGTTAAATTTACACTCAACATAATTTTATGCAAAGTTAAGTTTGCATTCGGTCAAAACCCTTATTTTAAAATGATAATGATATTTAAGGCCTTATTTGTTGAAATTTTTAAAAAATATATTGTCACACAAAATCTTTTACTTCCTTTCTAATTATAAGAATAAATAAAAAAAAAGTTGAAAAATTTAATTATTTATTTAGCGATCAACTTGATTTAAAAATAAAATCATTCTAAAATAAAGTCCAAACGTGTAATAATATAAATTTTAAGTGCCAAAACTTCCAATGACGTAATGAATAATTAAGAGTCAAAAACTTAATAATAAAATCATTTATTTTATTTTTATTATTACTTTATCGAGAGTCTTGTTATACCTCATCCAATACCTCTAGCCAGTATAAGAAAAACCTTTTGTTGCTTTTTCTTTTGTTATTCTCTTTTGTTAGAATCAATGCTTTATTTAACCAACATGTCAAGCAAGTTACCCTCAATAAGGAAAGAAAAGAGTTAAAGCGAAATATGGTATCTACTGAACGAACCGACAATAATTTACTTTAACCTATGTATTAAGTAAAGGAAGATTCAAAACCCAATGCTAGTTGAATAAAATTAAGTACAAAAATAACTTTTCAATTTTTTTGGTGATTTTAAATACAAAAATTCTTGGGAGCCCACAAAATTTGAAAACTCATCCATATTTTGGGCTTTTTTGCATCACACCCCACCTTATTTTCACTCGAATCTTGCAATTCACCCACCAAGTGGGATGTGTTTACAAAAAATTTAAGATCAAAAAAAACAAATATTTGGAGCAGAAACTCAATAAAATATTTCTCAATAAAATAATTGTCTCGCTAAATTAATAAATTGCATGCCCCAACTCGAGCAGAAGAGTTAAATTAATAGTTTCACTAAATTTATAAGATAATACTTTTCTATAAGGTCTTCTTAAGTTGAACGGTTACATAAATTAATAATTTACCTTTTCAGACTTACTGTTATGCCTTATCAAGATATGAGTAAAATGAATTGTTTGGTTTTTGCTAAAATTTATATTTACCTGAGTTTCGTCTCTAAGTTTTTGTAATGCCCTAAGCATGTCTTCGAGAATCCCGATGGAACCCTCCCGTCGACCCAATATGGGTTGTGTGCACCTCGCACGTGTATTTTCGATGATTGTAATCGTCAGTACGTTTTTCGGGTAAACAGACAAAATTGTTATTTGTACCCTTTTAAAGTACAATGCAGTCTGCGTAACCAAAGTGAGTTTGAGGATTATGTTACGATATGAGAAGGTGTTAGACACCCACGTTGCCCTTTCGACTTTTACACGAACATGGTTAATAACATATTTTACGCTCTTGTCTATTGTTTTAAGGCCTAAATGTGCATATATATCAATGTTATTAACATACTGGAGAGATTATGTGATTTACGAGGCATACTGGTGCAAAAACACCGAAGACTAATCGAGACGCACCGAAGACCGATCGGACATCCATGACAAAGGACATATTTCTTATGTTTTGGAGGTCCAGGAAGCATGCAAAAGGGGATTTACATCCAGATTAAGAATATAACAATGTATTTGCAATTCGATTCTAGTTTAACATAAAAGATGGTACTAATTAGGGCAAAAATATTGTTGATTAGGGAAGACCGATCAGTTTAGCAAATTTATACATTATGACCCGTCCAATTTTAGATTATTTAACATGCGTGCACTATTTTTGCTTTATATACAACATTCATAGCATATTATATACATACATGCAAGGCAATCAAATATATTGAAAACGATTTAAAGAGATTTAACATAATACCGACAAGCTTTTGTTTCGATATTGAAAAAGTATTACAAGTTGTAACTAGTCTAAGAATTTCGAATACATCTATATAAACCTAGTACAGAGTCTTTGCTCGGGTATCTACGGTATTACAGTGTGTTCCTATATTTATTTCCATGTATCCTCTAAATTTTAACTCATTCATTCTGCATTGCTGCACATTATTACATATGTGTCCTGGTGTGACTGAAGTATGTATTGGTAGGCTACACATTATTATTCTTTATCCTACATTGTGTGAGTGTGGTTCACTGGTGTGAAGTATATGTGTTTGGTCATTAACTTATCGGTAGTAAAATGCCTTTTTGTTAAGAATTTAACACTATTATCTATGCTCAATTAAACAATTACAGCCTAGTTATATATAATACTAGCATATAGGCGTATTCTATGTGTGCAATAGAATACTTAATTAGTAGTTCTTCAAACTAAAAATATGTAATGACATGTTCTAGTGGTGATTTTATGTGGTATTTATGTTTAATATCATGAGTTCGAATCCTTTCATTAGCATTATTTTATAATAATTTTTGGTGAGAGAAAGGTAACTTACTAATTTTATATACATGCCAAACCTCGGATGTGTTTACTGTATAACAATATTCATGTGCAGTATATGATACCTATAACTTTCCATATCATGTGTACATATTTCAAACAAAATAACTACATTTAATGGTGTTTGGTCAAGTGGTAATAAATTGTGCTCGTTATAATTAAGTTCACGATTTCAAGTCCCTATTCGATCGAGAATAAAATTTTAAGGTGATTTTTAAAGTATGAAGGTACCTCTCTAATTCCACAGACGTATCAAACAATATAAAAAAAAATGACTTTTCTCAGCATTAGCATAATGGCTTTCCAAACTAGCAATCTAGGCGAAGTTCACCACATTCGTCCTTTATCCCTTAGCCATTAACCAATGTGCCAAAATTTTATTTCTTTACTTAATTGTAATTTTTTTCTTTTAATATGTTACTATGTATATACACACACATATATATAAAGGGCCTTTCTCTTAAGGACAGTCCTTAACTTAACAGGCCGTTCTTAAGTTAACAGACCATCCATTTCGAGGGAGTAAAAGAATGAATTTTTTCATGAAACTTGGTGGAGATGATATATGTAATGATTAGATCATCTCTACTAAATTTCAATGTATATATATATGTATATATATTTAATTGCTAATGATAAACGCATAATATTGTCATGTCTAAGCTCCTTCCCGAAGTCGCTTGACGCGTTTGTTGCTTTAATTCTGCCTAATTATCCACTTATCTCGAGATTAGTACCTTAGCGAGTGTTGTATCTAACATGGCCCAAATTGGTGTGTATTTTGTAGTATTCCATGTGTTTGTAGGATTGGGATACAATGGCATTGCATGAAGTGATCAAGAGCAGGCTTGGAGGCTTGCAAAGTGCTGAGTGAAGAAATTCCAGAACCATGATTGATCATGGGCATAACCATGATCGATCATGGGCATAACCATGATCGATCATAGGCATGTCCATGATCGATCATAGGCATGTCCATGATCGATCATGGGCATAACCATGATTGATCATGGAACCAAAATTTTCTGGCAGAGCACTTCCATGATCGATCATGGGCATAACCATGATCGATCATGGCCCTGGCAACTTGTCCATTTCACACCCAAAATGGGCTATTTTAGTGGTTCAAGCTATTTTAGATATTTAGTTAGATATTTTGCAACCTTTTAATATATATTATTTCTCTTAGCTTCTTGGCTAAGATATCTAAGTTTTTGTACAAGTTCTAGAGAGAAGGGGGAGCTAAAACTTGTAATTTCTTCTTCTTCTTGTAAGTTTACTTTGATTTTAAGAAATGAATGCTTCTTCTATAATTCTTGTTTCGAGTATTATGGAGTAGTCTTTTACTAAGGTTACGGAGGTGAATCGCGATATAATATTCGGTGATTTATGGCTCAATCCATGTTTAAAGATTGAGAAATAGTTGTAAATCCTTTTCTTCTTCATTTCCTCCATTGTTACAAGCTTTCTAGGTATATTCATAATAAATTAAGACTTTATATGCCTTGTATATTTAGTGTTTGGTTGTTAATGAACATAAAACATATTTATATGGTTCTAGAAAGCTTGTAGTCTTTTTCCCCCATCCATGGAGCTTTTTCCCTCTTCATAGAATTTATGAATAGTTCTCAAAACTCCATAGATGGATTATAAATTTGTTTAGCTTATCTTTGATTCATTTATTGATATATTGAGTGCTTCTTACACTTTATGTGATACTTAGACTCTTTATTTTCTACCATAAGTGATAAACGATGAGTTGACGATTTATCCCATAAACTTCATTCCGTTCCATTGTTAGGATTCACTTTCTAATTTTCATTCTTTAAATCATGAGATTACCACACTTGCTTTATGTTAAATCTTTTTATGATGAGTTTGTCATATCTATCTCGGATTAGCTTCATCGGGAATGGGTTGCCTTGCTTCACACCCGTAGCTAAGAGGTAGGAATGATAACCTCGTCTTTGGTGGAATGTCGTTTGTCTCTCTCTTGATATAGCTTCAATTCGGGAATGAGTCGCCTAGCGTCGCACCCTTTGCTATTGAGAGATACACCAACATTCCCCATATCTCGAGAACCCTTGTGTTGTATCTTAGTATGAGCTAATGATCACCGTTTCTTAAATCGTAACTAACCTCCAATACCTTGGTGCTTTCTTATTAATTTTCGCAACCGTTTTACATTTTCGTTGTCTCACAACAAATCCAACTTACAAAATCGGAAAATCATTTAATCCGTAATCCATTCCATCCCTTTTCAACTATCCCTGTGGTTCGACACTCGGACTTCCGAGACTATATTACAACTTGACGTGCCTGCACTTGGGCTATATCGAAGCGCGATATTTTAAATTGCGTCAGCTAATCATTTCCATTTTTTTTTATTTGAGGCGCTCCAAGCTAGGAATCTAGGAGGTTTAGAGAAAAAGGGGCAACGTTCAGCCTCTGTGGTACTAAATAATTTTCTTCTACTTGTTTTATCCCAAATGGATCAACCTTCGGTTTGTTAGCCTCTCCTCAGCATTTCAGGATCCGCGGGCGAGGCATTGCTTTCAACAAGGTATTTCAGTTCCTTAATTTCTTACTTATATATGCTTTATATATATGTAAGTATAGCTGCAATATATCAAAATGTTTATTTGGATAAATCATGTATACATTAACTTCTTGGTTGAATTTTTTTATTATATTTGGAGGAGATGATATACTAATTATGAAGATATATTATCTCAAAAATTTCATCAAAAAATTCATCCGTTTATTTATACCTTCAAAATCGTTGGTCCTTAATTATATAAGATCCTTCCCCAAATATATGTGTGTGTGTGCGTGTTTGTGTTTGCATTAAGCAAAGTGGGAGAAGATCAGCTTTTCTGAACTTCTCAAATTTCTAAAATCTATCTATTTTTTTCTCAAAATGAAATGGGATGCTTTTCTGATGATCAAATTTTCGAATAAAATTGGAATCAAAGTGGAAACCACATTGAAATTTCTAAATTTTTTTAATTCCCAAAAACACATTTTTCACTGTATAGTATTTATATTTATTGGGTTAAAGACCAAAAAATACAATCAACTTTACACTTTTTTACAAAATGGGTAACATATTTTTTTTTTAACAATTTTGATAACGAACTTTTAATTTCTTTACGAAATGGGTAAAAGTGACGATAATGCGTATCATTACATATCACTCAAAATGAATACAAATTAAAAGTTTGTTGTCAAAATTATCAAAAAAAAAAAGTATGTTACTCATTTTGTAAAACATCGTAAAGTTTATTGTACTTTTTGGTTTTTTACCCTTTTCACATTAGGTGATTATATATTGGTTAATAGCTACATACATCCTATAATATAAATTATATAATGTTTTTTATTTTGTGCTTATAATTTAATTTCAACCTAGTCAATAGACAAAAGTATAACTTAGTTTTATATTATGAGATTTAATATTGTGATTTCACTAACAATTAATGCTTGGAAAACACTAGCGAGCAAGTATCTAGTGTTCTGTTGTAGAATTAAATTTGTACTTTTTAGAAAATTAGTCCCAAGATGCTTCTGTTGTTTTGTGGTGTTGGATTGTTACAATATTGTTCGTTAACAAAAATATTAGAATTCATGATTTATATTCAACTATCAAAGTTATATTGAAAACTTAAGAAATCAAAAATATTCCAAAAGTTTCCATTTTTGAAACTTTTGTTTTTCAAAATTTTTGGATTTGGAATCAGAAAGTTATTTAAAATATCATCTTCTATGGGAAAAAAATAATCAAATAAGCCTATTCGATCATCCAGGGGTGTTATTTAGTAAATCAGTCGGTAAATCACCATTACCAATACAAAAATCTTAGTAAGAAGTTGAACAACAAATTTTTCCAGTTCATCAATAGGTATTTGAAATTAGAAACCAACGCCAAAATGCTCTATTTTTTGGTATCTTCGGTTTTTAATATTTTCATTTGTTCTGATTTTTAGTAAACAAAATACAAGTACAAAAGTGTATAAATATATTTCAATTTTTGATATACCATGAGAGCTTTAAATTATAGACTAGCGTTTTAGATTGAAATTAGTAAGAATTTAAGCACTATTTATATGATAAAGTTAAACATCACTTCCTAGTACAACTCTAAAAACTTATTGAAAAAATGTAATAATTTGTATGTTCTAAAATTGTTGATATTTGAGGGATTTTTTTTTATATAATTATTCAACATTGTAAGTATATTACATGTCCTGGATATATATATATATATATATATATGTATGTATATTTAATTGCTAATAATTTCCAAAAAAAAATTTATTTGAGATGCTCCAAGCTAGGAATATAGGAGGTTCAGAGAAAAAGGGTCAACGTTCAGCCTCTGTGGTACTAACTAATTTTCTTTTACTTGTTAATCCCAGATGGATCAACCTTCAGTTTGTTAGCCTTTCCTCAGCATTTCAGGATCCGCGAGGCTTTGCTTTCAAGAAGGTATTTCGCTCCTTAATTCCTTACTAATATATCCTTTATATATATATACACTTGCGATATATGAAAATGTTTATTCGGATAAATCATGTATACATATCACTTCTTGGTTGAATTTTTTGATTATATTTGGCGGAGATGATCTACTAATTATGAAGATTATCTTCATAAAGTTTCATCAAAAAAATTCATCCGTTTAATTTACACCTTAAAAATCGTTGGTTCTGTAATTAAGATCCTTCCCCATATATATGTGTGTGTGCTTGTTTGTGTCTGCATTAGTGCGAAGTGGCATAGAAGATCAGCAAATTTTCGAACTTCTCAAATTTCTAAAATCGATCTATTTTTTTTCTCAAAATGAAATGGGGTACTTTTCTGATGATCGAATTTTCGAATAAAACTGGAATCAAAATGGAAACCACATTCAAAAATTTCTGAATTTTTTTAATTCCCAAAAACATATTTTTCAGTGTATAGTATAATATTTTTTTATTTTGTGCTTAAAATTTAATTTCAACCTAGTCAATAGACAAAACTATAACTTAGTTTTATATTATGAGATTTAATATTGTAATTTCACTAACAATTAATGCTCGGAAAAACACTAGCGAGGTAGTATCTAGTGTTCTGTTGTAGAATTAAATTTGTACTTCTTAGAAAATTAGTCCCAAGATGCTTATGTACGTTGTTATGTGGTGTTGGATTATTACAATATCGTTCGTTAACAAAAGTATTAGAATTCATGATTTAAATTCTAATATTGAAGTTATATAGAAAATTTAAGAAATCAGAAATATTCTGTAAATTCTGAAAGTTCCCATTTTGGAAACTTTTTTTGCTTTCAAAATTTTTGGATTTGGAAACGGGAAGTTATTTAAAATTCCATCTTTCTATGGGAAAAAAAAAATCAAATAAGCCTAAAATAATCAAATAAGCCTATTCATCTAGGGGCCAGTGTTATTTAGTAAATCGGTCGGTAAATCACCCTTACCAATACAGAAATCATAGTAAGAAGTTGAATACAAATTTTTGCTAGTTCATCGATCAATAGGTATTTGAAATTAGAAACCAATACCAAAAGGCTCTATTTTTTGGTATCTTGGGTTTTTAATATTTTCATTTTTTCTGATTTTTAGCAAACAATATTACAAGTACAAAAGTGTAAATATATTCAATAAATATTTTTGTTTTTGATATACCATGAGAGTTTTAAATTATAGGCTTGTGTTTTAGATTTAAATTAGTAAGAATTTAAGCACTATTTATACGATGAAGTTAAGCATCACTTCCTAATACAACTCTAAAAACTTATTGAAAAAAATTCAATGTATGATTTGTATGTTTTAAAATTCTTGATATCTCAAGGATTAACTATATTCGATATTTTTTGTATATAATTATTCAACATTTTAAGTATATTACATGACCAGGATATATTAGCTTGACCTTTTTTCGAACCCAAATAAAAAAAAAATCCATACTCGCAATACTCGACACGTACAGGATAATATCAAAGATTGGCCCACTGAAGTGCAAAGTCACTTAAGCTATATATATTAACAGCCAAAACTATGGGTTCGCATTCTCAAGCAGATTCATGACTATATTCATTGCATCTAGAGGAGAACTAAGGCAGCCTTTTACTAAACAAGGAATCGCTCTCCAAATATGAAACTAACCTAATTCGATTTGTATTATTATATAAGAATTTCTTTCCATGTCTAACTCCTGTACTTAGCCTCCAAAATAAATCCAGCTCTTAGACCCTTTCAACCCTAGCTTATCTAAAATATCATCGATCATTAGAGTAGGGCACTAAAAAACTCTAAAGAAAATACAAGTGACAGTGGAGTGGATACTTTTTTTGGCCGAATCACATTAGTTGATGGCGTTGTGGTTTGTTAATTTGTTATGCACGCACCAAGCCCTAGTCGGATCACACAAGGTCATTAAGAAGCCATCCATTGTTATGGCCCTAAAAGGAAATTTGTCCACCATTTTTCCAAATTACAGCCGCTGTGGCCAACCTAGGCCAATGAGAGATAGAAACCCAATGACAAATCTATCACCCAATAAGAGTCTTTGTCTTGCAAACAACCCCTCTGAACTAGTTGCCACCATTACCACCACCTCAATGCCTGAAGAGGGACTCCCTGAGAAAGGAACTATGGATGAGCTTAATCGAATGAGGCATGGAATGCAGCAAAGAGACAGAAGGCGGAACCATCGAAGCCCTTCTTGGTCAACCTCGAACTGGGAACCTTTAGTGCCACTATAGCACCACAACCAATGGAAGAACTAATCAAGTGACTCAAGAAAGTGAAAAATGGCAAGCATGGTCATATTCATGGAGCAGATGACCTTGTGTCACCCATTTGCACGTCAAGTCAAAAAAGCACCCTTTCCACCAAAGTTCAAAATGCCCTCATTAGACACTTATGACAATACCAAAGATCCCCTGAATTATATTGCATATTTCAGGTCCATCATGTCACTCTATAACGTACCAAACTAATGGCTCTATAGGGCTTTCTAGAACACAATCATGGGGTTGGTGATTTTGTGGTATTAGAATTTGAGGATGAGGACAATAGACTTATTCAGCTAGCATTCTTCTAGTATTCATCGAGTAAGAGCACCCGTCAGAAATCTTCCACCATCATCTTGACAATTTAACAACAAGAACGGAAAACACTTAAACAACGACGATGATTTGACTTTCACTGACTTTCCAAAAAGGCAACTTTTTACACACAATGGTTAGTTTCCGCACTCTTGGGCTAGCCCTTTCCATCGGGTTTTTTTTTCTACAATTTGAATTTGCCAATATCCTGACTTTAAATCAAATTTAGAAAATATTTTAGGAGCTTGAACTCTAGCTAAGAGATCCTTTTTATTAGGAAGAGGGTATCTTATCCACTAAAGATCTTTATTTAAAGGCTTATAATTTATAACAAGGCGATGAGCACCATGTTCAATTTCAGAAGCTTTTATTTCGCAATTAGGATTTTTGGACGATGATGACATGTCCACTTCTTCTAAAGCTCCATCCATAAACCTCGAAGACTTGGATGAGGATAATGATGAAAATGAAGATATGGAAAAATATATGGGATTATCCTGGGCAGATCAAGTTGAAGCTGCCGATAAAGTCAAGAAAGAAAAACGTCTAATGGGTCCTTCTCTCCTATTATTGATAATCACCACCTAAAATGAGCTGTAAAGTTTCACAAATAATAACAAAGTATTTCTAACTCAACTGTCAACGAATTACGGAAAAGAAGCCTTAAAATGCCTTACCTTGGCTTAATTAGGCTGAAACTCCAACGCGACTTAAGTTTTGATCGATTAGAAATACCCTCTGATACCAAATGGAGACGGAGGATAAAATAAAATAAAAGAACAAACGATAAGAGACAAAGATAAAAAACTTTTAACTGTTATTAATGGAAAGAGTTTGCAAGAGAAAAGGAGAATAACAAGGAAAATTGATGATGCCTAACACTTGGCATCCAAAACTATATAAAGAGCTAAAAATAAATAGGATACAAAGAGGTTTACAAATCCGACTGATTACATCATTGCTTACAAAATATAAAAGTGACACTTTTGTCACGATGTGTCGGCTGAAATTATTGTGAATCTTTACAGCTCATTTTAGCTGGCAATTATCAATAATATGAGAAGAGGGACCCGATAGGCCTTTTTCTTTCTTGACTTTATCGGCAGCTTCAACTTGATCTGCCCAAGATAATCCCATATATTTTTTCATATCTTCATTTTCATCATCATCCTCATCTAAGTCTTCGAGGTTTATGGATGGAGCTTTAAATGAAGTGGACATGTCATCATCGTCCAAAAATCCTAATTGCGAAATAAAAGCTTTAACCATTTTCTTCTTGATTTCTTCAGGATAAGCATTTGGGAACTTCTTTTTTATGGAGGCAACTATAGGAGTTTTAAATTCTTGGTTCATAAAAGCCTCAGCTTTGCGCGCTTTTTCTTCTTCTTGGACATATAAATTATATTCTTTGTAGGTGTTGATATCCAAGATCATTTTAGGAATGAGTTCGTCAAACTCATAGCGGGGCCACCACTTATAAAACAAATCACGGGCAAGGATATAAAGGTTTTGGTTATTTCCAATAGTGTATGACCACTGGAAAATCCAAAGTATAGAATGCTGGCCTAAAAAACAAAGAAGGACAACATTTTTAATAGGAAGGGTTTCATTAAGATGTTTAGGATAACTAGCTTTAAAATCTTCGAAGAAAGGTATAATCTTTTTATGGAAGAAGCCTTCTTCAGGTCCAAATTTAATAAACCAATTATAAAACCAATGTGGGGAGCTTTAAAATCCACAGTCGGTTCGATAAAAGCTTCAAACTGAAACCACCATGTATGAGTGTTATAAGAATTTTCATATAAAAAAGCTTTATTACGAGCCTCAATATAGTCCCAATAAGTATAATCTTTCCCAAATAGTTTAAGAGTTCTAGGACTGTTGGGATTAACTCCCCAATCTTGAAAATCAAGAACTCCAATAATAAAACATTTAGAAAATTGAATATCCGCTTGTTTACTGCGAACACCGGGATTTTTATTAACATTAGTTATATTAACAGACAAAGTTTTAGTCAATATAGCTTCGTAATAATCTCTTTTCTTGCCATTTAAAACTGTAAATTCCTAGTCATATTCGAAATATTGTTTAGCTAGGTGTATAGGATTGGAGAAAAAACGTTTATCATTCTCTTTTAGAAAGATAATAAAATCTTAGACTGGTTTTTTAAGAGGAGGAGGTGTTGTAGTATTAAGCACATTTATAAAAGAGCCAGCATGTGACCCTGCAGTTGATTTTGCACCATTAGGATTCTGAGAAGACGATCCTTGAAAAGTGGCTTTGAACGAAGTTTTAAAATCAATTATGGTCTGTTTAGAATTGCCTTGACCACGGCCTCTACCCCACTGTTGAGAGGTCATTGTTTAGAACCTGTCAAGAATTCACGAGTTAGAAAGTCTGGTAAAGAATTAGACTCTCATTTTATAAACTCAATTTTAAAATAAAAAACAAAGAGTATAGCTTGCCATCTAGCAAAGATTTGTTTAAAAGCGATGTTTTTAACATCTTTTTCAAGAACATCTTTTGCAGCTTTACAATCAATTTTCAATGTTTAAGAGATCATTTTGAAATTTAGAAATACAACAAACTATAGAAAGAATTTCTTTCTTTATAGTAGAATAATTTAATTGTGCAGAATTCCATTTTCTAGATGTGAATCTAGAAATGATTTCTTTAGAATCTGCTTTAATTTTTTGCTTTAGAATCCATCCATACCCTATATAGGAGGCATCGGTTTCGACGATTTTAAAACTATAAGGATAAACAAGTGCCAAACAGGGCAACTGTTTAACTTTAGATTTTATAATTCGAACCGCTTTAGTATGCCTTTCTCCCCACGGAAGAGGGTTTTTACGAAGGCGTTCATATAAAGAAGCGCAATCTGTAGCAAGATTTTTATAATAATCAGCTATATAGTTAACATTTCCTAAAAACCTTTGTAGTTGGGTTTTATCAGTGATTATATTCAAAAATTTATTCTCAAAATCTATAGAGCGGTTAGTATGTATAATTTCACCATTTGATATATCATGACCAAGAAATTTAATTTTTGTTTGGAATAAAACCATTTTCTTGGTTGAGAGAACTGAACCTGCTTTTTTAATAACATTTATTAATATATTTAAATATTTAAAATGTTGATTGATATTTTTGAAAAAGACAAGAACATCATCAATATAAACTATAGTAAAAGTTGTATAGCGATTAAAATATCATTCATTATATTCTGAAATTCAGAAGGGGCATTTTTAAGACCAAAAGGCATAACATTCCATTCATAATGTCCAAAAGGGACAGCAAAAGCAGTTTCTCTTAAACCAATACATAAATTTTTCTATAGTTTTACCAATTTTATTTTATTTTTTTATTTTATTTTTTAACTTTGTTTGCGTTCAAATTTGGCATTATTGCTCAGCTTTGACTTTCAATTGTTTTATTTTTAGCTGTGTCTTTGCTTGAACTCAACTTCTTTTCCTCACTTTTCCTAAACTAGAACATTGCCTTTTTCAAATTTCAAGTACAATTCATGTACGAAGGATCACAATGTATCTTAGTCTCTCTAAATGCTGTAGGGGGTGATATTTTAGTGTTTAAGTGTCAAATTCTTTTAGTAAGATCGATGATTGATAAGGATGCTCATATATTATGAAAAATAATTTGCATGTTATAGACTTAACTAGGATGTAATTAAAGAATGCTTTGGTGATGCAAGACTATCATGTGTGGAAAAGTAATGCACCTTTACCCTTGTTGGGGATAGTGTGGAATATATATTGTGCAATATATATTGAAAAAGAGTTAAAATGTATGGAAAATATTCCATATAAAATAAAAACTAAGGGGTGTTTGGCTGCCCAAGTTTTCCATGGAAAATGTGGCAAAAGATAGAATATGCGTACTTTCCCTAATATATATGTTGTCGGAAAGTGAATTAGTTCACAACGTTGTAGCCGGAAAGTGAAAAAAATAAAATTCTTTCAAATGTCCTTGAAGGAAAAATTCCCTAGACTTTGTAAAATGCACTTTGAAAAATGTTTAATGATCCAATATCTTGGAGCTTATGCATTAATAATGTACATATTTGTGTTCCTGAAAATATCCCCAACTAAATTTTAAATTTTGAAAATATTTGGTTAATATTAAGGGAATTTTTATGTGCCAAAGTCATGAGTTGAGTCTTTTCCTTTGAGAGTAAGAGTGGTTAAAGTTCGGGGGCATTGCGAGCTAGCCCGCTTCCTAGGTCGATTATACAAAGTGATTATCAAAGTGATTAATCCTCTTTGGCAATCACCATAAAATTCATTAGAAAACAAAGACAATTTTATAAACACATATTCAAACTTACAATATGAGGTATCGTTCACACATGCCAATCTACTTTTCAAACTTGTCTTGCAACATCCATTGAATCCTTCAATAGGTTTGGCAATGACTGCTATTATATTGGTAAACGCCTCAATGTTATGCCTATGCAAGCCTACTTCTAGCCAAAAAACCAGTTGTAACAGCTAGTGGTGTAAACAACCCCTCCTGCGCCACGGACTAATCCGTTTGGTGATTACCAAGCTCTCTTTTTCAGTATTATTTAAAGAAGGTTGGACTGTGATCTAGTCTTGTTCTTCTAAAAAAATAACGATCTGATATATGTGCTCTTAATTGAAATCCTAAGTAGTAGAGCTTTCAATATCTTAAAAATGATAAAATGTTCTCTCTTGATTCGAAAATGAACTCTCAAAACACACGTAAAGCGGCAGACTAAAAATGAAGTTGAACCTTTCTTTTATACATTGAGATACAACTAAAAGATACGCTCAAATTAGGTCAAGGAGAATGCTAGTGGCAACACCATTGTGTACCGGAATAAATCTACATGTAGCTTAGCATACCGATACATTTGAGCTTCAATATCAGTACGCTTGGCAAGTTTCCTAACAAATTTTATGTCAGCTTGTGTACTATTATGCACATTTAAGCTTCAACACTGGTATGCTTCATTTACTCATGAATGTTATTCTACAGTAAATATTGGTATACATATTTAAGCTTCAACATTTTTACTTTGTATAAATAGTTGAAAGCCCAAAATACACTTAATTATTAAAACTTCTTTTTGAATAAATTTATTTTAAAATCCACCACTAAGGAATTAATTAAGTCCACCTAATTGAAAAGCTTACTTGCCATCCTATCACTTGTAGCTTTTAAACTTCTAGATAATGGTGCTTGGTTTCCATTACATCTCTTCATTGATTATTCTCATTAGACACAATATTCCAAATGGAAACATGTTTTTATTCACAGAATAAAGCAAACCAAATATAGTATTTATAAAGCAGACTTTACAAGTGGAAGATGCATGCTAAAGTTCAATGGTATTTTTACATGCCTAAACCACGGTGTTATTAGGCAATAAAGACTGAGGTACTAATCAAGTCGAATCTTCAATCTCTGCTACACTGTTAGGGTAGCCTCCAGTGCACCTTGCTCTAAAAATGGGCTACTACTTGTACTTAGATGAACCGTGCAGCTTATGTGGGGCTTTCACATTAACCCTGATGTTCATATAGCTCAGGTTCCCATTCCTCTTTTAAGGTTCAAGCCAAATTGATCCTTTTGCCCTTTATCCTAGTCTTTCCTATTTCCTATACTACTCCAAAGATGTCTGTAGATTATTGTCAAGGCTATGCTAACTAAGTTATTCTTCGGGATCAGTTCCTCACTGTGGTTGATTCTTCTCTTGAAAACCTTGGATCACTCTTTCACTTATACTAGAACCATCAAGTGGATTGCGCTCTTCCTCAAAAAGCTATAGAATTTTGGAATTGGACTAAGAAGGTCTTTAGATTCAGCCTAGAGGAGCTGTGTCTGTTGCATAAAGAGTTTCCAATCCTTTTAAGTAACCGTTGGGAGAAAACAACAATTTCCTTTGATTGCCATTAGTCTTCTTAATTTTTCTAAGACCCTTTTGAATGCTACATGTCGAGTGGCTCATAGCTTCACGGCCGATGGGATGCTTGATTTGATTCAAGTGATTCAATTCATTATACAAAAACGTGCCTCTTCAAATATATATTACGATTATCATGACAGAGAATCCACCCTATTATTGTCTTCTGAAATGCTAATCATTTTGGGAATCCCCAAGGTTGACCCGTTGATTCAAGATATTCTCTAGAATGTTTTACGGGTAATGGCAGTCCCACTCTTGTAATTTTAGAAGAAATCCTGAATAGACTGCATAAGTATCGTCTTGATCGTAGGACCTACCTTAGGGACAACCCTTGGTTACTGTATATGTGGCTTTTGGAGCACTTTCAACTTATTACATCTCTCTCTCCTAAAGCTAAGGGTTCATAGGTGCATGACCTTTCAAAAAGGTATGGTATATGAACAGTGAGTCGATTAGCTTGCTCAATATGCAACGCGATCCATTCGATGGGAAATTCCTTAGTAGGATCTTGCTGATCCCATATATAGCTTTGATAGCACTTAGCAAAATAAGCTTTTATTTGGTAACTCATTAACTCGTATCATGTGGCAGTATGGATGTACCCAAGAGGTTCCAAAGAATCTCATTCATTTTCGCCTAATAAAGGTATTGAATTCATTTATCATAGATCGTTTGACTAATGCTTGGAGCACTGCCAGAAAGTTTGATGTCTTAACCATATACATGGAGGGTTTTACCTTTTACCTTGGAGACTATATTGTAGCTGATGCGCGATCTGGAGGTTAATGTGGCAGGGGCATTTGCAAAACTATTCCTCGACCACATGCAACAAACAACTAAATTATGCTTTGACAAACTGGTTGGCTAAATCCTCTGCAGGGTAAGGGTATAGCTTTGGATCTTTAATCTTTCATTGTCCAAGAACTTGATGGATGATGAGAGATGAATCCCCGTAAACTTCAATGACAGAATGGCTCGTCTTGCATTTTGTAAAATTAAACACCCAAGCACAAGTGATGAACTTGTAATATAAATGGGAAGTCCAGGGTCGAATCCATAGGGAAAACACTATTTCTCGGTAAAAATTGTTTGTTCTTTCAAAGAGAGAAATAGAGTAAATGAAGAAAAGATAATTTGAACATTGAAAAATGGATTTAAATACAAACGCACCAAAGTTGTTTATCTAAAAGAAAACTAAACTAAACTAAACTCGAAAAAAAAAAAAAAGGAAAACTTTTAACTAATGCAAAGTATCGTATCTTTGTCAATTACATATTTTGTCGGAACTAGAATAGACTACACTAAAATTTCAATGTCACAGGGACTTATATATATATTTTGAGAACTATAGGGACTTATATTTAAACATTAAAATAATCAGGATATTAGAAAATGGTCTTGTTTAAGCAAAATTGTGGAAAAGAATCAGAGAATAAATTTTTAATAAATCAGATTACGAAAGGAGTGTAACAATAACATTCGAGTAGATTTTTGGATTGCAATTTTATAATATTGTGTAAAATTAAATTTGTATTGCATGTTTTTTAACATAAAACTATTTCGAAGTATTTAATTGACGGCACTTTTGATTTTTTTTAACAAACTACAAGTTTAAAAATGTTTATTGTTAAAAACACATATAATAATTTTTGTGGGTTACGTAAAGTTAAGTTCTTAATTAGTTCTTGTTTTTTAATACATTATTATGTATTGGAGTTTATTTTAGTACATTACTTTTATAATTACACCAATGACACAACAAAATATACTTATTAAAAAATAAAAACACATCATACAAATTTGCTTTAAATATTTTGAATTGCAAAGTCCAGTTAGCACAAAACACAATTTTGGTCCAGGCCATCATTTTAAAACATAATTGATAAATAGAGAGCCTACTTTAATAAGATTAAAAAATAGGCTCTTATTTCAAAAAAATATTATTCTTTGATTTTTTTTCTGAAAAAAAATTCTTATGGAGAGGACTTTTTATCTATTTCCAATAAAATAATTAACATCAAAGATATATTCTCTTATACTGATTAATTAAACTTAAATGTTTAATATGAAGTCCATATTGTTTACTGTATTGAATTAAAGTTATTTATTTAGTACCGAAGATTCCACATAAGAGAAATAGCATTTTTGAAAGTGGACTACTTAATCCAATTTGATAATTTTGTTGTTTTCTAAATTATATAAAAATTATTTTATATTAACATTTTATTTTATAAATTGTATAAATTTAATATATATTTTAGTCATTTGACGACATCCGTCCATTAGATATGTGATTTAGTAAAACATTCATTTTTTTTTCCCTTTTTTTCATATAAACAAAGAAACATCCATGTGCTCGTGAAGGGGAACTGGGCAAGACCTTGAACTTAAACCCTAATCTGGTGGGCTACTTATATATTTTATTTGACTAAAATATTTTACTTTTAGTATAAAAGCACGAATGACGTAAGTTTTTTTTGGATTTTTTTTATGGACAAGTATGCCCCTTTGTATTGGTATTAATATTTGAAGCACGTTCTGGTTAATGTTTATATGTGATTTAGTAAAACAATCATGTTATACATTATCGGGTAGAAGTGAATTTTATTTATCTATTTTACCATTTTATTATTTTATTTGTTATATAATCTATTATTTATGTGAGTGTGTTATTATTGGATATTGTGCATAATATTCCTACATATATACTTTTAATAGAATTAATTATCTACCAATTCTAAAGATTTTTGTAAAATTATATTACTCTCTTTGTGTCTCCAATTAATTAAGAGTCTACGTAGCCATCCACGTATTACAAGAATTTAGCATGACAAATTTTTATAACATATCTACAACATCTCTTAATAACCTTTATCAAAAAACCAAAACCATGTGCTCAAAAAATACTAATAATAGCAAAGGGCCATAGATTGACACAAAAATAGAAATTTTCTTCCTCGACAACCAAACTCGAGCAAAACATAAATTTTAAGAATGCCAAATTAAAAGGGCAAAGAGGGGGGGGGGGGGTTGGGGGGATGTCATTTTGAAAAGCTACGACGGTGCGGGTAGGGGTAGGGGACCGTAGTGTTTGAAGGTGGATGGTAGGGGGAGGAGGTGTTGGTTGTCCACCGTCCGCATGCCTTATGTTGATTTTTGGTTTTTAGAGTAAAATGCTTTTAAAAATGGTCATGTACACTATTGTAACGTCCAAAATGAACGAAGCCGTAAATTGGAACCAGGTACATAATTTAGATGTTCAATAGTCGCGATTATAGTTTATGGGTTATTTTGAAACTCTCATCATAATTTCAGTACCATTTAAGTAGTTTACTCTTTACACTATTAATATTTTGTTCTTTTTGTCCGTAAATATTAAAGATATGAGAGGAAGCTGCAGAAGAGGGGAAGGCGCATCAATGCATGCACAAAGGCTAAACTTTGAATACTTGGTCTAAATTAAAGAGGTATTTTTTTTTCATTTTCTGCTTCGTTTTTTAAAATTTACCTAGTTTTGAATGTTAAATATATTAAATTTGGCAATATTACCCTTACTATTGTAAAATACATTAATACATCATGAGCGACAAAAACAACACCAATATTTGATTAAATTCTATTAAGAATTAAGCGTTTAGCAGATACTTGCATCTTAATATTGAATGCTCAATTTTTAATCAATTTCAGTATCAAGAAATTAGATACAAACACGAACATATTTATAGGTCGGCCCTAAAGAGGGCAGTCATCTCTTTAAGAAAAAGTATAACCATTCATTTCAATTGTTAAACGGATTAAATTTTTTTCATGAAATATGGTGAAAATGATCTCTATAGTAAGTGTATCATCTCCGGAAAATCTTAACAAAAGATTCAATTTGAAAGTCAATGAGATGATCATTTAAAATTTCAAGGCCGAAATTGAACATACAATTTTTGATAACCCACTTTCGAATTAATTGATTTTTTCAGAAATTTTGGTGGAAATTATTTACTCATTATAGAAATCATCTCTACCAAATTTCATAGAAAATTCCGTTTATTTAACCCTTGAAATAGATGATCCTTCTTCTTTTTTAAATACAGGATTGTACTCTTTCAAGCTGGCTTGAATATACTTCATTTAAAATCCCATTGCCTTTACTATTAACAGATGAAAAGTAAACAACATCATATTTTATTTACCCTAGTTGGCAACTTGGCATGACTCCATTATGGTTGAATAGAACCATATTGTTGCTCAAATAAGCAATATTTATTTGCCCGTAATTTTTTATAGTTGTTCGGTTTGTCTTTTTATTTGTTTCTATAATTTTAAATTCGTAAATTTACATTAGACGTTTTTTATACTATATGTCAATGAGCTTCAAACTTTTTATATGAAATTTTCATTTTGAATTTCAAGAACAAACAAAATTTCAAACCAAACGAGCACCGACTCAAAATATAAGACAGTTTAATAGGAAAAAGACAAATTAAACCCTGAAGTTTGGGACTAGATTCAATTACTCTCATGATATTTCAAAATCATCAATGTCTCCCTTGACGTTACATAATTGGTTCAATTGAGACTTTGACTCTAACTCCGTTAACAATTCAGTCTAAATATTTTACATTTAACCCCCTAAAACTTTAAAAGTGACACTAAACCCCATTAATATATATATATATATATATATATTACCTTTTAAATCCACCATTGATATAAATACACACACTGCTTCGGCCACCTTCACCACCACAACACCACCACCACCACCATCTCCACCTCTTTCTCTTTCTCTTTCTAAACCAACTCACCTATCCGGTAACCTCCTCACAACCATTGCATTTCTCTCTCTATATATATATATTCCACCATTAATATATATATACACATGCCCCTTCGGCCACCTTCACTGTTGCAACATCACCACCCACCTCTTTCTCTCTCTCTAAACCAACTCACCCTTCTGGCAACCTCCCCACCACCATTGCGTTTCTCTCTGTATATATTCCAACATTGATATATATATATATATATATATGTACAAACTCGTACTAGTATGTACTAATTAATAAATTAAAGATGAGGAAGCCATAGAAAATTAAGATGAAATTAATTAATTGATCTCCAAGTCTACATTGGTGGGGTGATTTCCGTTGTTGTTGTTTGTGGTGTCCTTCTTATTATTGTTGTGGGGGCGTTAATGAGGATGAGAAACGCAACCTGCAGCACGTACCACCAAAATCAAAGGGAACATTGAGAAAATAGAGGAAGAAAACGAGGAGAATGCAGGAAAGAAACATAGGAATGGGACCAAATATCCACAAGAAGAAAGGAAAGGAGAAGTAGAAAGCATGCAAATAGAATGACCTAAAATAACTACCCCGTTAACTATCCTCCCCACGTCAACAGGTCCAGCCCTTGGCTTTCATCGAAGAGGGAGAGCTTGGTGTATGGCACATTAATGAGGATGCTGGCATGACTGTAGTACCTAATTGATTGCACATTCAGCAAGAAAGTCACCAAGAAGCACACCAATATTGAACAAAATTTAGCTGAATACCCCAGCTCGCTCCGATCTCTGTACACCATCCCTGTCAGCCCCTTGCTTCCTCCTGTCATGAGTACCACAATGAGAGAGCTTACCATTGATATATATATGGAATATATATATATATATATATGTACATATATAGAGAGATAAAGGAAATGGTTGTGGGGAGGTTGCCTGATGGGTGAGTTGGTTTAGAAAAAGAAAGATGCATGTGGAGATGGTGGTGGTGTTGCGGCGGTGAAGGTGGGCGAAGTGGTATGTGTGTGTGTATATATATATATATCAATGGTTGATTTAAAAGGTAAAAAAAATAAGAATTAAGGGGTTTAAATGTCACTTTTAAAGTTTTAGGGAGTTAAGTGTAAAATATTTCGACAGAATTGTTAACAGAGTTAGAGTCAGGGTCTCAATTAAACCAATTATGTAATTTTAGGGGAGACATTGAGAATTTTGAAATATCAAGAGATAAATTGAATCTAGATCCAAATTTCAGGGTATAATTTGTCTTTTTCCCTAATTTAAGCAAATTAAGCTCTACTCATAGGTTCTAGCCTTGCTCCTTTTGCTTTCCCATTCTCCCGTAGAGCATCTCTAGTAGTATTGTATAATTTCTTTTTGTGTAAAATTTATACAAATTGTAAAAAATTTCATCTCTAGCAATATTTAAAAAATGAGTTTTGTGTAAAATAAGTGTACAAATACATCCCTAGTTTATAATGTCACATCGACTTTCTCAATCCTCAATTTTTTATAAACATTTAAAATGCATGTAATAACTTTTAATACAAAACATGAATTTTAATATAAATTATATATTTGAAATCTACTAATCAAGACTTAGAAATTAAGATCTGATGTGGTTATAATATTACGTATATAAAAAATTCAACAAAAAATAATAAAAAATTGTATAAAATAATATGTAATATTTGTTCGTATCTTATTGGTTCTTTAGAATTTTACACTAAATTTTACAAAAATTTCAAGTTGTTGACACATAGGATATATATATCCATTTTTACAAGACCAATAGAGATGCTCTTAGTTGGAACATAATCTTTATCCGAAAATGAATCACTTGTATGAAAACAAACCCCTAAGTTGGAACATAGTATCATATATAATAATAATAAAAAGTAAAATGCTCTCTTTTAATGAGAGAATGACATGTGGTGCATAATAAATGTGATTTAATTTATATAATTTTCCTAATATTTTCAATATTCTAATAATATAATATCTCTTATCTTATTATATAGTTAGTAAAATGGATAACGACATTGCACACGTGACACACTATCAACGTGTCTTCATAATTAGCCCCGCTTAATCTCTTTCTCTCTCTCTCTCTCGCTCTCTCTCTCTCTCTCTCGATAGTTTCTTTCTCTATCCCAGTGGTTGAAAACCTTACATAATTCTTACATTGCTCAATGTTTTAATCTCTACTCCTTGCATTGATAATATATTTTTTTTTGTGAAATTAAAGCGTGAAGGGGAAAAATTATAAGCTTAAACCTGACAAGGGTTCAATGCCACCGAAATGGATTTTAACTTTATATAATAGTAGATTCAAAATTCCTTTCCTGTAATTTCATTCTAATTACTCCCTCTCTCCCCTCTCAAACAATCTCTAATTTCTCTATTTCTCAAAGTATAAAAAAAATATTTTACATTCAAAATTTTAATAAAAATAATAAAGTTATTAAGTTATGAACTATAAATTTAATTGTGTATATTTATGAATAGATTTATGATAATTCATTATTTTGTAACGTAAAATTTAATGAGGCTTTATGGAATTAATTATAGGATTATTATAATTAAATGTTCATTAGAATTTTTTTTCCTACTATATATAGAGTCTCTTAATGATGGGAAAAATTATCGAATAATTGTCTCACTCTCAAATTTTTTTATATTTTCTTTGTAATGATCATGAATTTTATGCCTATTTTACAAGTTTTTGGGGCAACATGATTAGATTGGTCACTATTGTAGTCTTCTAAATATGCATATAAAGGAGATGAAAAGCTCAAATTTATATTTTTATTTTTTTTTATTTTCTTGCAATTTTTAGTACTTACATCTTATAGGTCTAATGGTAGTGTAAGGAGATGTTTTGATCCAAATTAATTTTTTTATTTTCGAGTTTTGAACATTCTTACATGTATGAGGTACCATTCTCTTATGTCTGCACATGAATTTACAATGTATGATATATGGTTGCATTAAGTTCACATAATTGTTAGTTGTAAATATTCTTACATTTTGCCTCTCAAAAGAAATTTTTTTTACAACTTTATTATTATTGGCCTGAACAAAATATTAATATACAAAGAAAACTGAGTGAAAGTACAAGGTATTTTTTTATTCCGTTTGAATGAACAACCAAAGATGTGAATATATGAGTATTGGTTAGATTCGTCCCTCTATTTTTTCACAAAACAATATAGTAACGAAAACAAAGTTATACTTACTATTTACATCAAGCCATCACAAATATATTCTATTTCAAAATTGGTTCTCATATCTATAAAATTATACATATGTTTCTTTTATAGAATATATATTGCATTTGTTTGTACTCTAAATTATGAGATTTTTTTTCCATACAAATGGTGAATAAGAATAAGGTGGTTCAAGGGGAATGAATATGGGTTAGGGAACTCAAACATTGTACTTTTGAAATATAAAATTATAAGATATTTTTTAAGGTGCGAATCACATTTCTTTGTTGAAACATGATTAGTGTATCAGAAAAAAAATAAAAAATTTCTTAAATATAAGAATCGATCATAAACCTATCACTTCCTATTATTTTTAAAATTCGCGCTTTAAATTTTGTTTGTGTAATTATTTACCATAGTTGTAAATGTACATATAAATTACCTGCGCATGGCGTAGACTGCAAACTAGTGTATCTGAAAATGAACCACTTGCATGAAAAAAAAAACAGTTTAAGATAATGATTGCATTTACTTTTTGGCCTATTTGATTTATTTTTTTTCTTTCTGAAAATTTATTTGAAAACTTATGTAGTGCTACAGGTCCTGATTAAGTGGGGTGATGAGTGGGGTTGAGATTGCCGGAGCAGTTATTGCTGGGATTTCGTTACCGGCGGACATCTACGAAAGATTGAGAGGCGAATCTGAATCTAGGAATTGTACGGAGATTCTTCCAATTTTGAAAGATGCTATACGAGAGCTGTGTGCATTACGGGACGACTGGGAGCATATATATTGTGCATACCGTCAGACAATGGAGCAAAGTAATAGATACCATACCTGGCTCGAAGAGGTAAATAACTTGGAAGCGCGCAAATGGACTGATAAGGATGCATGAGGAACGAAAAAGAAACTGCTTGAACAGAAGACCTTTTTCAGGATTGGGTAAAAAGATGAAAAGTAAGACTATTGAGGCACTGCGTCTTTACAAGCAGGTCATTGACGTTCTGCTGATCAAAAGGCGTCCCCTGCCCGTTGTGGAGATAGACACACAAAGCATAAAAGAATACCCAACACTTCAAAATTGCCTGAATTTGATATTACATCATCTACAGGACGATAGAGTTAAAGGTATTAGAGTGCATGGAATGTTTGGTGTAGGGAAAACAGTGATAATGCAGAACTTGAATAACCATGGAGATGTAGCTGGTACGTTTGATTTAGTCATCTGGGTGAAAGTCTCAGACAACAGTGAGAACTTTAGCATCGGGAAAATGCAGAAAGATATTGCAAAAAGATTGAATCTCAATATGGAAGATGGAGGCGATCCTGCAGGTAGAATATGAGAAGAGTTGAAGGATAAGAAGTATTTGTTGCTGCTTGATGATGTTAATGACGATCTAGATTTGGAAAATATTGGAATCCGTCCGCCTAGTTATACGAGTGGTAGCAAGATAGTATTGACAAGTCGGAAGAGTCGTGTTTGTAACTCAATTGTGAACAGGAGTGTTGAAGTTAAAAGATTAAGTAATCAAGAAGCAAAAGCAATGTTTCTAAAAGTTCTGGGCATCTCAAGAACTTGGCCAGTTGTGCAACAGGTTATTGAATATTGTTCCTGCCTTCCATTTCTGATACAAACAATAGGAAGAGCCTTTCAAAATAGAAAAAACAAGGATAGTTGGGCCACAGGGTTGAGTAACTTAAGACGTTTTCCGGATAAAGGAGATCCTGCCATTCAGAAAGCGTATAAATATTTAGAATTATGTTGTGAAGAGTTGATGGGGCATAAGGAGGAGTGCTTTTTATTCACTGCAATATTTCCAGAAGAGAGTGAGATAAATGCACGTTGTTTATTGGATTATTGGGCAGCTGAAGAGTTGTATGGCACAGACCAAGAGCGTGCCTATGGGCGTCAGATATTGGATGAGCTCAAGATGGCATCATTACTTGAAGAAGGTACAAGTGGTCGTGGGGAGTATGTTAGGATGCACAAATTGATCCGCAAAGTCGCACTTGATAAGTTGTGTGCTGATAGAGAACGTAAACATTTGGTGCAGACCGGTGAATTGTTACAAAACCCACCAGAAGTTGATGATTTGAACCAGAACTATCGAATTTCTTTGGCTGACAATAACTTAAGAGTTCTACAGGAATGCCCAAATTCTCCCCTGCTTTTCACACTTTTTCTACAGAAAAATCAAAGCTTGAACAAAATTCACAATAATTTCTTTAAGGAACTGAACAATCTTCGGGTTCTGAATTTGCAAAATACTGGAATTGTGTCAATACCATCTTCATTACTGAAGCTGAAAAATCTGAAAGCATTCTATGTAAATGATTGCACTAGTTTAGGGAAACTTCCTCCTGAAATAGGAGAACTCGGCAGCCTCGAAGTCCTTGATATACGGGGAACTAGAGTCCAGATACAAGGTGACTCTTTCCATCAACAGATTGGTGGACTTGTTTCCAAGTTTGTAGGACCCAATTATGTTCCATTGGTACCCTTCCCCGAGACCATTCGTCTACGTCATCTAAAGCGTTTGTTGGTATCATTTAATGGCAATGGTAGTCAGGATGCTGTAGGTTTTTGTGCGGCGATCTCCAATGTTTCTACTACATTGGAAGAACTGGTCATTGATGTGCGTTTACGCAAGAATTTCTGCAACAGAGCGATAAATGTTGTGAGAGATGGTGTTGCTACCATGACAAGGCTCACATTTCTCAAGTTTATATTTGGAGATGGTGCTGAAGAAGTCATAAAAGTGGTGGCTGGTAATAGAAAAATCTACTTCCCCTAAGCAGTTGACCTTGTGAGTTTTCTCAACCCTGGCGCCACTTCATTTGAGGTTTATGTTGGCTGCTCAATCTCAGCACATCAAATTCCCGAGATGAACCAGTACCAATGGCACTTGAAAGTTTGTAACACGCAAGGAAGAAACTTCCCTACTCCGACTATTACAGCGCTGCTTCCTATATAGATGCAATGCATTTGAACTAGTTGACGACAACAGCCTTCAGTGTCTATCCCAATTTGAAACTCCAAGCTTGGATGGGATCCAAGGATGTCTAATTGAAAGCTGCAACACAATCGGAGCAATCGCAAATGGTGGTGACCAAACCGTATTGGCAAGCCCAATGCTACC
Source organism: Lonicera japonica (assembly GCA_021464415.1). Lineage (NCBI taxonomy): Eukaryota > Viridiplantae > Streptophyta > Magnoliopsida > Dipsacales > Caprifoliaceae > Lonicera > Lonicera japonica. Next base: position 34,539,620 of record CM038467.1, read on the forward strand.
GGGCTTGCTGGAATTATATATGAAAAATTTGCCGCTGTTGACAAGCATATGGACTGGCCCCTGGAGGGTGGGCAGCCTGGTTAATCTGGAGACCCTTCTAATTGAAGATTGCATTGGAATTCAAGAGCTACTTACTGATTCTACAATTACGTCAAATCTCCTACGTCTGAGGAAGCTAATACTGGCTAATTTGCAAAACTTAAGCAGAATTTGTGCAAGTCAGGATTCTACCTGGCGAGCTTTAGAAGAGCTCAGGTTAGATGGTTGTCCCCTTTTAACTGAGTTACCCTTCCTACAGGAGAATGCGACGAACCTGAAGAAGCTAATACTTGTCAATCTGCCAACCTTAACAAATTTTGCAAATGTGGTGATATGGCCGAACTTGGGGGAGCTGCAGATGGATGGCTGTCTTGATATTTCTATGTTACCGTTGAGCAATCGTAGCACAACGAAACTGAGGATGCTAATACTTATCAGTATGCCAAATTTAACGAGACTTAGTACAGATGCATCACTTGTTCGCCCGCCCTAGAGGAGCTCGAGATAAGAGGTTGTCCAAGTCTGACCTGGTTTGCTTTTGACCAGATTAGTGCATCTAATCTGAGGTACATCAAAGCATCGCAGGGGTGGTGGGACGCACTGACATGGCAAGATCCCAACGTTAAAGACATCGTTCAAAAGGTTTTTCCGCCCGCTTTAAGGTAACCCATGCCAACTACACTATTCATTCTTAAAAATGTATCTTACAATCTCCATTATACAATCTTTTATAAATCCCTTAGGATGCTTTTGGATTCAGGATACGAGGGGGAGATTTGAATTTAGAACCTCAAATCTAAATATTTTGTTTGGGTCAAAATAAGGATTTGAGATTTATAAATTAAATCTCTTCAAATCCTAGATTGATATTTTAATTTAAAAATCATAACTTCTCGAATCTTTCGGAGAGGTGTGTTATTTCCAAATCCAAAGCAAGAAGATTAAGATCATTTCATTGTATAATAATAATAATAATAATAATAATTTATTAAAATTAGTCTCGCCATAAATTGAGGATAACAAGAGTCCATTATATATAATTAATACACTAAATAGACACACCAATAGTTGATATAACACAATATTCTCTAGCTATATATGGGTCTTAAAAATTGTCAAATACAAGGAATTAGTTTTCATAAGTTTTACTATTGTATACTAATTTTTTTCGTAAAATAAACGAGAGATGTTATTAACGACTCAACAATTTTTGTTGAGATTATTTATAGCATGTAAGCCATGCTAAATTAAATTTATAGTATGTAATCTATGCTAAAAATAAATATTGCATGTTAGTAAAATATAATATTGAGCAAATAAATATGTGGATTTAAAAATAAAATACTATATATTGGTTCACCAAACACAATATTTAAAATTCTTGTAATTTCAAATATGTGATTTTCAAATTCTAGATATGAATTTCAAAATCAACTCCAATTCCACGATCCAAACGCACCCTTGGATGATTTTAGAGTTCAACTATTGTCCCTTTATTTAGATGGTTTACTGATCAATTTTAACTTACTACTATCTCAACTCCAAATTGAGTGTAATAAAAAAGCTAATTTTGTCATAAGTAATCGTTATTTTTAGTTACTGTGGTGAAATATGGTAATTTGAAATGAAATGGCTCCTCCGGGTTAATACTAATTTGATTTAATTTCTCTGGAGTTTGTTTCAATTATTAAAAATAATCTATAAACCAAAGTTTGTTATGAAATTTGATAAAAATAATTTATATAATGAGTAGTCAAATTCGAGCTAAAAGCGGGTGTAATATATTTTTTATATTTAGGTTCATTTTTGTGGATTGAAATTTTAGATGGCCATCTCACCTCACTTCTACATTGAATATTTTAATAAAATTTTGTAAAAATAATTTACTCCTTATAGAGATCATGCTTACCAAGGTTTTTTTTTGGTTTTTTTGTTTTTTTTTTTTAAATAAAAAAAAATTATCATCCATTAAATCCTCAAATTAGTTCAATGGAAAATTATTGAACCAAAGTGTTATTGCAGAGGAGTCAACTCCTCAAAATAGGATTCCAAAATTCATTCAAATGAGGAAACAATTTTGTAGTTTATTTTTTCTTTTCCTTTTTTTAAAGACAACCTGGGGTGCAAGTTTATTAAGAAAGGTATTAGGCCACACAAATGGAGATATATAATCTTTCTTTATCTTTTTAAATGGATTGAAAATGTTAGGATAAGGTTCAATCTTGCGAAAAAATAATCAATACAACAGTTACAATGTCACATGTTATCACATATCTTATAAAATTATAGTAAATCAATGACTCAATGTCTAAATATGTGATTGGGGAGAAAGAAATATACACTTTCTTCTTATTTCATCGAATATGTTATAACATGTGGTATTATAAGCCAGCATCTCCGCCGTCTTGGACCCTCTCTAAAAGCTTGGTTTTACTCCACACATGCCTCAACTACCGTGAAATATTCTGTTTTTTATTCCGTATTTAACAAACTTTTATGTTTCCATGTTCGTAGGTGGAGGGGAAGGACATGTATGGCAACAATAATAGCGGTGGTGTAAATATTTCGTGTGCTCTCATTTAAGTTTTATAATTTGTGTTACTCAATAAGCGAATGGAATGGTTTCCATTCTCTTTGAAACAATGTTACATGCACTAAAATTTATGTACAAAATATGTAACGAAATGCATCATACAGTTATACCCTCGTTAAGGTACAAGTATTTAATGCATTTCAATACTCATTATGTACAAAAGTGTTGGTGCACATGCTTGTCTTGTGGTTTGTCATTTTCAAACAAAACGATTTGTTTCTGTTTATTGGGGTTTGTTCTAAACATGAGATTATGTGATGCATATTCTACTCTTAAATAAAGCCAAAATTATTTTTGGTACATTTAATTTTATTTTTTTAAGCTTTTTTATTTTATTTTATTGTTTCAAAAGATTTTTGATGGGCCTTATCTCAATTATATGTTGAAGTATGCTACATTCTACTTTGGGCCTTTTAAAATCTGTATTTTGAGTGCTAAAATTTTTAGGATGTGGTCCGTTGAATTTAATTTTTTCGAAGATGCAATTCTTAGATTTTTTTTTTTTTTTTTTTTGGTGTATATCTCTTGCAAGGATTCACATGCTATGTGGTAGATACTAATTTTTTTCGGTGTCAATATTAGTATCTCTCGGCACATATACTAATTTTTTGATGGAAATACTAGTATCTGTGATGTATATATATGTCTACGCCAAGAAATATTGGTGATAACAAAATAAACTATATCTACTGGTCAAGGACCACATCTTTTAAATAAAAATTGAAGGACTACATCGCAAAACTGTTTGAACTCAGAGATCAAATCTTAATTCTCACCTTGGAAAGGATTGAATGTTTCGTTCCATTCCACAATCTTTTTTAGAAAAAAATAAAATAAAAAGATTATATATTAGATACTATATACTGAAAATTAGTCATCAATAATTACAATAACAGAGCTATAAGAGCCGGTGGTTCCTCGGGGAGGTGAGGGGACGGGGGTGCACGTAATTTTGTTTTAAAATGAATAGGTTTTTTGGTATTTATTTATTTATTTGTTCAAAATTCGTGATGCAAATTAATAGAAAGGGAATGGGTGCAGGGATCGGAACAAGAGGCTTCATGTATAAACAAGTTATTATGTTGGAAAGTAATTTTGTAAATTCTAAATTAATATTCTAGAATTATCTCTAAAATATTGTATCTGGATTCATCTAGCAAATATCTTATCATAGTAAGTTATGGGTGGTGATCACCCCACAAAACATTTGGTTTTAATGTAATTTTTCATTCAATTCTTGAAAACCGAGTAGGGTGCCTATTATTCGATTCTTGAGGACCGAGTATAATATTGAAAATGCCTTATTCAACCGCTAAGCACTGAGTATATAAGGTTATACTCAGCCCTTAAAAATCGAATAACAACCACTTTACCCGATTCTCAAAGATTGAATGAAAATGAGAGTGGAACCAATTATTTTTCTGGGCTGGAAATATATATCAAACTTCACAATTCCACCCCCCCCCCCCCCCCCCCGTTCCTCCCCTAAACAAACCACCAACCAAAAAAAAATCATTCATTAATGCACTTATGAAATATTTTCTACTTGAAATAGTTTGAAGTCCATTAAAAAATCTAGCCAATGCATGGAAATTGTTGACCTAAAAGGTCATTAATCTTGCTTTGATAATAACATATTAATCTTGTGTAATTTAACATGCATATTGAAGTAATTATAACCATATCTTAATGATCATCATATGTGAAACAAAACCGACCAACCAAAACCAAGATCACTCATTGAATATCCTTAATCAAAGCAAGCATTGCTATTCAAATCATTGAAGATCAAAGTATAAAAGCAAGTGAAGAACCGAAAAAATATTTTAAGCACTCGAAGACTCATTAAATTAAAATTTAAGTGAATACTTAAGTTTATTGTAAAGTTTCTTCTTTGATCATTATAATAACTCAAATATAAATCATATATGAGTGTTAGATTGATTGAAAACAAAATTGAATTGGAATCTCTTTGAAAACATAATTCTCCAAAAACTAGTTTTCAAAATAAATTCATATTAAATTCAAACAAGCATATTTCTAGCTCTCATGAAAATAGGTATCTTAGAAACATGTTTTTGACATATCTCAAGCATTAAAATTGGAATTTGAGCAAAGTTGCAATAATCCAAAAAATGAGAATTTTGCTTGATGGACAGTGCTCCTTAGTCGACTGATGGGCCATCAGTCGACTGAGGTTATAGAATATAGCTGTTGAATTTTTTATTTTTTTACCATTTTTGGCACCAAAATTTTACTAACCCTCTAAAACGGCCATATCTTAATCGGAACTATATATATATGACTTCTAAAACATATTTGAATCATCTTGAATCACTATTCATCTTTATTCTTCATTAATTTTCAATATTTAAAGATTGAAGAAAATATTTTGATCAATCTTCCTTTATTTGAGTTATAAATCTTCATTAAACTTGATAACTTTAGTGTGAGCTTTATTTTAATATCTAAATATACTTGAGAGTTATTTTATTTTAGTGTTCATCACCAAATCAACTTTATTCATCAAATTGTGAGAGATTCTTCTCATGGTCTAGTAAGAGTGATTCTTGTGTGAGTGTAGTGAGATAAATACACTTGTAAGAGGTTTAATTTTTACCCGTAAGAAAATCAATTATTGGAAATTCTCGGGAGAACTATTTGGGCGCGAACATATGGTCCAAACAACCGAACTGCGAGAATAAAATGTTTTTGGCTCATTGGTCTTAATCCTTCCAACTCTAACTTTTTATTTTGTTTCTATATTATTAGTTAAGTTTGGGATTTCTTGTTTGGTTTGCTAGTTTCTTGAAATAGACTTCAACTTTCTTTTAAACTATTTTAAAACCGGATTAAGATTCAAAAACCTTATTCACCCCCTCTAGGATTATTTGCTAGGTACAAGCTCAGAGTCTCCTCCTTCTTTGGTGAGCTAAGAAGATGAGGAGCTCCCAGGTATTGCTTGAGTTGCTGAAAAGTAAGCTCACATTCTTCTGTCCATTCGAAATCCTTCTTGAGGGCTTTGAAGAAGGTGTGGCACTTGTCTATTGTTTTGGAAATAAACATGTTCAGAGCTTCCACCCTTCCAGCTAGACTTTGGACTTCTTTCGGCTTGGTCGGGGACCTCATGTCGATCAAAGCTTGGGTCTTCTCAGGGTTAGCTTTGATTCCCCTGTGTGTTACATGTTCATAAGAGATCCTACTATTTTTTAAATTTAAGAACTAGGGTTCTAAACGTTCACGGTTCTGCGGGAGTGTTTTCGCTTGCGATTGGAGACAGGGTGGGCGAAATGGCTAATGCGAAATAAGGGAGATCGCAAACGAGGGTGAAGGATTATGATCAAGTGCGTGGAAGAAGGCGACCGGTAAGCTGAAAAAGTAGGAAGCGCTACACCAAGACAGGTGCGGTTAGATAATACGTTCAAGAAATTGACGGGACTGTTGCGTAAATTGTGGGAAAGCAATTTTTGTAAGTAATCAAGTCTGTAATTTAGATTTGATCATAGTGAAGCACTGTCAATTAATCTCGAGGATTAATCCTACGTAAGTAAGGATACGTCGTAAATTCTTGGTGTTATGAATTGCCTTTTATGATTGCTTGATTGATTTAATTGCTGGACAACACAACACAAGTTTTGACAATAAAATTGATTAAACCTAGGATTTTAATTCCACTTATCAAACTTTAGATCTCATTTTTTTAGTTTCTTCACAATCATGTAGATCTCATTTGTATGTTCATTTCCCTGAACTTTTGGGAGAACTTCCTTCTTCTAGTCCACATACTGATGGAGTTGTCCTCTATGGATTAGTTTTTCGATCTCCTCTTTTAACTTCTAGCAGTCATCGGTGTCGTGGCCATGATCCTTGTGGTACCAGCAGTATTTTGTCGTACCCTTTTCTTTTCTAAAGTAGTCATTTTTCGGGGCTCCGGGAGTTGTTCCAAGTCTAATTGGGCATAGACCTCGCCCAAAGGAGTTATTAGAGGAGTGAACTACTGGCGAGTCTTGCTTTTGCTCAATTCAAACCTGTTTGATTCCTTCTTGCCCCCTTTCTCTTCGTCGTAGGGTGGACTGTGTCCCATTTAGCGCTTGGAGATAGCATGAGAGCTGAGAGACCTGACATATCACAACCCTACAGAGCTTCTTCCACACCAATTTGTTTGTTGACTTCATCCAAGAGTTCGGACGTAGTTTTAGGGGCCATCCTTACCAAAGTCATTCGACAATAAGGGGAGCACACCCCTTTCATAAAGGCTATCACGCCACCCCCTCATTGAGGTCTATGACTGTAAGGCTCTCCTGATTGAATCGGTAAGCATAGTCCTTTAGGCTTTCTGTCGACCTTTGTTTGATCGTGAAGAGGTAAGTCAAGAACTTTCGAGTTCCAAGGAAATGAGAGATGAACCTGGTTCCGAGCTCCTGCGAGCTCTATATCGATCCAGGGAGTAGGCTGTTGCATCACATTCTGGCCGCACCCTTGAGAGTAATGACAATCACTCTGTACATGATACCATCTAGAACATTCTAGAGCCCTATTATATTCCCATATTGTTGCTAGTGATCTATAGGGTCTGTGGTTCCGTCGTGTGACTCCAATGTAAGGAGCTTGAACTTCTCTGGTACTTGGCAGCTCTGAATGTGCTACGTAAATGGGAATTTATAGTCTATCACCAGAGCTGCAACTGAGCTCCCTCCTATATGTCCCACTGTCTTCATCATTTTGGCCATATGAGCTTTCATCTCTGACCTAATCATTTTTCCAACCTCTTCCATGGATCCCTTATGGGATACCCTATCAAACATGGACCTTCGAGGTCTGGCATTAGCTTCCTGTTCAGGTTTTGGCACTGGAGGAAGATGAGGCCGAGCTTCTTTATTTAGGCTTTGATACTGAGTGGTTCTTTCAGAATGTTCTTCACGGATCACATTCACCCGTGTGTTCCTCATTGGTGGTGGAGGAAGTCTAGTTGAAACCTCTTCAAAGAAGGACTATTTCCTAGAGTTGGATCGATCAGATTCAAACTCACTGGTTCTGCTACGGCTCCCCCTAGATTCTCTGTGATGGTCTCCAAACCTTTGTATAGTTGGGACTTGTGTGAGAACTAGGTGAGCAGAGGCAGACGCAGAGGTCGAAGCTGACTTGTCTCTTAAGCTGGCTGGGGGTGTTTCTCTCTGGGCTCTCAGCCTATCAATTTAGACTTAAAGGCAGCCCGCTGTTCTCTCAGTGCCACCAGGGGGTCTGGCTGAGTTTTTCTTGAAGACATGGTGAGTTTTTTAGACGTGTTCTTTTTTGTTTGAAAGGAAGTGTATGTGACTTGAGAAAGTGTTTTTCTCACAGGTGGCTCCAAACTGTTGGTGTGTAAAACTAGTCATGGGTAGTTTTGACCAAACAGTCAAATAATTAATTTAAATGATTGAGATAATAAATGCAACAAGTTAGAATAGTCAAAGTTTTATAAAGGAGCCTCATACGAAAATATGGGTTAGTCCTCCTATGTAGAATAAAGTTAGGAGCTCAGTTTGCTTTATTATTGAAATAACTGAATGGCTGTTACAAATTCTCAAAAATTCTCTAACTATTCTATTCTCGCAAGATTACAATGGAAGTGTACTTGAGCTACACGAATTCTAAAATTTTCTATATTAGGAGCTCTACTATGTGCTCTGCAGCTCTCATTCTCTATATCTCTTTTGGATGCTCACTGTTTGCTACTTGAATGCTAAATTCTCTCTTCTTGTTGGTTAATTCTTAGTTGTTGTTCAATCGTCTAGAGAAGTAAATACTTCTTCCATATATATGACTGAGAGGGAACGTGTTGGAAAGCTTTCAGAGTAGGTCCGAAGCCATCCCTTGATCATCATCAACGCTGACTTTGCTTCTCCATGAATTTCAGTGCATTCAATGCAGTTGGTATGCATTTAATGAAGGCGATGGAGGTTCTGTGGCATCTAACGGAGTTGGTAGTAGTCGCCCATGCTGTCTGTGCCTTTTCGATACGGTGGTCGGCCAGGGAGCTCGTAGCTCTGTCTTTTGAGCTCTGATCAAGAGTTAACGGAGTTGGAAGAACTATTGGTCAGAGCTCTAGCTCCTAAATAACTCTTGATCAGAGCTCTTGAGCCTTGTTTGTTGAAGGGTAGTGATGCCATTGACGTAGGAGGTCACGTGTCTGCTCGTGATTGTCAGAGTAAATTACTAAATTAGGCAATTAATTTGCACCATCACATGTCGTTTTGAATTGTGAAGTGTTTAAGAATGAAGTATAAAACAAATTGGGTTCGCGGGTCATTGTCAAATTTTTCATGATTGATCTTAGTACTAATTTTTTTTGAGAAAATCTTAGTAATATTTTAAATATTAGCGTAGATAACATATACTTACCATCCAATTTTTATGTTTAAAATTGTTCAATGATAAAAAAATTAAAAATAACTAATGAGGATAAAATTGAAATTGCTCGAATAAACTTCAAACAAAAAAAAACCATGAGGCTAACATTTTCTTCAAAGGTGATCACTTTTAAATTTTAATTACACTGAAGTCAATTTTTGTTTTCTTTTTATGTTGGATAGAACAACTATTTTCACCTTTAAATTGGGCTACATAAATAATTAAAATATGCCATATGAAGCCAAAACTATTTTCAAAATGATGACATTTAAGGAGCATCCAAGCCATGCATGAGTGAACCTTCTGATAAGATACTAAAGTTTCAAGGCATCCAACACCAAAATAAATTAACAATGGGCAATGTCGTTACTAAATTTTATATATTGCCTTTAAAGGCATTAATGATTTCTCAATGTGAGATTTATAATCTCAACATAATATATTTGTTTACTTTTAATATAACTATAAAAGTTAATTGAAATGTGCTTGAGTGAAAATTTACAAAAATAAAAATAAAAATTAGACTGTAAATTTTTATGCTGGAAAATTATATGCCCTTTGAGGCAAAACTATTTTCAAAATGATGACGTTTAAGGAGCATCCAAGCCAAGCACGTGTGAACCTTTTGATAAGATATTAGAGTTTGAACCGTGCAACACAAAAATAAAATAAATTAATAATGGGCAATGTCACCACTAAATTTTATATGTTGTCTTGAAAGGCATTACTGATTTCTCATTGTGAGATTTATAATCTCAACACGATATATTTGTTTACGTAAATAATTAACTATAAAAATTAATTAAAATGTGTTTGAGTCAAAATTTTAAAAAAGAAATAAAAAATAATTTAGAGTGTAAATTTTACGCTGGAAAACTTTAAAAATTTCACTCAACATAATTAGAATTAATTTTCGTATTGTGCTAAAATAAATATTGTTATAAAAGTTTATTATTTTCTAATTAGTCCTAAAATATGTTTTATAAATATGTACATAAATGTTTACAATGTGCGTATGGGAATATGTGCGGTTCAATTCATAGAGTAATAAAAGGGTATTTTGAGAATATAATTCAATTCTGGTTGACTAACGGTATACATATGATCCGTACTAGATCCATCGCTAAAGGCTAGAATCTGTAAACAAATGATCCGTACAAGATCCATATCACACACACGCATATATATGTATCATCACTTCATATCTAAACTTCTAATTTTATTATAAAAAATTTAATGTCATCTTAATATATATCGACCAACAAAATTTGGAAGTCTCATTTAGGTTCAAGTAGCAAAATATATAATTACTAGAATAATATTTCAAAGGATGCTATTGATACACACCAAAATGCCCTCTAAAACTCTGTCCTATTTATTTGGCTCCTAAACACTGAGTATACGTGTGCACATACTCGATGTTTAGGGAACTGCACATACTTTGTACTTAGAGGCCGAGCTAATTTTAATATTTTTGAGAGTTTTTAGTTTGTCTATAATAAATTAAGTAGTGAGAACCCTAAGGCGGAACTTTGTGGGCTTGGAGGGGCACATGCCCCCTTCAACTTTTGCAATATTACACATTGATTCCATTATATTTTATAAAATAAAAAAATGCCCCCTAAATATGTAGAGTACAAAAGTGGGCAATTTATAAATGAAAGGAAAATAAGGATGTGGTCCATTTATTGCAGTTATAATTTTGTTAAATAAGAATAATAATCTTGGAATATAATGCTATCAAAATAAGAAAAAAATGTGGAAGACAATAACATTGGGTTATGAATTATTTTTAATCAAATTTATATTTATATATTTATAATCATGATGAGTTACTTGTTAATGTCTAACGCCCCACCACCTCCCCCCCTCTACCCCCGACCCAACCCCAATAAAGTTTTTGGCTCCGTCCTAGAGTGAGGCCAATATTTTAATTAAATACTAGAATAAGGGTATAAAATATATATTTTGTGTGCTATGTAGAAAGATAAAGAATATAAACAACCCAGAGTTCAACTTTTGCATCGAATCCTTTGTAAATTATCAAACTTGCCCCAACAATTGGGATATATATGGGTTTAGTTCTAGTATAGACTATCTATATACATATCTATTTTTTAGTGACAAATTATTATTACCAATATATATATATATTTATATTTTAAAAAAAATCAACATCTCTTCTTCTCTCCATTTTATTTGGAGAAGTGGTACAAATTGTTTAGATTAATTTATTTTAGATGCCTTATTGAATTTGTTCCTAATTATCAGAGAACAGTGATAAAGACCAAGAGTGTATAATCTACACTCTTTAAGCTAGAGAAATTGCTATGTTCTTTAACAATTATTCATGTATAGATATAATAATAATAATAATAATAATAATAATAATAATAATAATAATAATAATAATAATAATAATAATAATAATAATAATAATAATAATAATAATAATAATAGTAATAGCAGTTGGCGTCATCTGATCATGGAGGAACAATAAATTTTCTTAAAATATAAACGTTAGGGACGAAACTAACTAGAAGCTCGGGGGAAGCTATCACCCCAACAACCCCTCCCTCCCCCCTCCCCCACGTCACCCAACATTCGTATACCTTCATATGTTCCTTTCAAACTATTGATCTTTAAATTTATTAATATATTTTACGTATTTGAAAAAAAATAAAAAAATTTACCACTTTCAAAATTCATTTCTAGTTTTGTTCTAGATAAGGGCGATTACCTTAATTTGTATCGATTTAACCCCAAAACTGTGAAATGCATGGATTGAGCTTTTACACTATTACCCAGACTTCAATCCAACTTCCGACAAATTTAGGACAAAAAATCCCATGTGAAAGGATCGTGTCTCTTTACAAGCTTAAATGAAAAGGAATGTAATTTTTTCCCCAATGAATCTGATTGATACTTGATTACCCTTCACGACGCGTATGCAACTCACATATATATATAATTTAAAAGAGATATAACAATGGTGGTCTTAGATGGCTTCATAGTGAAATGTGACTTTTTATTGTATAATGTCAAGATTTGAGTTCCGTCACAACCAATTTGTTTACTAAAAAAAAAAAAAACCACACACACAACTAAATGAAGATGAGAAAATTACAAGCATTACAATTACATCAAGAAAAATGAAATTTGTGAAAATGGAAATAGTGATTTAAGGGGGGAGTGTTAGCAAATGTAATTCACAATTAATAAGGGCTTTTGATATTTTAAGGTTAGAACGATCTATAATAGTGTCCGTTCATTGTGTAGAAAGTGACTATCCATGTGGGTGAGTGATTTATCATACACTTGTATGATTGATCATATATAGGAACCTATAAATATTATAAGTTCGATCATCGTTCCAAAAAGTTTTAAGTAGCATATTTTATGGCCTATTATCGATCATACGCAATGTATGATCGATCATAGGTGCATGATTTTGGGAGTATAGTAAAAGGTTTGGCCATATAGTCAAATCCAGCTTAGCACATCTCGGGTGGTGAGAGAACCTTCCATTACTAGAAGCTTTGGCAAGGATCCCTGCATGGTCTTTAACAAAGAAAGACTTTACCGGGTTCCTTCCATTCGTACTCGAGAAAGAAAAAGAAAAGATATAGTGATCGTGCCGTAAGACCTTGTTTCTTCCGCTAATGCTAACATCTCTTATCTCATTTTAGATTTACCGCTTCGGGAAGGTCGAAGGACCATTCAATTCATGTTGGGGCATAGCGACGACCTCGAGTCTCGTATTTTTTTGATTCCTCATCCCGGCTGAAGCCATTGCCCCTATTGGTTATGGTGAGAAAGTTGTGGCAAAAAGAAAAAGCCGGAGATTCTCGCTTGTTCCTGCGCGAGCGTAGGCCCTGCCCTTCACCCAGTAAGAAGTGCTTTTCTTTGTCATAAGCCTGAAGGACTTAAAATTTGGCTAACAGTTAGGTTTTAATATTTGAGAGCAAACCTTTGGTGAGTTTTGTTTGAGTGCATGTATTTACTCTTTTGTTCTATACTAGTTTTTGTGCACGTGTGTTGCACATAATTTTAGTACTTGACAAATGTTATTAAATTCATTAATAAATATATATAACTAAGAATTAAATAATTAGTATGAAATAAAAATAATAACAAATAAATAAAACATAGTAAGTGTAAAAGTCATTTGATTTTTTTTGCCGACCTAAACGCCTCTAATTTTAATACCATCTAATTTTGGAAAGTTTTTTATGAAGTTATACATAAATCTTATATAGAACATATAATTTAACACAAATTCAAATTTGTTTAATTATTTTAACCAAATAAAGTAGAGTTTAAATTTATCTGGAATATTAATACTAAGACAAAAATATATGGAGTTATAAACTTATAATCTTATAGTCTTGTACTATTATACTATTATATTTAATGTAAATCTCTTTTAAAATTTTTGTTTAATTATTTTAGCAAAATAGAGTAGAGTTTGAATTTATTTGAAATACTAATACTAATATAAACACAAATTCTAACTTGTTTAATTATTTTAGCAAAATAAAGTAGAGTTTAAATTTATTTGGCATACTAATACTAATACTAATATAAAATATAATACTATTTTATTTAATGTAAATCTAGCTTAAAATTTTTGTTTAATTATTTTAGCAAAGAGTAGAGTTTGAATTTATTTGGAATACTAATACTAATATAAAAATATATGGAGTTATATTATTTAATGTAAATCTTAAAATGTTTTGTATAAAATCAAAGGGCATATTTGTCTTCAGAAAAAAAGGGAAAAATACTTAAAGTTATTTGTACTTTATATATAGTATAGATGTATAGATATATCAATAGAAGCTATCGTCACGGGTGGATTAGGGGCGTTTACGCCGACACCAGGATAACTCTTGGTTTGTGCGATTGTTTGTTTCTTTTCTCATTTATCTATTGTGCGTGTGCTTGTTGTGACGGTTTTTTCTCTTAGGAAACCTTTGTGCTTTGTGTGATCCTTCCACGTTGCGTCTTGCTCGAGTTTGAGTAGTTTGGCGCAACACATTGCGTCCCTAGAAAAACCTAATTGAGTTGTTGGAAAGTGTGGAGTATCAATTTGGAAGTGTAGAGAATTCTTATACTAATATAATAGGACATGATATGTATTCAATCTAACTAAAAATATGGGAATAAGAAAGGAAAAAAGAAACTCTTGTGCAAATAAAGTCTTCTTCAAAGAATTTTTTTAAGGAGCTCTATATGGCTACATATGTGTACATCTCCAAACACACAATGCACCACACAAAAGTAATTGAAAATATGCTTCCACTGTGCCCAGCTCAAATGCTAAAATTCCAACATAGTAATTGAGTGTTTTGAATATGCGGGTGCAAGGAACTAAAAATTTTAACTTGGGCTAGCCATTTTCATGAAGGACCTAAGTCCAACATATCGAATCCGGCCATGTGACGCCGCTAGAAAAGTGCGTTGTGTTAGCCCAAGTGCAGGCACGTCAAGTTGTAATATAGTCTCGGAAGTCCGAGTGTCGAACCACAGGGATAGTTGAAAAGGAATGGAATGGATTACAGATTAAATGGTTATCAGATTTTGTAAGTTGGATTGGTTGTAAAACAACGTAAATGTAAATCGGTTGTGAAAATTAATAAGAAAGCACTAAGGTAAGTGAAGGTTAGTTGCGATTTAAGAAATGGTGGTCACTAGCTCATACAAATACTTCAACACAAGGTTTCTCGAGATATGAGAAATGTTGGTGTATCTCTCAATAGCAAAGGGTGTGACGCTAGGCGACTCATTCCCGAATCGAAGCTTTATCAAGAAAAAGACAAACGACATTTCACCAAAGACGAGATTATCATTCCTACCTCTTAGCTACGGGTGTGAATCAAGGCAACCCATTCCCGATGAAGCTAATCCGAGATAGATACGACAAACTCATCGTGAAAAGATTTAACATAAAGCAAGTGTACGAAATCTCATGATTTAAAGAATGAAAATTAGAAAGTGAATCATAACAATGAAACGGAATGAAGTTTATGAGATAAATTCGTCAACTCATCACTTATCACTTGTGGTAGAAAATAAAGAGTCTAAGTATCACATATAGTGTAAGAAGCACTCAATATATCAATAAATGAATCAAAGATAAGCTACACAAATTTATAATTCATCTATGGAATTTTAAGAACTATTCATAATTTCTACGAAGATGGAAAAACTCCATGGATGGGGGAAAGAGACTACAAGCTTTTTAGAACCATATAAATATGTTGTATGTTCATTAACAACCAAGAACTAAATATACAAGGCATATAAAGTCTTAACTTAATATGAAAATACCTAGAAAGCTTGAAATAATGGAATATATGATGAAGAAAAGGATTCACAAATATTTATCAAACTTTAAACATGGATTGAGCCCTTAATCAACCTCCGTAACCTTAGTAATAGACTATTCCATAATAGATGCAAAAACAAATATTATAATAGAAGAAATCATTCTTACAAATTAAACACTTACAAGGGAAAATGAAGAACAATACAACTTTAGCTCTTCCTTCTCTCTAGAACTTGTAAATGTGTAAAACTAGATAATCATCCTCCTACTTGATCCCCTAGACTAAAACAATAGCTAAAGGTGTCCTTTAATTAATTAACAAACAAGGGAAAATATCTAGGAACATTAATCCCCAAAATAAGGCTAAAAGTAGAAGTTGGTGGCTGTCCCTGCCAGGCCATGATCGATAGTTACAGGCCCATGATCGATCATGGGAGTGTTCTGCCAGAATTTTTGGAATCCTTGATCGATCATGGCTTTGCCCATGATCGATCATGGGCCTATAACTTTTCACTCAGCACTTTTGCAAGCTATCTAGGCTTGCTCTTCATCACTTCATGCAATACCATGGTATCCCAATCCTACAAACACATGGAATACTAGAAAATACACACCAACTTGGGCCATGTTAGATACAAAACTCGCTACGGCTCTAATCTCGAGATAATTGGTTAATTAGGCAGAATTAATGCAACAAACGTGTCAAGCGACTCCGGGAAGGAGCTTAAACATGACAATATTATGCGTTCATCAACTCCCTTCAACTTATCTCTTGGTAGTCCCTTAGCAAGACAAACATATATAATTACAAAAATAATATACTATACAAAAAAAAAATTGTTAACTTTTAAGTTCCCAAAGAAGACGAGTTGCATCTCGTGATGGTTTTCAGAAATGATACCTACAAACATCAGAAGTTTGTTCATGATGAACGATGAGAATGAAGATTCAAGTTGCAATTTGCAAAGCAAGAGGCATTACTATCAATTTTCCAGAATGACGGACTTTTGAATGATCATCTAATTCGCCTATCTCCTTTAGAACACAATCCCATATTCTCCAATGTTCACATACTAGACTTTGATTCAAACAATTCAATATAAACACAAAGAGTCATAATCATCCGAGAAGGAAGAGAGAACTTTTTCAAAAACAAAAGCTCGAAGATTTGTCGATTCTAAACACTTTCTTTATCTTTTTCTTGGAAATTCCGCTAAATCAGTTCAGGGCGGTTTTCATCTCTATGGGGGGCAGCGATCTCACTTATGAAATTTTTTCAAAACTTTGCTTATTCATTGGAACTCAAAGGAAGCTATTCACCCTTTCCCATATTGTAACGTATACCCATCCATAATATTAGACAAAGAGACTTAAGATTTAGTCAAGTGAAGCTTTAAGTCAATATTAGGATAAAAGTCATCCAAGTTTTCAAAGTGCTATGCTTTTGTCCTCTCATCGGAGGATCTTTTCGAAAGAGCTTCCATTATTTTTGGACAAAAATTCCTCTTCTCTTAATGAAAATAAATCTAAGTGTTATTACTGACGCGCCGAAAATACTTCCGTGCTTAGGTACCCAAGTGCAGGTTGTCAAGTTATAATACTTGGTAAGTCCAAGTGTCGAACCACAAGGATAGTCGGAAAGACGATGTGGTGATTACGAGTCCAAGGTTTTGTTAAGGGAATTTAATTGGTTAATTTTAGTTGTTGATTTTAAAGTCTTGCAATAAAAATTAAAATGATGTAATAATAGATGAGAAAAGGCTAAGGCATTATAGAATTCATTTGTTTTGCAAAGTTAAGTAAAATCAATCTCATTCAAAGTTCTCAATGCAATTCCTAAGTGTTGAATATTTTACCCATTTCTAAGCAAAAGGGTGTGGAGCAAAAGCAACCCATTCCCATATAAATGCCATATAAAGAAAGGGTGTAAGCAAATATCAACACAAGTGTATCTCTCATTTTTATCTTGTGACAAAGGGTGTGAAGCAAGTGCAACCCATTCCCATATAATATCAACCAAGATTCAAACTTAAAATACATAAAAAGAAAAGGCATAAATTTAAACTAGGCATTTAAGAACTCATTGTTAGTTTCCCCTAGGCAAATGACTTGATTATGAAAATGGCCAACTACAAGGAGTTTAGCTCGATAAATCATAACATTTCATTTGTCTAAGATTGGGAGGTCTAGGTGGAGGTCAAACCGTCCTATATAGACTTATTTGATAAATACAAATTGAATCCTTAAAATGATTAATGAAGTTGTTTATGACATAAATTTAAAAGATCCTCTTTGGCAATACTTTAACTAAAAAGATGATGAGTCTTAAAATCACATAAAGTGTAGAAAGCACTCAACATATCATTAAAGTATTAAAAGATTAAAATCTCAAATTTATGGTGTTTCTATGAATATTCAAAGACTAATCATGCTTGGCAATGAAAAGTATCTCATTCAAAGAAAGAATGAACATAGGCTAGTAAGAAATACACAAGTGTATCATTTTCTCATTAATGCTTAAGATCTATGTATACAAGGCATACAAAGTCAAATCATCATATGAAAATTATCTTACTAGCTTATGAATGGTTGAAAAAATGGAGAAGATGAAGGATTCAAAAAGTATTTAGCAATACTAACAATGGAATGAGAATTGAACTTACATAATTAATGCATTGCAAACTTCATCTTTTAGCCTTAGCAAAGAAATTTACTCCATAATAAATGTAGAGACAAGAATTATAAAAGTGAACTCCATTTCTCTCTCTAGAAAATAAAACTATTACAAGCTCTCTATAAATTGAGAAATGAGAAGTAATAAAAGTGTTCTCTCCAACACAACAATGAAGACTATAAATAGGAGAGTTGTGTTGGATGCTAAAATAATAAACAATGCTTTTTATTTTTATTTATTTTTATTTTTATTTTTATTGTTTATTTTTGGTGGAGAATTCCACTTTCTTGGATGCTCTTTGGTCACATGGAGAATTCCACTTTCTTTCTTTAATCACATGGACATGGAGACTTTCTTTCTTGGATGCTCTTTAATCACATGGAGACTTCCACTTTCTTGAATTCTTTTTGCCCATGGAAAATTCCACTATCTTGAATTCTTTTTGTCCAAGGAAAATTCCAATATTGTATTAAATACAATATTTCTTGAAATCTAAAGATACCAAAATAAACAAAAAAATATGCCTTTCCAAGCATTGTTAAATACAAAAGTGCTACGAGACTAATCGCGAAATAAGTTGGCAAACCGAGTAGTTTTAGAGAAATAAACGTGTCAAACAACTCCGAAAATGAGCGTATGAATGACAGTATTAAGCGTTTATCAATTACCGGATTGGAAACAACCGAAGTAATCTAGCATGTGGAACATGAGAATATAACGGGATATGAGACTAAGCAGAGCAAGGAAATTTAAATTATCATTCAAATTCCTATTTAGATCAAAGAATTCATGCCAAACGCTATCGGCCACCACGTTCTCGACTCCCTTTTTGTCCTTGATGCTCAAATGGAATTCTTGCAATAGGAGTATCCACCTAAGAAGCTGCGGCTTGGCATCCCTCTTTGTGAACAAGTACTTCAACGCCGCGTGATCCGTGAAAATAACAATGGGTGATCCTATCAAATAGGATCGAAACTTGTCCAAGGCGAAAACGATTGCTAGAAGCTCTTTCTCTGTTGTGGTGTAATTAATTTGTGCATCATTCAAAGTCCTGCTTGCATAGTACATTACACCCCGTTTCTTGTCTTTCCGTTGACCAGGAACTGCTCCCATGCATAGTCACTTGCGTCGCACATGAGCTCGAGCAAGCTCCAGTCCGGTGTCTGCATAATCGGCGCAGTAGTGAGCATATGCTTTAGAGAGATACAAACTTCTTCGTACTTGGCATCCCATTCAAATGGTGCATCCTTGATTAGTAGATTGCACATCGGCTTGGAAATAGAACTGAAGTTCTTGATAAACCTCCGATAAAACCCGGCATGTCCCAGAAATGATCGGACATCTTGACATTTTTGGGTGTTGGAAGTTTGGCGATCAATTCGATTTTTCCTTTGTCAACTTCAATTCTTTCTGATGAAATGATATGCCCCAATATGATTCCCTTGGTTACCATAAAATGGCACTTCTCCCAATTCAACACCAATTGTTTTTCCACGCATCTTTCCAAGACTTGTTCTAGGTTAGTCAAACAATTGTCGAATGACTTACCATAGACGGTAAAGTCATCCATAAAAACTTCCAACGTCCTTTCCACCGTATCACTAAAAATACTTAGCATACACCGTTGAAAAGTGGCCAGTGCATTACATAGACCAAATGGCATTCTTCGATATGCGAACGTACCAAAGGGACATGTAAAGGTGGTCTTTTCTTGATCATCTTTGCATCTAACAATTTCAACACCTCATTCCTAACCACTTCTTGCATGTTGGGATTTAACCGGCGTTGAAATTGCCTTGATGTTTTTGCCCCATCCTCCAAGTGAATTTTATGTGTGCAAATTAATAGGCTTATTCCTTGGAGGTCGGCAAGAGTCCAACCAAAAGCTTTTTTGTATTTACCAAGCAAATGAACCAACCTTACCTCTTGGTCATCTGAAAGATCGGACGAGATGATGACGGGGTAAGTGTCTGAAGCTCCTAAGAAGGCATACTTCAAGTTGCTAAGTAATAGCTTGAGATCCATTTGTCCTTCAAGCTTTTTGGTGGACGATGATGTGTTTTCCTCTTTCTCCAAGAATTCAACCTGTTTGTCACACAAAGAAAACACTTGCATACAATCCTCGGGTTCATCGAAAGTGGTTAGATAACCTTCTGTTGACCCTGATTCGAAGTTCGCCATAAAGTGGTCTTGGATACATGACTCTATCATGTTCACGTGTTTACTTTCCTCTTCATCACCGTCATCTTTTTTTTTACTCAAAGAGAACACGTTTAGCTCGAGAGTCATGTTTCCAAAGGTTAACTTCACTATTCCGTTCTTGCAATTTATTATAGCATTAGAAGTGGCAAGAAATGGTCGTCCGAGGATAACCGGAATCTCGTTAGCGGGATTCGACACGGGTTGCATGTCGAGGATGATAAAATCAACCGAAAATTAAAACTTGTCGACTTGGACAAGTACATCCTCGACTATCCCTCTTAGGATCTTAATGGATCGGACCGTTAATTGAATAGTAACCCTCGTGGGTTTTAACTCACCCAACCCCAATTGTTGATATACCAAAAATGGGAGCAAATTCACGCTTGCTCCCAAATCTAACAAAGCATTTTTAATCCTACAATTTCCTATGACACATGAAATTGTGGGACAACCGGGGTCTTTGAACTTGGGGGCTCTCGTGCCTTACATGATGGAGCTCACTTTCTCCGCCATAAAGGCCTTTTTCTTGACATTCAACCTTCGTTTGGTAGTACATAAGTCCTTGAGGAACTTAGCATATGAAGGCATTTGCTTGACCGTGTCAAGCAATGGAATGTTGATTTTCACTTGCCTAAAGACATCCAAAATCTTGGTGTTAGATTTGGATGGTTGGTTCAATCTCTCCGGAAATGGGACTTTGATTCCATTTCTGATTTTTTCAAGATCCTCCTTTCCTTGTTTCTCTTCATTCACAACCGTCTCAACCTCCATTTTTTCAACATCCGTAGGCTCAACTATGTCCACCACCTTGGGGGCTTTAGGAACAATAGTTTTTTCCACCTCCTTCCCACTCCTTAGGATTATGATAGATTTGAGTTCTTCTAACTTGGTGCTAGACTCTCCTCCCTCTATGACTTGAACTTGACCTCTAGGATTAGCTAAAGGTTGAGAGGGAAATTTTCCCTTCTCTTGGGTAGCTAGGGCGGTGGTGAGCTTAGACATTTGGGTTTTTAACTGCCCCACATCACAATCCGTTTTGTCCACAAATGACCTCAACAAAGCTTCTAAGTTTTGGTTGGGATTTTGACTTTGAGGTGGAACAAAAGAGTTTTGAGGTTGTTGTTGCCTTTGGTTTTGATGATATTGGTTGTGGTTCTGACTTTGATTTCCTCCCCAACTAAAATTGGGGTGATTCTTCCATCCCTCATTGTACCTTT
The DNA here is from genome assembly GCA_021464415.1 of Lonicera japonica. Classification (NCBI taxonomy): domain Eukaryota; kingdom Viridiplantae; phylum Streptophyta; class Magnoliopsida; order Dipsacales; family Caprifoliaceae; genus Lonicera; species Lonicera japonica. Next base: position 34,561,066 of record CM038467.1, read on the forward strand.
GAGAATAAGGGTCGTTTTGGTTTCGGTTTTGGTTGTACTAGTGCAAAGCATTGACTTGGGCGGGATTTTTGAGGACTTCCCGGAAAGCGGGAGTGGTAGGGCAATCCTCGGTAGTATGTCCTAAGTTTTCATAAATGACACATAACTGACTCGAGGATACTACATTGGCCTCTCTAAGCTTACTTGCCTCAATTGCCTCTACTTTCTTAGATAATTGGAACAATCTCGCACCCATGTCATCCTCGTTGGATACTTGGTACAACCCACCCTTTCCTTGAGGTTTGGCTTTAGGTTATTCAGTATAGGTGTTCCAATTTTGGGCACCTTCTGCTAATTCGTCAAAGTATAATAGAGCCTCATCGGGATTCTTACTCAAGAACTGACCATTACACATGGTCTCAACAAAAGTACGCATATCAGGGGTGAGGGATTCATAGAAAAAACTAACAAGGCTCCAAGTTTCGTGACCATGGTGAGGGCATGCGTTTAAAAGCTCTTTGTATCTTTCCCAACACTTGTAAAAGTTTTCATTATCTTTTGGCAAAAAATTGGATATCGCCCTTCTTAAAGCATTGGTTCTATGTACGGGAAATAATTTTTTTAAAAATTCCGCTTGTAGCTCTTGCCAAGACAGAATTGATTGCGGCCTTTGAGCATTTAGCCAAATTTTTCCTTTGTCTTTTAGGGAGAAAAGAAAGAGTTTTAATCGCATGACATACTCATCAGTGTTTGCCTCACGAAATGTGGAGCAGACTTCTTCAAAGTCTTTCAAATGCAAGTATTGGTTTTCCGACTCCATACCATGAAAAGATGGGATATGTTGAAGCATACCTGGTTTGAAAGAAAACGCACCTGCTTGACCGGTGGGAAGTACGATGCATGAGTTCGAAGTTGCCCGAGGTGGTTGGAGATAGTCCCTCATGGTCCTTACCGGAGGAACATTGTTGGCCCCTTCCCCCTCATTATCGCTCTCATGATCTGCGGCTCGGCCTTGATTTGCCATTCTTAGTGAATGGGGAGGGCTTATTTGAATGTCCACAAACAATTGCCCTTGCATAGGCCTGAAAAACTATTCGAATATCCCCTTGAAAACTCTACAAAATAAAACAAGAATAAGAGAGAAAAATAAATTAATTGAATGGAGAGATACTTACAGAGAATGGTTTTATACAACACCCGAAATCCGCCTGTTGCCTTATCCCCGGCAACGGCGCCAAAAACTTGACGCAGCTAGAAAAGCGTGTTGTGTTAGCCCAAGTGCAGGCACGTCAAGTTGTAATATAGTCTTGGAAATCCGAGTATCGAACCACAGGGATAGTTGAAAAGGAATGGAATGGATTACGGATTAAATGGTTATCAGATTTTGTAAGTTGGATTGGTTGTAAAACAACGTAAATGTAAATCGGTTGTGAAAATTAATAAGAAAACACTAAGGTAAGTGGAGGTTAGTTGCGATTTAAGAAACGGTGGTCACTAGCTCATACAAATACTTCAACACAAGGTTTCTCGAGATATGGGAAATATTGGTGTATCTCTCAATAGCAAAAGGGTGCGACGCTAGGCGACTCATTCCCGAATCGAAGCTATATCAAGAAAAAGACAAACGACATTTCACCAAAGACGAGATTATCATTCCTACCTCTTAGCTACGGGTGTGAAGCAAGGAAACCCATTCCCGATGAAGCTAATCCGAGATAGATATGACAAACTCATCGTGAAAAGATTTAACATAAAGCAAGTGTACGAAATCTCATGATTTAAAGAATGAAAATTAGAAAGTGAATCCTAACAATGAAACGGAATGAAGTTTATGAGATAAATTCGTCAACTCATCGTTTATCACTTATGGTAGAAAATAAAGAGTCTAAGTATCACATATAGTGTAAAAAGCACTCAATATATCAATAAATGAATCAAAGATAAGCTACATAAATTTATAATCCATCTATGGAATTTTAAGAACTATTAATAATTTCTACGAAGATGGAAAAACTCCATGGATGGGGGAAAGAGACTACAAGCTCTTTAGAACCATATAAATATGTTGTATGTTCATTAACAACCAAGAACTAAATATACAAGGCATATAAAGTCTTAACTAAATTTGAAAATACCTAGAAAGCTTGAAATAATGGAAGATATGATGAAGAAAAGGATTCACAAATATTTATCAAACTTTAAACATGGATTGAGCCCTTAATCAACCTCCGTAACCTTAGTAATAGATTATTCCATAATATATGCAAAAACAAAAATTATAGAAGAAGAAATCATTCTTACAAATTAAACACTTACAAGGGAAAATGAAGAACAATACAACTTTAGCTCTTCCTTCTCTCTAGAACTTGTAAATGTGTAAACCTAGATAATCATCCTCCTACTTGATCCCCTAGACTAAAACAATAGCTAAATGTGTCCTTTAATTAATTAACAAAACAAGGGAAAATATCTAGGAACATTAATTCCCAAAATAAGGCTAAAAGTAGAAGTTGGTGGCTGTCCCCGCCAGGCCATGATCGATCATGGCTTTGCCCATGATCGATTATGGGAGTGTTCTGCCAGAATTTTTGGAAGCCATGATCGATCATGGCTTTGCCCATGATCGATCATGGGTCTGGAACTTTTCACTCAGCACTTTTACAAGCTATCTAGGCTTGCTCTTCATCACTTCATGCAATGCCATTGTATCCCAATCCTACAAACACATGGAATACTGTAAAATACACACCAACTTGGGCCATGTTAGATACAAAACTCGCTAAGGCACTAATCTTGAGATAAGTGGTTAATTAGGCAGAATTAATGCAACAAACGTGTCAAGCGACTCCGGGAAGGAGCTTAAACATGACAATATTATGCGTTCATCCCCATGCGGTCACATATAGTGTTAGAGTAGACCCATGACCTACCACAAGGATTTATAAGCAAATATCTTACATTGGTAATGTAATTAATGTAGAGGTTTTTGGTATATATGTGGGTGCAATGAATCTAATTTATAACTTTGGCTAGTTATTTTAGGGGAAAACCTAGGTGGTTACATTTGGGGAAAAAAATTGTAATTTTTTTTCTTCTTTGTCACCCAAAGTTTTAATTTTTTTTCATTAAAAACAAAAGGAAATAAGCAAAACATAGAATTCATTTTCTAAATTGTGACCAAAATCAATTGTCTCTATTATCATTTTCCCTCTTGTTATTTAATGGAACCTCTAAGTGCAATATTTACTCCCTCCTTATTGTACATAATGTGAATGAATTGGGGTATATATATACAACAATTATTTTGTAAAAGCCATGTTATAACACCACATAGATTACATAATATGTTACAGATAATATTCAAGATATTGTAGCAATAATACACACATCTAGTACACAAATATACTTGTCTCGCCCAAATAACAAACCTATAAAATTTACCTTACAACAATGAAATACGAAAGAAAAAAAAACACACAAAGAGTTGCCTTCCCCTCGGCTTGAACCATGGTTCTATTCACAACATTTTACGGTAAATAAAATAAAATAAAATAAATTAAGCCAAATTGTGAAGCATCATTGTCAACTTAATTACTTATTTGGAAAAGTGGAGTTGCGCAGATTTAGCTCTTGTCAAAGATTCGAGATTTCATTGCACTTCAGGTTGTTTCAAAGACCAATGAGAACAAGTTTTTCTAGGGGTCTTAGATATCAAAATACGGAGTTGGATACGTAGTCTTAATTTGTCCATCGAGTTTGAAGCGCATGTGGTCTAATGATGGCTCTTTTACCTGATGCTGATGATGAAGACGCACTTGAGTGTTTCTCGTAAGGTAATGGTTTGTCCGCTGCAGTGAAGTTCAGGATGCGGCCTTTAATATCTTCTGTACCCTAAATATTAATAAATCCAAACAAGTGGAATAGATTAGTTAGCCCATTAATGAAAATTAAACAAAGACAAGCAGACACAAGAGATCGAAGCATAAAGCTACCTTTGCAGTTGTTTTAGTTAAAACATCAACTGCAACATCATGACACTGCAGTCTGCGGCGCTGCTCGGGTGATTCTTGCCGTACAATATCTCTTCCCATGTCTTGAAGCAACTGATGCATCTGCAGTTTGCTATCTCGATCAATTGTCAGCAGACGCCTATGCACTAGTGTTTGAATTCCAGTTCTTGCATTGAAACCATGTTCATTTAGTATTGTGGTTACATGATTAGCGTCCTTGCCAAGAAAGAAACAGGCGATGTGGAGAAAAAGGTCCTTATCTTTGTCATGATGTATAGAATCCAAGCTCACTTTAAGCCTATTTATAACTTCATGTCGGGGAATTAATTCTATTTTCTCAATTACACTGCGATATACACTTAAATCACTGCTAAATAGGGAAGAGCCCAAAACTACAAGAGCTAAGGGAAGCCCCCCACAGTGATTCGCCAATCTTCTAGCGAAATGCTCGTAGTCTATAACAGGATGGTCACTTCCGAAGGCATGGAGGCTAAACAGCCTTAGTGATTCTTCTTCGTCTAAGGGCCCTACCACATACTGATTGTGAACTTTATAACGTTTTAGCAAATGCATTTGCCTTGTTGTAACGATTATTTTACTGCCCGGACAATACCAATCTCTGTTTCCGATTAGTGCATGCAATTGGGACAACTCATCTACATCATCAAGAACAAGAAGAACTCTTTTACGTCTAATGGCATTTCTAATTAATAGTATTCCATCATTTACGTCGTAAATATTCATTTTTCCTCCTTTCTTCTTCTTTGGTAGTATACTTGAAAGAAGTTGTTCTTGTAGACGGAGTAAACCATCTGACTTTCTGGAATACTCTCCAACATTGGAAAGGAAGCAACTCCCTTCAAATTTATCATAGTTTGAGTTGTACACTGACTTTGCAATGGTTGTCTTCCCGATTCCACTCACCCCACAGACCGACACAATGCTTACGTTATTAGTTGGTTTGTATATTCCATATTGGTAGATAGGAACACCTGGGATGACGATGGTGAGATTCAGGTCAATCTATCAGTACAATGTCAAAAGTCGGAATTAAAATGTAGATATTATATATTATATGTATTTATATATATATATATATAAGTTCAAATTAATAGAACAATTGAAGAACGTGTAAGTATATAACATGATACAAGATTATGTTATCATTGTAACGTCATTGTATAAGAGTTTTTCTTTATCAAAATTTCCTATCGACGTTGTCTGAGGGTAGTCCTCAGTAGGGTTACCTGTACGCAAAGGAGAGATGATAGCTAGCTTCTACAACGTTGGTGGTCAAGGGTGGAAGCAAAGGCCAATCCAAGAGCGAGAGGAGAGGGAGGGAGATGAGTGAAGTATTTTTATTGTAGCTAATATATACCAGCAGTTATAGTTGCCTGATTGAGTCCATACATTAGTATCACTAGTGATAAAGCACAACTTGGGAGTTCATCTCTTGTACAGAGATGTTATAATGGACAGAAAATTCACTAAATAAATCTTTAACCCTCTCACTCTTAGACGTAGGATAGGCCAACAATCCCATCCAGTGGTGGTGGTAGCACGTGGGGTCATGATCGAGGGCACGTAGGTGTATGGAGATTTTGCACCCTCAGGTGGAAGCAAAGTTTGGTAGGCTGCTAGGCATGTGTTTCCATGGGGTAAGGGTCAAGGGGGTGGTACCCTTGGAAACAGAAGGCAGCACATAAGTGCAAAAATGGTATTGACATAGGCATGGGCCTCCAGTATCATACTGAAGCCATAAAATATCGTATTATATCGAGTTTTCCATATCAAATCCGTGCAACATAGGCTGCAAGTAGGCAGCTTAGCTCGAGATTTTCTCTTTATTTTATATAACACTTCTCAGTTGTGGTTGAATTGTAAAATTGTCATGCTTTTTCAAGAGGTAAAGTTGGACATTAAATCTTTAAAATGTAAACTTAGAAGAAAGAAGTATCATGTATGGAAACTTCGAAGCGAGCATCGTTTTTGTGCCTTAATCCTCTTAAAGCACAAACTTCTGCCTAGGTACGCTTGTAAATGCCCCTTTAACAACTATGTGCTAGCCTGATGCATAATAGAATTTTCTTTGATTTCATCGTAAAGAAGTCTACCTTATATTTTGTTACATTGCGCACATTTTAAAGTCTTCGTGTCTTTTGTAGTTTCTTCGATTTCATAAGCAACAACACTTTTGTTAGAAAATCGAAAAGTAATTTTTGCCTCGCTAATTTTAGTGTATTGGAGCAAAAGTTTACCATATTTCGGTACATATGTAACATACAGAAACTGATAGGAAACATGAAACAGAATCTTCTTGCATCCCGCAATTCTTAGTTAATTGTCCATCCTAAAGGGCTTGCTACAAAAGCGAATTAAAGAAAATTCTAGATTTTTCTTTGATTTTGATACCCAAGACCAATACGCGCGCATTATAATGAATTACCTTGTTTAGTCTTATCTTCCTTTAGCATATCTTTGTTGATGATGAGGCCTTTATCTTCCTTTAGCAAATCTTTGTTGATGATAAGGTCTTCTGTTCTTGTAGCCTGAATAATATAAAAAGGAAATGCTTAGCCTATGATAAACATTACGCAAGAAATCATGCACATGATATATATATATATAAAGCAATTTGTTTTTTCTTTTTTTGTCTTTTTTTTTTCGACACTGACAACAAAGCCACAATCCGCTAGGGTGCCCACAATTCTAATCAAACCATGAAAAAGATTGATCCAGTGAGGAGTTGATACCTCCATTCACGTAATCTTTTGTGCACATCTTTTTTAAGTGACAAAAATAACTTGCACTGTTTATTTTACCTATTAGTACTATGAGTCAATAAAAAGATTGAGTTACGAATGTAACAAATATGCTTTTGAAGTAAGGAAACACAATTGGTATTATCAAATAAGTAAGTCGAAAACTACCTGATTCTCAAGAGAGGGTTGATTAAGGGAGTTTCCAGATTGTTTTAGTCGATCCATCAAATGGACGAATACGTGATGCAAATAATCTGTTTCATTGCTGCTCAAGTCCAGCGCTTTCGAACACTGGCTTTCATCTTCGACCTTGCAGATATATTTACTGTACTTGTCCTCGGGGGAGAGATTAACGAGCTTTGGGCAATTATAAACGACTATCTTTTGTAGCTTCTGTGGGATGATTAAACCACTGGAAATGCTGAGCAATTCAGGTAGGTGTACGAGTAATATAGTCTGCAAGCTCGGGAGAAATGCATGATCAGCTTCCGAAAGGCCAGGTTCCACACTTACTAGGCTTTGAATCTTGGGACAATCTTTAACTATAAGCTCTTTCAAGTTTACGAGAGTACGTAGCAATTCTGGGTTGAAAATGGTGATCAACTCAGGGCATGTATAAAGCGCCAAGATTTCTAGATTGGACAAACAACCTGTAACAATTGGACCTTTCCAAATGCATTGTAAGTTCTTCATGTGATGAACACTCAAGTAACGTAGCAATTCAAGAGCAGGTTTTCTATCATTTGCAGTAGCATTATCCCCTTCTTCATAGAAGTCACTTCCATCAATAATAGTTTCCATCATATTACATTCCACAATCAAGCAACACACAAGAAGAGTCATCTCTTGGATATTGAACACAGATAACTTTTCAAAAGTCCAGTGGCGATCAAGGAACAAAGACTTAGCATGTTCAAGTGCCTTGCCAACTACATCTGTGTTTCCCTCTCCGTTTACATACTTCAAGCATTTCTCCGATTTCTCATACTCACTCTGAAGATCATCTGGCAAACAAATTACAATATCCGACTCATGGCGGCCCACAATCAACTGAAAGTTCGATAAACTTGTGTACACATTCTTCGGGAGTTGCAGGAACTGTTGTAATCTCTCATCTGTTGGAAAATACAATTTCAGTATTTTCAAGTTTCTCAATTCTGACAACTCGTTGATGATAGTTCTTGCCTCTACACCCCACCACTCGCAGTCAGGATCCACATGAATACTTAATTCCTTTAGGCGAGATAATTTTGGTAATGCTCCTGTTGGGATTATTGCCTCAATCCCCTTTCTTTTTATGTAGCTGTCTGCATATCTATACAAGGACACCTGTTGGAAAACAAGATTTTATTATTTATGTAAATTGATTGTTTACTAATTTTAATGTGGTATTGTATCATTGCGTGTCTTTGGTTAGAACATATATAATTTTCAATTTAGTAATTGAGTCACTCCTTATTAAGTTATTTCCTTTTGTTTCCTTTCCTATATTCTTGTTTTAGGGTTTATTCGTGACTTATTTATTTCCCCTTTGAGCAATAATTTTGGAAGATACAATCTGGAGAACATGTATTGAGGTCACACTGACATATCACATGTGCATTGGTCATCAGTAAACTTTGAGTAGATTCTACGTACTTATGATGGACTCAATTCACTAATCACTAACGTAGTGGCTATACGTCATTGTAATAGCACATTTATAAAAGCAGTTAGAACAACAGTTATCAATATGTGTATAATCTTGGTTTCCAACTATACCTTTAAGCATTCCAATTGAAGTAGATCTCCAATTTCCTCAGGCAGACATATGAGCTCAGTTCCTTCTAGATCAAGCACCTCCAGATTCTTAAGAGCTTTAATACTAGCTGGCAGTTCCATCAAGATTTCGTCACCTCTCAACAAGAGTTGACGAAGTTCAACCAAACTAAAAATTGTATCAGGCAATGATTCAATACTTTTATTCGACAAATCGAGAGCTCTAACTGCGTACATGCCTTCAAGCTCTGAGAGGGGAATGTCTGTCATATTAGATATACGTTCGAAGAAGGAGTTTACCGGGTTAAGGAAACTTGGATTTTCCGGCACCTCGTTCGAGCTCGATCCTTCTCCCTCCTGATCCTTAAGTAACCCGACATCTGCGACACCATCTGCTTCCACTTTTTCAATAAATGCTGCACGAGCTATAAAATTGTTGACAGTGCCTGATACCACTTGGGACCCAATCGTCTTGAGTTTATCTTCAGTCATTTCAATAATTTTTTGAATGCAGCTTGACTCAACTCTGAGGATTTATTGCAATGAAAATCAAAAATTAATAAATTGAAATGATGACAATGTCATATTGAAGTGCTTTACAGATTCTAAAGCAAATAGCAAACAAAGTGACTAGCTAGTAAAATAGGTTGAGATTAAACTACCCTAATGGCCCTTAAACTATTGGCCTATTGTCATTTTGGTTCTTAAACTAAAAAACGTTCAACTTTAACCCTTCTCTCCAAATTTTCTATTAAGTTTAACGGAATCGGGAGCATTTTTATCATTTTAATTCAAAATTTGGTTTAATTAGATATTTTTTAGTTGGTTTATGAAAAACCAGGTATGGTTTTTTTCAACAAAACTTTTATAATTAATAAAATGGATCAAAAGGTTTGATTTTTTCAATCTTAACTCAACATCACTATCTCCACCATCTCTACCTCCATCATCACTATCACTACAATATGACAAAAATGCTCTTGATTCCGTCCAAGATAAAAAAAAATAGACGAAAGGACTAAAGTGACACTTACTAATAGTTTAAGGGCTAAAGTTCAGCGTTTTTTAGTTTAAGGGTCAAAATGATACTAGGTCAATAGTTCAAGGGCCATTAGGATACTATACTCATAAGCTAATGAATAATACATCACACAAATCTTGTTTCAAATAAATAAAAAAAGATCAACAACATATTTATCAAACGAAACGATCCATCATTTAACAAACATCCTTAATCCATATTAACCAAATGTACAGATCTTCCTTTCATTATAAGTAATTTCAAAAACCATGCAGTCGGCAACCATTCTAGTTCTATTTTCAAAAGTAGGTTCGGCTTTTGATAAATTTGGCATTCTATCCAACGGCTGTACCCAATTGATCCCTAGAATCAATGTACATTAATTTGAAACAAACCATATGAAATAAATAAATAAAAAGAAAACGAAAACAGATATATATATATACATATAATACTAGAATCCGTAGCACACGCGATGTGTGTGTAATGCTATACTTGATAACTGCTTTAAAACCATTCATTAGACGAGGAAAACTCAATAGTATTAAGTCTTATAAATGTTGCACTCGCATGTGTTTGACTAGTTGTATTTTCCTATAAAAATCCTATAGTTCCCACTAAGCCAGTGTTCGGCTCACTCTTATTTTTCAAACCAGGTTTACAGATGCGCTTTCGGGATAGCTCCAGTATTAAAGTCTAGTTACCTCTGATGACCTTGGACTTTTGGTAGTCACCCACAGAAGGTCGACTTAGATTATCATACTTACTATTTTTGTTCACATTTAAGTTGTATATAATATTTTACTTGTTATTTTATTAATTAAAGACATATATTTGTACCAAAGTGTATTATGAATAAAATTGTTTGATTTATTGTTATTCAAGTGATTCCTTACACATTAGGTTTTCTAAAAAAAAAATTACAAGTTTATTATTTAAATATATAAATTCAATTAATTTACAAATTCACCCACCGTTGGCAAAAAACATCCGTGACTTACCCAGTCCCAAAGGTCTAAACCTCATAACAGGATTTAGGGCGTCACAACTCTAATTAGAGAAATATAAGTGGTTTTGAAGTAGGTAAATTTTTATAATGAACTTCATTACTTACTGACATGTGGTTTGTTTGGGCATAGGCAGATAAATTACAACAGCTTGGCATCGTTTGTGGGAAATGAAAGTTTCTTACCAAACATACTTCATCAACAAGCCATCCATTTTTATGGTCCCGAGGGAAAACTATCTATCATATCCTAGCAACCAACCATCATGGCTAACCTTGGCCAAAGGCAACAAGAAAGCTAGCAAAATATTTGTAACATGGTACAAGGAGTCTTGCTTTACAATGACACCTACAAGTCAATTGCCTCCGTCTCCTTAGTAGGCCCCAACGGATCGTTAGTACCACTAAGCGCCTTCCCAAGGAGAGCAACAATCTTATGGCAGGCATGACCTATCACCAGAACCAGTACTTCACGGTGGTAACTTTGATGAACATCTGGCATAGACATTTTTGTGGGGGGTGCTAGTGTTCAGCATACGAACAGTAAAGGTCGATTAACCACAACTACAGCCGAGAATGCCTCAGAAGAGGAGCTAGCCAAGCTAGAGCATAAGGAAGATGTAAGAGGGAATATGAGGGAGATTATGAACAACATTGGCTGACTTTCAACATTAAAAGCAAAGAACATCCCGAAAAATGGAGCCAGCCAAAATGAAGTGCAAGGATGATGCATGTGGGATCGAGAGCAGACTATCCATAGGGTGTAGACCCCCAAGTTGCCGACCCAACAATCTAGTGATGGGCATTGTCAAAGTAACCGAAGGACACATATATATGCTACTCCCTTGGTCTGACCTCAGGGGGTGCATAAATGATAGGAGATGGCACACCCCAAGATAAGACTTTCGAGAACAACTCAAATGGGGAAGACCAAGGAGAGCAGTAGAGGAATGGCCGATGGGATTAGTTAAATTAGCCCTTGTCGGTCCAACCTGAACAATGGATCAGATGACGTCATGTCACCCTAATTAAACACGTCACGTCGAGGACACACATCTTCCTCACAAGTTCAAGATGCCTAAGCTGGACACCTAAGCTAGACACATACAATTCCGTCATGAAACTTCACCGTGTTTTAGATGAAGGACACAATAATTCCTACCTGAGCACTCTCAGAAGGTCGGCTAAGCAGTGGTACAAACTCTAAGGAAGTGGTCAATTGATTTGTTAGGAATATTCGAAGTTATAGGGGTTCGCAACCTCCCCCCACAAAAATAAAAATATTTTTTTTTTTTTGAAAAATGAACATGCATGGCGCCCCCAAAAAGAATTAATATATGTATGGTCGAACATGTGATATTAATATCAATTACAATAAGAAAATTTTCTTTAATTAACTAAATATTTACGAGAAAATTATATATTTATCATTATAAGTCACATTTAATAGTAAAATATTCATAAATAAACAAATACATGAATGCAATTATTATAAATATTAAAAATAGATATTTTCCACCGTCAAATGTATTATTTTACAAAAAAATAAATAAATTAATCTTTAATGTTGACATTGGAGGTAATTATATTTTTTTTTTGCTAAATCGTTTATTTGAGCAAAATATCATTTATAACACAAGTGATATATTTTTTTGCCTTCTCAAACACCAATTCTTAGTTCCTTCCTTGTAACTAACCCCAAACAACCTTCTCGTTCAGTCAGTTAATTACCTACTTAGTGGTCCCTCCCAAAGGGTTTGTATCCCTCATTTTGTCTCAGCTATATTTTAATATAGATCCGAACTAAAGTGGGCCGGGTGTTCTCTTTTACATCCATTCATCTTTCTACACAAATAAATTGTAGTAAAAAGAAAATGTAGGTTTTTTATTCGAATTTTTTTCCCAATTAGATATTTTAGTTAATTTTCTTTTTTTACTTCTAAGTCTCCATCAAATATTTAGCGGCAAAAAGTATTTTTGTGCTAATGTTTTATAACATAATTGCTCATTTTTAGAGAAAAAATTGCTTTTATCCTTTGCATTTACCCACAAAATATCATTATTGTGGTGTCAACTAATATTAATACTAAAGTTTGGGTATCATAAGATAATACTTATTATTTATGTTTGGTGGGCAATAGTTAATTTTCTAAAACAAAATATTGGAGGGGCGAATCCTTACAGTAGTATAATTTTTCAGAGCTTTGGGGAGGGCGAACTAAATCTATCCTTGATGGAGCAGAGTCGTTAGGCCTTGTTTGGCATTGCAAAAAAAATTGGGATGAGTTTACAAGATTTGGAAGGACGTGATCGGGTGAGAAGAAAATTTTTGTTGCCGCATACCTTTAATTATATCCAAGAAAAAAAAATGCACTTTTTTCTTTGATACTGATGATAATTTATAAATCGAACATACAACTTGTCTATATTTGTAAAGAGTGGACACACAATCAACACAAAACTGATAGATTGTATACAACCACCGAAACTGGTGGACACAAAGAATTTGATATCACGTCTTTGTGGATTGAATATGTCACCTTTTTACAAGAGCAAGGACGATACTAACTAAGATACAAGATGAAAAAAAAAAATCCCGACTTGAGACATTAAAAAAAAAATATCGAGACTTTTAATTTAAAACTGAGTAGTTATTTCGCAATTATGTTAAAACTAATAATTACATAAAAATTAAGTCTGATAATAGTAAAATTTCAATTTTACACCTTATTCAAAATATTGATACTGATTGAAATGAAATGTTACATCTAATAAGAATAAAAATTAAATTTGTACCCCTCTAATTTTTTTCCAAAAAAAACAGAAAAAAAAAAGGAAAACATGAATAATATAGGCACTTGCAGCTAACAAACACAACACGCGTTAAACCAACAGATAATTTATCATTTTTGTTAAACTTTTTATTTAAATTAAATTAAATGTATAAAATCATAACAAATTTCAACCTCTTTTCAAACTCAGTCATACTTTTAATTTTATCCTAAAATTTATTTATTTTTAAATGAAAATACGTGCAGCAAGATCGAAACACTTGTTGCTAAGACTATTAAAGAAGCATATATATACACGTATATAGGGGGAACTTAACATTTTATTTAATCCATGAAGAGCATATGTTATCCCCACTCTATGAATTGCCTATCAGATATAAAATTTCACACACTAGTGTATATATAATTATATATATATATATATATTTTAAGTATGGATCAGTATGTACGGACTGAATTTTTGCGATGTTTTTTTGTCGCTAAAAACATATCTCCAATGTTTTGGCGACAAAAAAGGGTCGCTAAAAAGCCCGATCCATAAGGATCGATTTGTACAAGAAATAAACAAGATATATATATATATATATATATATAAATGCGCCTTAGTCTTGCGTTTTTTGATATGTAAAGTTTTGTTTTTGGCTTTCAAAAAAAAATGTGTATACATACGTTTTGTGTTAAAACCGATTGCAAATAGATCATATCTATATCTAATTTGTTAATCAAAGTTTATGATTCTGATAAAAATCCGATCCATTGATAGACCGAACATTGATGATTGTAACTTTATGTATATATATACACGTATACACTAGTAGCTCTAGAAAAGGCTTCATTTCTTTAGTTCAATTAAATAACAGAATTCCCCTTTTGAGGGATAAATGTTTGAATTTTTTGATAAAATTTCGTAGAGATAATATTCTCAAAATGGATGGAAATGATCTTCATGACATATCAATTCTATAAAATTTCATCAAAAAAATTTAACCATTTACCTCATAAAAAAATATAAATACGTTCTTTAACTAAACAAAGCATGCGCGTTTTGGAGATTGTTATATATTATATGAATTTCACAACCATTTGTTTAAATTTGGAAAAAAAATTAAAAATTAAAAGGTTTGAAACAACTTACTTATTATCATCGTCATCTTGTTTTTCCAAGACAAGCCCTGCAAACTTTGTAGCTTCTCTAAGTGCTTCCCCCCACTCCTTTATCTTCTTTTCCTTCTCGCCATCCTCCCGAAATCTCGCAAATGTTTCTGAAACATTTCCGGCTTGTTTTTCCAGCTCAGTTCGATCGACATCCCAGAACATTGGTAGAAATAGGTGTCCAAAAATCTTCTTGGATTGAAGGATCATCACGAGTTCATCAAGACACGATTTTGAAGAAATGTAATTTTTCGAGAAGAAAATTATGGTAATCTTTGACACTTGGAGCGCTTTCCTTAATTTCTGCATAACATCTTCTTCTTGCCGTATCAGATCATCATCATTTGACTTATTTCTGAATACCCGGAATCTTTTGGACATCAAAACTCCGCAGATTTCATTGGTAAAAACTTTAGCATCACGTTCGCTGAAACTACAGAAAACGTCGTACTCGTAAATTAGAAAAACCGAACCTTCTTCGGCTCCTACGCTAGCATCCATTGATCGAATGGAACTCAGTCTAATGGATCAACTATTGAATGAACTAAAGACACTGTATTCGTTGAATTTATTGACGCATAAACGTATTTTTTAAAACAAAGGTTGGATAAACAAAGAAGAAAAAAAAAGCAAAGGATTGACGATTATCTGGCCGGGTCGATGTGGAGACCTCAAAATAATAACAAAAATGGTCAAGTGAACAAACTCGCAAACCTAACTTCTTGTAGCTTACTATTCAACGTTACTTTCACGCTACCTACCTAGACAAAATTTTGGTACACCCAGACCAAACACCAGTTCCATTTTTATCTTTTTGTGTTTCTAATTTTCTAAATTTCTACACTAAATTAATATTTTCCATTTAATTCACATTAAAAATATTACACAGATGCCAACAGCCTCGTAGCTCATTGATGCTCTTCTTGTCCTCGTAATCGAAGTCTTTGATTCGATTTGGGTTTTATTCACATATAAGTGGTTATCGAACCTTTTGTTTTGTCGATCTTTGGTTGTGGTGGTTATATTCATACTTTGTTGTGGAATTGTCACTTTGTATCAATATATATATATATATATATATTGGCCGGCTTTAAAGAGAACGGTCTTCACTTTAAAAAAAAGGACGGTTCATTTCAAGAGTAAATGGATGAACTTTTTCATAAAATTTGGTAGAGATATTTTGATAATGAGTATATCATCTCTATCAAATTTTATAGAAAAATTCAAGTAGCCCACATATTTATCTATTTCTAATTAACTATAACAATAATATTTTAAATTCAAAATATGCATGAAAACTAAATAGGAATTAAAAAACAAATCCTAAAATAATTGTTTGATGGAAACAAATCAGGGAGATATTTGTTTGATGGAAACAAATAGCTAAATATCTATTCAAGATTAAAGGTCTCTAAACTATCCTATATATATGCTTCTTGTTCTCATCAGAGATAGACATTTTATGAGGAAATAGTAAAAGACTTTTATCAATATATTAAAATTGACTATTCTTTTGGCTTACGTTTCGAGCAAAGTCATTAGACCGGTTTTTTGGATCTTATTTTGAACAACAATGACTGAAAGTACATAAGATTCTAATCTTCTGCTAAAATATTAATTAAATTTTACTTGTGCTATGTTCAATTTTACAATATAAGATTTAGATTTAATTTTTTTTACCACAAAAGCATGCCGTATCTGTTTTAATATGTCTATTATTATATTGTTTGAATACACAAAATTAGCACCAATACTTCGATGAATATAGTTGTTTAATTAAGAATTACTTTTTAATTTAGATATTCTCACATCTGTACATGATTTGGGTGCAACAATTTTAAGGCACAAACATAAAATGAATTTACGTTAACTGCCATCATAATTTTTTTCAAGGCACGCTCCATTCATCAAAGTTTCAGACCACAATTTTTACTTTTTTTAATTAATATTATTCTTTGAATTTTTACTAGAGAATAAATTACAGTTATACCTTACGTGATTTAGAAGATGAATTTTTTAGGGTAATTAGTAAAAAATACCCTTAAAGTTTGACCCAAATTTCTCATTTATCTTTAAAATTTAATTTTAGGTTAAAGCATTTTTAAAGTTTTTAATTTTCCTAGCTTGTTCAAAAATAGATACCCCCATTTAAATGATGGATGTAAAACACGTATAATTGTCACGAGCCACTCTTTTAAGGAGCATTTTTAGATGTTTCAACCGAAATTAGAAACTTTAAAGATGATTCAACTGAAAATTAAACTTTACGGACAAATGAGAGATTTTGGTCAAAGTTTAAGGATCATTTTTACTAATTACCCTTTTTTTAAGAGACGTCTTTTAATTGTCAACTTGTCACTCGTCAAATCTTAAATATTGATCTTTATTCCAAGTCTTGACAATAAATTGCATACATAAGGACATTCCATTATAGAAATATATCCCTTATTTCCTTTAAGGGCTTGGCAAAATCTCTCATTGGTCAGGATTTGTTCATTTTATATGCATTCTTATTTTGTTAACATTAACCAATAACACATTAACACTTCCGTTATGTATAATTAATTTATGGTGGAGTTATGTTTTGCAAGTGTCTTATTATAGGAACATTTTAAGTATAATCAACATGAGTTGATAAATTTTGGTTAAAAGTATAGCCATAATTAAAGAGTTTTAGACATTAATATAATGATTTGAGACTAGACATAGCATCTTAGTTTATTATAATGTGTGATTTATTAATGGAATCACATTAAGATTATTAGTTTTAGGGCTAGTATTAAAGTTTTATGGCAATAAAAATTGTAATTAAATTATTTAATAATTACTCGGTCTCACAAGAAAGTGATTATTGTGAGAGTTTAATTGGAATAGAATAGTGGTATATGCATTAAAATAGAAATTTCTTATACCCTTAGTGTAGATAACCCCAATCCGTGACCTTCCCAAGAACATTAAAGCACCTGTTTGAGCATAGAACACACCCAAAATACTAGAAGCTACTTCGGGAAGTTTGTAGCTCAGCAAACCTATTTCTAGAAGGCTTTGTCGTGCGACAAACCTATATTTAGAAGCATTTGTTGTGCGACAAACCAGATTGTCGCACAACAAACCTCTAAATGTTGCACGACAAACCCCTCTGACCCAAACCATCCACTCCCTGACACATCTGCTTGCAGGAGCATCACTTCAGCCATTTGTCGTGCGACATTAGTCCAAATGTCGTGCGACAGTTCCACTTTTGTGGAGAATGTCGCATGACAAACTTCCCCGAGCAGTATAAATAGGCCAACACCCCAAGGGTTTGAGATGGCAACTAGAATCCTAAGAAAAAAAGATATTATCTCTCTGAAAAATCTGATTTTCTAAAAGTTCAGCTTATTAAGATTTCAAGGAATCTCCGAGTTTTCGACACTCGACGTCTCGTACTTCAAAGATTAATTATCGACTGTATCTAGAGGAAAAAAGTCTATAATCACCATATTATCTTCAGCCATAGTATATTTTCTCTGTTTCTTGTCTTATTTATCTCGTCAAGAAGGTAAAGAAAATTTCTTATAGTATTTAAAATTGTTATACCTGTGTACTTGTTTTCCCTTATATATCCGTTGTTCTGTCCACTTCTAATTGACTAACTTATTGTTAAGTCACGAATAGTCTACTGCTTTCTCAAAACAGAACCCTAATAAAACCATGTTCGAAAATACAAAAAAGTAAACATATTATTATCCAGATAAATCAATTTTTCAAAACCCGGAACGATAAAATTTACTTAAAGGATTGAAATCAGATGTGTCAAATCTCCCACATAGATTGTGATATATCTAATACTCTCCTCAAGAGTCCAAATCCATATCAAATCAATTCCAAATCGAGAATTCAATTTCTTCCAAAACAACCGAAACAGAGATGAAACTAATATTGTTATCTGAGTAAGCAAATATTAAAACATCCTTTTAAATTCCAAAATTTACGAACTTTGTCATTTGCATTTCTTTTCTTATCAAAACCAAATATCGGATTATGGAATATAAGGTTTTTATCCCTCTCCCCGTTCTCCCCAAAAATCTGGTTTCTTTACAAAAACGTATTTTAGAAAGTAATAGACTTTTTAGTAAAGGCATCCAAGTTTTTCAACATAGAATAAACACATAAAGCCACTAGAGACTGAAAAAATAGAATAGGTGCTTAACACCTTCCCAAACCATAACATAGTTCCCGAACCCTATAAAATCCCGATTTCGTAGACAAAACGTGTGGGGATGCGGCTTGCTTTGGCCTTTAACCCTACATGAGACTTTTTGGTACGTTTTCTCGTAAAACATACTGACGACTCTGATTGAACCCAGTTACATTTAGAGATAGAAAATAGTATTTATCCCTGTAACAAAAGCGTATGAAATAATGGAATCCGTTTTGACATTTCAGACTCCTAAACTCGGGATTGAGATCCGGGCGTTGCATTTGCAGATTCTCACAATGGCGACTCTGCTGGGGACTGTGAGAACTAGGCTCTTATATGTGGACTTTGTTTATTCTATGATTATATGTATGCCTTTATTATTCCTCTACTCCTATCTATTTGCTTTTAAGTACTTGTAAAGAAATATTCTTGAAAAAAAAAATGAGAATTTAAAAAACATACACTCAAAAAATAAGATATTTGTGAATTAAACCTTTCAAAAAATTTCACGCACATCACCATTTATGCATGTTCTATGATTGTAATTTCACCCCAAACCCTCGGAAGTACTATAAGTTAGTAGGGAGTTGGCTCGCTTGGGCCAACATAAACCGAAAGCATTTACTTCCACTCTCCTTGCCCAAGTACGCCCCCGAGGTATATCGAGTGATGAGAACACTCACGTACCTGAAAAGTATATCAAAAGGCTTTTGCATGTACCCGCCCTTGGGGTATATAGCAAGGCCTTGTCAAATAAGAGGGAGCCTGAAGCCTTAACCATGCGATCACCCGCGTTGCGTATTAGATCGAGTCCAAATAAAACAAATGTCAAAGTCAGCCCTAGGGGATGTACCACACCACGAATTATTTTACTCACCATTTCTTATAAAACCTGAGGCCTGTCTCGTGGTCATTTTCAAGTACTTATTTTTGGCAAAAAATGAGTCACCTTGAGTCTTCCTTCATTTTCACTACATAGCTTCTCCAAAGACCTTAGTATAGAAGGTTGGGCTAGAAGAGATCATATGGGAAGATTAGTAAGACCAAGCACGCCAGTTATGTCGAATACCTGAGTTCATTTAAAAGAGATGTCAACCGAACGGACTGCACTATCAGGGTTTGAACGTCCACTTTCAAACCGAGATTAGGGGCAGACTTCGCGTTATCAAGCACCAAACCTCCACTACAGTCAAAAAGTACCACCATTCATCCCTGTAAACACTATCCAACTCACAGGCCCTAACCCCCTGGCACCCAACCAACATGATAACCAAGTCCAATGGGCCCCAGATTCTGGACCCACTTACCAGCAACAAGAACCACCAATTGTATGGCCACAACCCCAAGGCCAGCCAGGCTTCGAAACCCAGTATCAATAGTGGCCACAGATCCCTTTGAGGCCTGCCCTAGTTACAGCCTCGGCAGCCCCACTCAATGAGTTTCCAAATATAATTCGCCTCCGAGCAGCGTATGCAGAATTGATAATAACTCGAAAAAAGCCTGAGGAATTGCCAAGAGAAAGCGAAGAATTAAAAAAATTGAAAGAACAAATGAGAATCATACAGAAAGGAATCTCTCAGATGAAGGGGGCCGATGAGATCACAGATATGAATGCCTTCTCCTTCTACCCCGAAGCAAGATTGCCCCCAGGGTCTAAACTTTCCCTAATCACAAAATTTACCAGCACAACTCCTCCAAAACCACATCTGCAATCCTACATACGATCCATGCAAATATCAGGTTGAGCGTAACTTGAATTAGCCCAAGCTTTCCACATGACTCTTATGGGAGCTGCCCTAAGATAATTCTTTGATTTAGAAATACATCGAAAGAAAACATGGGGAGATATTGTTAAAGAGTTTAAGAGAAAGTATGGGTCGAACGAAGACTTGAAAATTACCTTAAAGCATCTAGAGATGACCAAGCAAGGAGAGAAAGAAAGCTTCAGTGACTTCATGACTCGCTGGAGAGAAATGGCTTTCCAAATGTAGAAACGTCTTGATGAAGAGGAGCAGTTGGAGATTATACAGAAGAATTTTACCCCGGCTATTATGAGTTACATGGGAAAACATGTTTTTCAACACTTTAAAGCTTTATTGAGGATGGATTCGCAAGTAAAAGACGAGTTGGCCAGAACAGCAGAAATTGAAACCACGAGTTGGCCAAACAAGTTGGCATGTAAAATCATCATGCAAGGATATTATTGGTCCAAACTACAAATCGACTACAATGACCATGTGCATCCAAAAGAACTTTACAATATGACCACTCCCTGGCCTTTCACAACCTGGGGAATTGACATCATCGGGAAAGTATTGCACAAGGCAAGTAATGGCCACGAGTTCATCTTGGTAGCCATAGACTATTTCACCAAATTGGTGGAAGCAGAATCCTACAAAGTCCTAGACACTAAAAAAGTAGCCCAGTTCATTCGAATGAACATCATTTGCTAATATGGGGTCCCCTACGAGATAATCTCTGACAATGGCACTCACTTTGAGGGGGAGACTAATATGGTTATAGAGGAACACGGCATTTCCAGGCACAGGTTTTCTCCATATCGACCACAGACCAATGGAACTATTGAAGCCGCCAATAAGAATTTGAAGAATATCTTGAGCAAGATGACCGACACTTGTTGAGACTGGCCAGAGAAACTTTCATATGCACTGTGGGGCTACCGCACTACTGAAAGAGTTTTCACGGGAGCTATTCCATTCTCTCTCACTTTTAGGATGGAAGTTGTCCTCCTAGTAGGGCTCAAAATCCCTTATCCCATAGTAGTATTAGAGAATCAGATTAATGAAGTCGAATGGGTCCATGCCTAGTACAATGAGTTAGCCTTGCTAGGCGAGAAGCGACTGAAAGCTGCATATCACCATTAGGGCTATCAGAATAGAATCGCTCAAGCCTTCAACCAAAGGGTGAAGACCCGGAGAATCAGTGAGAATGACATCGTGCTGAAAGAGATTCGAGAACCAGCCAAAGAGCCGAGGGTGAAATTCAAACAAAAGTGGACTGGGTCGTATATTGTCAAAGAAATCAACACAGGGGGAACCGTAATACTTGTAAATCTAGATGGACAGTTACTTCATTCACCCGTCAACATAGATTGTCTGTAAAAGTATTGTCAATAGAACATACCGTGTATAACTAAGAACTACAAAAACCTGAGCCCCAACTCAACTTGTGTTTTTGAAAATCAAATGAGGAACATAAGCAACTTAAGAAGTGACTTCAGGTCCGGTTTAATCATTATAATGAAAAATTTTCATTCAAGATCAACCAGTTTCACATACATTACTCAAATGGTGGTTCAGAACATCGAAGGTTACAAAGAAGACTACTAATAAAAATGTATAAAAAAGCCTAAGCCCTAGGGGTTGGCTAGGCAGGGTCCTCAGTGGCCAAATCAATTCGAGCCTCATAAAGGATCTAGTACGCTAAGACAATATTATCCTTAGTGGGCTCAAAATCTATAAATCAGAACCACTCAATCTAAAAAAGGTCATCAACAAGTTCTTCTTCCAAAGACTGGCAACGAAAGCGGATAATGTCTGCACATAGGGGCCTTGAGATGCCAAATCGGGTATGGTTGAATTGACAAGTCAGGCGGCCACGCCACATCCATTCGATAGACAAAGAAACATGTAGTGTAACAAACTTAAGCTCGGAAGAAAAGTTGTTCAGGCTAAGAGGGATATTCTGAGGAATGTTGAATTATCGCAGAAGACGCCCAGGAAAATAGAAGGAGGTGAATCATAGACCTCTGAGACGAACACAATTCTGCCCTCCGACGCCAACCACCATCCCTCTAAGCTTCCACCATGGAATATGCCATCGAATTACCCAAAAGTTCTTAGAGAACCACATGGTCCAGTCAGAGGAAGACATGGTCAAAGCATTAAACAGGGGGCGACATAAGATATATGTTGGATTATCCAGCCGAACCCCATTGAACCCCACTAATCGAAAGCGCTCAAGCAACCACATATACAATAAGTGTGGGCTACCCTTAGAAATGTCGAGGACCCTTTCTTAAGATCATCTAGGCCATTCAGAGTCTCAGCAAGGATAATGGGCACTATAGTGTCCCCATTTTAGGCCTAATGTTCCAAACTCAGAATAGTAGGATCAACTAAAGTAGATCCCATCACCAACAGCATGTCCGAAACTAGAGAAATTAGAGCCGCGATAGTACAACCAAAACTGAAGGAGGGATCATCCTCATGACAATGAAAAAAGTTTACCATCCGATGAAAAAAGTTTACCCTTGGTCTCCATCATTGGTTTGTAGATGATGTAATTTATTGTTCGTGTGAGTTATAGTGCTCACCTCCATATCGGAAAGAATATATTGGGATATCATTGTACAAATTTCACTAACTGATAATTTTAAATGATGTGATTTATTTTTCATGTGGGTTTTAGTGCTCACCTCCATATCGGAGAGAATAAGTTGCAGAATCATTGGATTAAATTAAATGATGGTATACACTTAGATATAAATAATAGTATGCTCTCCAACTGAGTCTCTACTATTATTTGTAGGAGCAAAGGAAGTCGGCTATTTAAATTTTACTTAACAATAAAGGATTGTTTAGATAGTATGTATTGCTTGACGATAAAGGATTGTCTAGATATTAAAATTTATTAGGTTTGCATCTGTCTAAGAAATAATAAATAATAGGTGACCTCATTAACGGGGCATATTGTTCAAAGTCTTAGGCTACTGGCGAACGCTTTTTGAAATGGTAGAGGGTACCATATTTAAAATATGTGTTCAAAGTTATTATTGTCCATCATAATTTGTATGTGATTCTCAAGTTTTAAAATGGCAAACTCTTTCAATCCACTTTTAATTATTCGCAGCTAAAATAAATTGATTAGACCTAATTATATTGACTGAATAAATGGAACTTGAACATTGTGCTTACTGTTAAAGAGTACAAGTTTGCGCTCACTGAGTCTTTTCCAGCAAAACCTGGTAAGGGGCGACCAATGAGGAAACCCAGACTTGCCGGAGGTGAAAAAGACTGATGAGATGGCATGGTTTTACATTCTGGCATTTTTGTCAAATGTGCTACAACATTAGCATTAATCTTTTGCAACCGCCTACGATATAATGCTGAACCTCAAAGATATTTTTGGGGATCAGGGTCATGCCGCAAGGTAGGTTTTGATGAAAGGTCTCATGAACACGACTATTGCTGAAGGAACCCGAGTTAAGGATCTTGTTTTGAAGATGATCAGTCTTCTGAATGAATTAAGAGATTTTTGGAGCTGAAATCGATGGAAAAACTCAGGTCGATATCGTTCTCCAGTCGATGCTGGATTTATTTAAGGGATTCCGACAGAATTACAACATAAATAAGCTTTATTCATTGTTGGAAATTCTTAAAGAATTCCAAGCAGTTGAGGAACTCCTTGGTAAGCTGACTAGTACTCTAGTGGATAAGAAAGCTTCAACTTCTATGCCCAAAAGCAAGAAAAGAAGAAGAAGAATGCATAAGCTGCAGTCCCACAAGGAGCAGTGCGTGCAGCAGTCGCTGAACCTCTAGGAAGAGTGAAAAAGATTATGGGTCAGTGTTTTCACTGTCAGTAAAAAGTGCATTTGAAGAAAGATTATCCCAGTTTCCTAAACCGTTATAACAAGTTATGTAAATTTCATCTATTTATTGTTGTATCTAGTTTAGTGGTCCGATCTACCAGTACCTGGTGTGTAGATTCGGGAGCCACTAATCATGTCTGCAATACTTTGCAGGGGTTCCAGGAAACCAGACAACTTAAAAATATAGAAAAATTACATATGGGCAGCTACGAATATGGCAACAGTTGCAGTAGAGGATATTTATCTTCAGCCTAGTTAGAATAGGATATTAATGATTAAGGAATGTCTATATGTATCTTCCATTAGAAGGAATTTGATTTCTATTTCTAGATTGGTTGAGGACAAATATTTTGTTTATTTTAATGATAAATCAGTTATCATTAGAAAAAATAAATTGTTTGTTTGTTCTACTATATTAGTGATTGATCTTTATATTATTAATCCTGACTTGTCAGTACTACAACTGAGTGAATTGAATAGCATTAATAGTTTACCAATTAAGAGAAAGGAACCTTCAAAATGAATCAAATGTATCTTTGGCACTTACACCTTGGTGATATTAATCTAAAAATAATTCAAAAACTGGTCGAAAATGGGCCATTAGGTTCATTGGAAGTGGAGGCACTTCCAATTTGTGAATCCTGTTTAGAAGGTAAAATAACTAAGAGATCATTCTCGGCAAAAGGCTATAGCACTAAAGAACAGTTAAAACTGGTTTACTCTGATTTGTATGGTCACATGAATGTCCAGACTAGAGGAGGCTTTGAGTATTCATCACATTTTTATATGATTATTTAAAGTATAGATACATTTACTTAATGCGACATAAGTCTGAAGTTTTTGTAAAATTCAAAGAATTCAAGACAGAAACGGAGAAGCGTCTAGGAAAATGTATCAAGTCACTACGATCAAATCGTGGTGGTGAAACCTCTTGGGAGAGTTCAAGGAATACTTATTAGAGAATGGGATTACATCCCAGTTGTCTACACTGGGGTTGCCACAGCATGATGGTGTAGTAGAAAGAAGGAATAAGACTCTTATAGAAATGGTAAGATCTATGATGAGTTACTCAGACCTACCTTATTCTTTTTGGTGATATGCTTTAGAAATAGATGCATATATTCTGAACTTGGTACCATCAAAGTCAGTACCTACTACACCCATAGAATTGCGAACTGGGCGTAAGCCTAGTTTGCACCATATTCGGATATGGGGTAGTCCAGCACATGTGCTGAAAGGTAATGCAAATTTGTTGGAATCAAGAATAGAAGTGTATTTCTTTGTTATGTATCCAAAAGGAACCAAGGGTGGTTTATTTTATAATCCTCGAGAATGTAAGGTTATTGTTATCAATGCCAGATTCTTAGAAGAGGATTATATCATAGACCATATGCCCAAGAGTAGTGTTGTTGTAGTGGAAATGAGAGGAGAAAAACAGGGCACAATTCGACTATACCTTTAGTATAAGAGGAAATACCATAGTAAATGGACATCGACATTCCATTACCTTATTGTAGTGGGAGGATTGCCGATACTTGTACACATCTTGAACAAATCACTAATACGTTGGTTCTTGAACCAGCACAACGTGTGGATAGTGAGTTAGTATGTTCAATATTTGCACAATGTACACAAACACAAATAATGTCTCGTCGTAGTGGGAGGGTTGTTCGTCAACATGGTTGTTTTGTGTTCTTGGGAGAGTCTTATGACAAGGTTCCTGATGAACAAGAAACGAACCCTTTTTAACTAAAATGAAGTACTTTAAGATAAAGATACAGAAAATGGCAAAGGGTTATGAAATCTGAAATGGAGTCCATGTACTCTAACAAAGTCTGGGATCCTGTAAAACCACCCGAAGGGATAAAACCTATCGGATGTAAGTGGGTAGGTAAGAGATAGAGAGGATTAGACGGGCTTAAATCAAGGCTTGCTGCTAAAAGGGATCACTCAAAAAGAAGGGGATCGATTATGATGAAACCTTTTTGCCGGTAGTCATGCCAAAGTCTATTCGGATTCTCTTATCCATTGCGGTTCATCTTGATTACGAGATTTGGAAAGTGGATGTCAAGACATGTTTCCTTAATGGAAGTCTTGATAAAAGCATCTATATGATGCAACCAGAAGGATTCATAGCAAAGGGCCAAGAGCATATGTTGTGCAAGCTCAAGAAGCCCATTTATGGGCTTAAGAGCACATCTGTTTTGACCATGTAATCAAATCTTTTGATTTTAATCAATATTCGAATGAGTCTTGTGTGTACAAAAGGCGCAACGGAAGTGCGGTGGTATTCCAAGTATTGTATGTGGATAATATCTTACTTATTGGAAGCGATATGTGAATATTATCTTCAGTAAGGGTATGGTTATCAAGTCAGGTCAATATGAAGGACTTGGGAAAAGTTAGTCACATCCTTGGTTTTAAGCTTATGCGAGATCGGAAAAATAGGATGTTGGGCTTATTGCAAAGTACTTATATCGATACAATTCTTGCCAGATTTAGCATACAGGATTCCAAGAAAGGGTTTCTCCCTTTTTAGGCATGGAATCACTCTATCCAAGATCAGTGTCATAAGACACATGATGAGATAGAGATGATGAGGGTAGTTCCTTATGCTTCAGCAGTAAGAAGCCTCATGTATGCTATATTGTGTATTAGACTAGACATCTGCTTTACCATTGATATGGTTCGCAGATATCAGTCTAATTTAGGGAAAGA
Source organism: Lonicera japonica (assembly GCA_021464415.1). Classification (NCBI taxonomy): domain Eukaryota; kingdom Viridiplantae; phylum Streptophyta; class Magnoliopsida; order Dipsacales; family Caprifoliaceae; genus Lonicera; species Lonicera japonica. The sequence continues at coordinate 34,588,058 of CM038467.1, forward strand.
ACACTGAACTGCGGTAAAAACATAAACTTAAGTACCTTAAAAGGACTCAAGATTTTATATTGGTTTACCAAGCAAACAGTATAGTACCTGTTGGATACACATATAAGGATTTTTAGTCAGAAGTTAGGATTCCAGAAAGTCAACTCCAGGTTATGTGTTTACTCTAAGAGGTGGAGTCAATGGTTGGAGGAGTATCAAATAGTCATGCATTGCTGACTCCACCATGAAAGATAAATATGTGGCTGTTTTAGAAGCCGCTAAGGCAGCGGTTTGGCTCAGGAATTTCCATATGAATCTAGATGTGGCACCTTCAGTATTATAAGTTATTTCACTTTATTTTGATAATAGTGAAACCGTTGCGGACTCGAAAGATCCGATGATTCATAAGAAGGGAAAACACATGTTCACGTTGAGGGATTGGGAGTGAGACACATAGCTGCATGGCTTTGAATCTAAGTGGGAGATTGTTAGAGTGATATACTAAAAGCCATAATTTTCTTTTTGGTTTGGATATGTTATAAACTTGGTTTCGCTATTTTAATGAGAATCTTTATGGGCAATGGTTGCATTATATTATTTATTTAAATATTATGCATGTGTGTCTGTTATTCCATATAGTAGATGATTTGGTGTATAGAGTATAGCTTACACACAGAAGATCATATCATCGGTTCTTGTGGAATATAAGCTTAATGGTTCACAATCTTAGATGGAATTGGACACCCATCGGTAAGATTGTAGCACAAGTTTAAGTAGTTTATCTTAACTACAGGAAACGGTATAGTTTTAACTCATTGTGCTAGTACACTTTGTGTGTATTGAATATGACCAGTTTAGGTTAATTGTTTTTATACTGACTATATAAAACAATTTCAATCCCATGGTTATTATGATTAATTATACTCTTAATCTTAAAATAATTAATAGACATATATATGTAGTGTTTCTTATTTTGACTCATTAAGAGTGAGATTCATTTACGGATCAATAATCTTCGTGAATTGGATGACGACACTATATGTACGATGAATATTAATTATTGACGGAATCCACGTCCCGGTATAGGGATTGATGATAGCTCCTTGAGAAGCTTATAAGTTTTGATCATGTCAAACCCTGCAGGTGAATTATGTTAATCCGACATGTTAAATAAGTTAAGTGGTAGGCTCAATGATTAAGAAGTTATTTAAGTATAATTGTCAGTAATTTAATTTAAATGACGGTTATCTGTAATCTTAACGTTGGGAGAATAATAAGTATTTAATAACAAGGGGCTCGAAATAAAATTTTGAGATAAGGACGGGAGTGCAATTATAATTCTTTAATGGTGTGAATTATAATTTATGGAATGAACTAATTCATAGTGGAATTAGGATTCCAACTTTCCATAGGAAGCCCAAACACTTGTTTCTCCTTAAGGTCCTTATCGTAGCCTTATATATACGCCGGCCTTATCTCTTCTCAAGATAACAATAATTCTCATGAGTTAGGGTTTGTTCTATTGAGAGAGGAAAAAATCTTGGTGATACCGTAGCCCACACTTGGTGCAAGATTTGATGGCGGAAGGAATGCGATAGAAGATCTTTAGGTTTTTCAGCACAGCAGTCTTAAATCAATCATAACTTTTGATTGCACCGTTGGATCGGGCTGATTTTTGGATATGTCGTTCGGAACACAAAGTTACTTATATTGTGCTAAAACTCAGGATGATCAGAACTCGTTTCAGTGGTGAAAAAAATTAATTTTCGCAGCCCAGCGAGAATTAAAAAAATCTGACCAAATCGCAATCTGATGCTTTAAAACCCTAGTCTCCTCATATGGATCCTCTACATGATCCACAAAGGTGAAATCCCTTTATTCTTATAGAGTTTTAGCAAAAGTTTTTTGTTCAATCTATACGCAATATCAAACGATCCTGTATTCATGTCTCCATCAAACCCGACCGTTTTATGTTCTTGGGAGAGTCTTATGACAAGGTTCCTGATGAACACGAAATGGACCCCTTTAATTACAATGAAGCACTTCAAGATAAAGATGCAAAAAAATGGCAAACGGCTATGAAATCTAAAATGGAGTCTATGTACTCTAATAAAGTCTGGGATCTTGTAGAACCACCCGAAGGGATAAAACCCATCGGATGTAAGTGGGTATATAAGAGAAAGAAAGGAGCAGATGGGAAGGTGGAAACCTTTAAAGCAAGGCTTGTTACAAAAGGGTTCACTCAGAAAGAATGAATCGATTATGATGAAACTTTTTCACCAGTTGCCATGCTAAAGTCTTTTCGGATTCTCTTATCCATTGCGGCTCATCTTGATTACGAGATTTGGCAAATGGATATCAAGATAGCTTTCTTTAATGGAAGTCTTGATGAAAGCATCTATATGATGCAGCCAGATGGATTCATAGCAAAGGGCCAAGAGCACATGTTGTGCAAGTTTAAGAAGTCTATTTATGGGCTTAAGCAAGCATCTAAATCTTGGAACATCCGTTTTGATCACGCAATCAAGTCTTTTGGTTTTAATCAATATCCGAATGAGTCTTGTGTGTACCAAAAGTTTAAAGAAAACGCAGTGATATTTCTGGTATTGTACGTAGATGATATCTTACTTAATGGGAACGATATGGGGTTATTATCTTCAGTGAGGGTATGGTTATCAAGTCAATTCGATATGAAGGACTTGGGAGAAGCTAGTCACATCATTGATATTAAGCTTATGCAAGATCGAAAAAATAGGATGTTGGGCTTGTCATAAGCTACTTATATTGATACAAATCTTTCCAAATTTAGTATGCAGGATTCCCAGAAAGGGTTTCTCCCTTTCAGGCATGGAATCACTCTATCCAAGGATCAATGTCCTAAAACACCTTATGAGATAGAAAAAATGAAGGCAGTTCCTTATGCCTCGGCAGTATGAAGCCTCATGTATGCTACGCTGTGTACTAGACCAGACATTTGCTTTGTTGTTGGCATGGTTAGAAGATATCAGTCAAATCTAGGAGAAGAACACTGGACTGCGGTAAAACATATACTCAAGTACCTTAAAAGGACTCGAGATCTTATGTTGGTTTACCAAGCAGATAGTCTAGTGCCCATTGGGTACACAAACTCAGATTTTTAGTCAGATAGGGATTCTAGAAAATAAATTTCGGGATATGTGTTTACTCTAGGAGGTGGGGCCATTAGTTGGAGGAGTGTTAAGAAGTCTTGTATTGCTGACTCCATTATAAAAGCTGAATATGTGACTGCTTCAGAAGCGGCTAAGGAGGCAGTTTGGCTCAGGAACTTTCTTGTGGATCTAGATGTGGTACCTTCAGTGCATTTAGCTATTACACTTTATTGTGATAATAGTAGAGCAGTTGCAAATTTGAAGGTGCCAAGGACTCATAAGAAAGGAAAACACATAGAGCACAAGTATCATCTAATTAGAGATATATTGCAGAGAGGCGATGTCATAGTGACTAAGATTGCATCAGAGGACAACCTATCTGATCTTTTTATGAAGTATCGGCCAAGACTTTTGATAGTCACGTTGAGAGAATGTGGTTGAGGTGCATAGCTGCGTGGCTTTGAGTCTAAGTGGGAGATTGTTAGAGTGATATACTAAAAGTCATGATTTTATTATTATTGGTTTTTATATGTTATATAGACTCGGTTTTGCTGTTTTAATGAGAATTTTTATGGGCAATGGTTGCATTATATTATTTATTTAAATACTATCCATGTGTGTATCTTTTATTCCATGTAGTAGATGATTTGGTGTGAATAGTATAGCTTACACACAGAGGATCATATGATCAGTTCTTGTAGAATATAAGTTTATTGGTTCACGGTCTTAGATAAAATTGGACAACCATCGGCAAGATTGTAGCACAAGTTTTAGTAGTTTATCTTGACTACAAGAAACGATACAATTTTAACTCATTGTGATAGTACACTTTGTGTGTATTGAACAGGACCAGTTTGGGTTAATTGTTTTTATACTGATTATATAAAACAATTTAAAACCCCATGGTTATTATGATTAATTATGCGCTTAATCTTGAAATAATTTATAGGCATATATGTAGTGTTTGTTGTTTTGACTCATTAAGAGTTAAATTCATTTATGAATCAATAATTTTCGTGAATTGGATAGCGACGCTATATTTATGATGAATATTAATTATTGACGGAATCCACGTCCCGGTATAGGGATTGATGATAACCCCTTGAGAAGCTTATAAGTTTTGATCATGTCAAACTCTGCAGGTGGATTATGTTAATCCAACATGTCAAATAAGTTAAGTGGTACGCTCAAGGATTAAGAAGTCATTTAAATATAATTGTAAGTAATTTAATTTAAATGATGGTTATCTGAAATCTTAACGTGGGGAGAATAATAAGCATATAATAACAAGGAGCTTGAAATATAATTTTGAGATAAGGACGGGAGTACAATTATAATTCTTTAATGGTGTGAATTATAATTTATAGAAGGAATCAATTCTTAATAGAATTAGGATTCCAGTTTTCCATAGTAAGCCCAAACACTTATTTCTCCATAAGGTCCCTATCGTAGCCTTATATATATGCTAGTCTTGCTTCTTCTCTCGATACAATAATTCTCACGAATTTAGGGTTTGTGCCGCAGAGAGTAGAGAAGGAGATCTTGGTGATACCGCAACCCACACTCAGTACAGGATTGCATGGCAAAAGGAATATGATAGAGAATCTTGAGGTTCTATCGAGGCCGTGTTCTTGATTCGTCTACACTAACCCATGTGCTGAGACGAGATCAAACCAGAGAGATCTCGAAGGTAAAATCCGATTTCGTGCTAGGGTTTTACATAAAAAATTTTGTTCGGTCTATACATAATATTAAACAACTGTGGAACCAAGTTTCCATCAAAATTATGTAATTTTTAAAACTTGAGGGTATTTTGGTGTAATTATGAGAGTTATAGGATTTACAGGGGTAAATTCTATAAATTTTCAAAACCTGAGAGTAGTATGGTATAATTATGAGAGTTATAGGGTTTACAGGGGTAAATTATGTAAGTTTCAAAACGTGAGGGTACTTTTGTGTAATTATTAGAGTTATACGGTTTATAGGGGTAAAATATGTAATTTTTAAAACCTAAGGATACTTTGGTGTAATTATGAGAGTTATAAGGTTTACAGGGGCAAAATATATGAATTCCAAAACATGAGGGTACTTTGGTGTAATTATGAGAATTATGAGAGTTTATAGGGTTATGAGGGTAAATTATGTAATTTTCAAAGCCTAAAGGTATTTTAGGTAAATTATGATAAGACGATGTGAAGTATGTATCTCCTAAATTGGATATCACTACTCAAGAAATTTCCTAAACTAACCTAAATGTTGTTTTAAACATGCAGGGAAATAACAATACAGGGAAGTAATAAAGCAAAAACAAAGTATCCTTACATGAGGAACATACACATATCTAGCATACATAAGTATCTACACATTCAGAAAAGTACAAACATACTTTTACATAAATTATGATAAGGGCGTAATAGGTGTTTAACACATTCCTAATCCGTAACATAGTTCCCGAACCCTATAGAACCCTGGTTTCGTAGACAAAACGTGTAAGAAAAGGCTTATATGTAACCTTTCCCCTTACACAACTATTTTATCCGTTCCCGAACCCTCTTGTATCTAGAAATAGGATAAATAAACACCCGATATGAATTATCAACACATAGAAGCAAACGTGACAAACGGAATCCTTTATGATGTTTCAGACTCCAAGACAAGAGGTTGAGACCCGGGGATCGCATTTGCGGATTCTCACAGTGGCGACTCTGCTGGGGACTACAAGAAAAGTAGGCTTTTATATGTGGACTTTTGTTTATAATATATTGAGATGCATGCTTTTACTGCTTTTCATATTTGCCTTTAAGTCCCCTGACGCGGGGCCTGGATTTTATTGTTAACTTGACCTAGAGGCGCAGTAGAGTCCATTCATTTACATAGACATATGTTTAGGATTTTTCCCATTTGTTAAATTAATTGTGAAGAAATATATTTCAAATAAAAAAGGCATTTTTAAAATACACCTCGAATATAAGATATTTGCAATTAAGCCTTTCAAAAACACTTGTTTTCACACGCAACACTATTCATGCATGGTTCTCACGAGTGTGCTTTTTACCCCAAACCTCCGAAAGTATTATAAATGAGTAGGGAGTTGGCTTGCTTGGGCCAACATAAACCGAAAGCATTTACTTATACTCTTCTTGGCCAAGTATGCCCTCGAGGTATATCGAGTGACGAGAACACTCACGTACCTGGGTAGTATACTAAAAGATTCTTGCATGTATCTGCCCCTGGGGTATATCAGAAGGTCTTGCCAAATAAGAGGGAGTCTAAAGCCTACACCTTACATTACACCTGCATTGCATATAGGAAGAGTCGAGATAGAACATTCTTATCAATTATTTGTTAACCGTGAGGAGTTGTACCACTTCAGGCTTTGCCATATATATCTCTTCCAGATATTGACAAGTACAGCCGGAGGCTGACCAACCTCTGTCAAAGAAACTTACAATGAGATCACCTCGTTGTGACTTTTCCAGGTACATCACCCATGAAAAGCAACTCAAGAGGAAAGATATTCCTAATTTTCACAAAAAAGTCAAAATTTGAGTTTTTCAAAATTTGGGACAAATAGGGTAACCCAAGGAGCACTTTGCTGCCTACCCTAAACTCCCACTGAGAATTCACTTAAGTTGTTGTTCACGTATCTTTACAAACACATAAAACTTGATTTTCATTATTTTTCTTTCTCCATGGTTTCTCTTGACAGAAATGAATCACACATTAGTCTTCCTTCATCTCCACCATATGATATATCTACAGCCCTACGACTACAATTTGAAAGGTTGGGCAAGAAGAGACTACACCAGTAAATTTGTTCGACCGAGCAATCCGACTATGTCAACTTCAAATTCGAATGACTTAGAGATTTGAGAAGTTGATCCAAATCTCTGTTAGGTAACAAGGGCTCCACCCACCCTAGAATAAATGCATCGCCTATTGATAACCGTTAATTAAAGCCTGGCCAGTATCACTACTGAGCAGGAAAACACCTGGGTTCGAATAAAAGAATTGTCACCCAAACGAACTACACTGCCAGGTTTCGAACGATCTCTACTAAACCAAGATATGAATCAGGGGCAGGCCTCACATGCACACGCGTTGAATTTTTAGAGTAACCATCCGAGCCAGGAAGCAGAAATGGCTTGACAAGTGCCACCTCCCAACTAGGGAGTCCTTCCACAGCAAACAATTCTCATCCAGCCTGATCCCAATAACCAGGTTTAATGGGCCTTAGATTCTGGCCCAAACTATCAACAACAAGAGCAACCTATCACATAGCCACAACCTCAAGGCCAGTCAAGCCCACCACCAACCCCCGCAGGTCCTTTAAATGAATTCTCATATTTGAACCGACTCTAAGCCGCATATGCAAAATCAGTAGTAGCAAAAGAATAGCCAGAAGAACCATCCAGATAGAATTGAAAAAACTGAAAAATTAGATGTAATTTCTTTAAAAAGGGATTTTGTCAATGAAAGAGCCGATGAGATCATAGGCACGATTGCGTTCTCCCTCTACTCAGAGGCAAGACTACCGCTGGGGTTCAAGCTCCCTCCCATTACTAAGTTCACTGGCAGAACCCCCCGAAAAACACATCTACAATCATATATCCGATCCATTCAAGTATCTGGCTGTGAAGAACTTGAGTTGGCCCAAGCATTTCATATGACTCTCATGGGGGCAGCCCTGAGATGTTTTTTTTGATTTAGAGAGGCACCGCATGAAAACTTGGGTGGATATCGTTAAGGAAATCATGACTAAATACGGGTCCAATGCAGAGTTAAAAATCACCCGTAAACACTTAGAGATGGACAAGCAGGGGGGAAAAGGAAAGTTTCAGCGATTTCGTCACCCGTTGGAAAGAAATGGCCTCCCATATGTCTAAACAACCAGACAAGGGAGAACAGTTGGAGATAATTAAAAAAAATACTTTGGCTGTAATGACTTGTATGGGAAAGCACGTGTTCCCACATTTTCGAGTACTATTAAGCATGGGATCCCAAGTAAAAGAAGAGTTGGCCAGGAAGGCAGAAATCAAAATGAGGAAAGCTTTATATACCAAAAAGATCACGGCCACCCATTGTAAACCGGCTAACCTCTTATCTATTCCAGCAAAACCCCTTTTAGCAGCAACAACCCCAATTGTGTTGGCCCATACAAACCAAAACCTCCAATAGAAAATTCAGCAACCTCCCCACAAACCTAACCAAAAGTCTTGAATTGCTACGAAATGCGGGCCTGGTAACCCCACTCAACCCTTGTCCTCCACCAAATCCAGTCCCTTCTTCCTGGAGGGTGAACGAGAACTGTGTATACCACCAAGCTGTGGGCCATAACATAGATAAATGTTTAGCCCTATGACACTGCATCCAAGATCTAATAGAAGCAGAAAAAATTGCCGCACCAGGCGGACCAAATATGGCCAACAACTCGTTACAGTAAATTAGCATCGCTAAACGAGAAATGGTGGATGGCCGTGTATTGTCATCATAAGACCTTTAAATCAAAAAGTGAAGACTCAGGGTATTTGTGAGAATGACGTAGTTTTGAAAAAGATCAGAGAAACCGATAGGAGATTTGAGAGGAAAGTTCAGGACCAGGCCGTCCATCGTTAAAGAAATCAACACGAGGGGAGCCGTAATAATCACAGACATAGACGGTCATATGTTACATTCAAGAAATATTATTATTAATGCAATAACATGTACAATCCAGAACTACGTAAACCTGAGCCCCAACTCACTTTTGTTTATAGAGGAAACACCATGGGAAACGTAGGCAACCTGAGAAGTTAATTCAAGCCTGCCTTAATTATTATAAAAATATTTTTTTTTTCATAAAAGAGAAAAGTTTTCAACTTTTACAATAATGGTTCAGAACACCAAAAGTCAGTATATTTGCTATCTAGCACCCCATTTTAGCCCTGTAAAGGAGCTACATTGTATCCTCAGCCACCAGTGCAACACAAGTTTCATCCATGATTTAGTATGCCAAGACAACACTTACCTCTGAGGGCTCTGAGCCCACGAATTGAAACCATTACTTTAGATAAGGGATGACAACCAATCGCCAGATTGAACGAATGATGTCAACCGGAGGGGCTGAGATAATCCTAACCGTGCATAGTTGAATTGCCCAGACAATCGTCCATGCCATGTACGCTCCACGGATAAAGAAGCATGGGGAGTGACAAACTTGAGTTCCGAGGGTACTAAGGCATCTTGAGCTTTGATATAAGAAAGGTCAACATTTATGCAGTAAGAGGACTTTGTTTCTACAGAGATAAAAGAGTAAGTGTGGGGATGAAGGAAGGAAAAAAGGTGTATTTATTTGAAAAATTATGCACATGTACTCATCGTTTTTCATGTAAACAAGCCTTGCTACAAATGCATTTCTCCATCAGACGGGTTCATTTCTGCCAAAAAAACATTATTTTTGCACTAGTCATTTAATTCCTTTCACTTTTGCAGGGGCTTGATGGTCATTTTTATTATGTCAGTATCGGCCTATTTTACACCAACATGATTTATTTGTCTTTAGGATTATACTCACTTTTTCTTACTTCATATTGTGATATGGCATATTAAAAACAGTAAGGTCTCGTTTGGTTCGAGTTTTGGGAATGGAATAGGCATACTTGATTCCTGGAAAGCTTTTTTCCTGGCATCTAGGATGCCATGCCGATGTTTGGTTCAACCGGGAATAGGAATGGAAAAAAGTATCAATTAAAAAAAAACTTCCTTTTATAAGATAAGAAAACATCACTTACTAATTTTTCAAAATGGACAATTACTATAATAAATTACAAAAATTACACATGTTTAGCTAATAATTATCCTACAAAAATTACAATTTTTGTAATTAAAATAAATTACAACAAGAAAAAAGAAAAGAAAAAAGTTCCAAACAATTTTTCTTTCTTTTTTGTGCAGCAGTGTAACTAAAAAAAAAGTTTCAAACAATATTTTCACACACAGATGAAAAAATAATTATTTATTCATAAGGAAGAAAGTTGTTTTAGTCTTAACATGAAAAATTAAAAAAGATGCCCATTGGTAATGGCTTATTCCTTATGATTTAAATGGGAGAACTTAGGGGGAAAGGTTTGTTCCTGGAATCATTTATTTCGGACCTAAACCTTGAACCAAACGCGGGAATCGTTTCGGAATGAAATTTAGCATTCCCGGATTGGTTTAAATCTTGAACCAAACGAGCCATAAGAGTTATAGTGATAAGAGAGTGATTTTTAGAAAACCTGAGTGTACTTTTTTGTGTGTTATAAGAGAGTACAATTATATAATTTACAAAACCTGAGGGTATTTTTGTGTAAGTATATAAGAGGGTAATTTTGTGAGAAATAACAAAACCTGAGGGTATTTTTATGAGAGATAAGATAAAAGTTGAGAGTATTTTGTACGTAAATTATCTAAAGGTAAAGTACGAGAATAAGAGGGTGATCTTTACATAAACCTGAGGGTACTTTTTGTGTAATTAGGCGAGTTATATAATAAGTGGGCAAAATTATGTAATTTTCAAAAACTGAGGGTACTTTTGTGTAATTGTGTGAGTTATATGGATAAGAGGGTAAAATTACGTAATTTTTAAAACTTGAGGGTACTTTTGTGTAATTATGTGAGTTATATGGATAAGAGGGTGATGTTTACGTAAATTCAAAACCTGAGGGTATTTTTTGTGTAAATGTATAAGCTATAGTGATAAAAGGTTACAATTATTTATGTTTTACAAGTTGATGGAGCCAAGAAGCAGTTCTTGGGAATTTTTGAGCACGAGAGTTAAGTTCGCGTAAGTCTTTTACAGTTCATTGGCATGTTTCATCAGTTTTCTTCAGAGTTTTCAACTAGTGTTTTAGCACACGACTCATCAGCATATAAGTAGCATAACATGCATAAGATTTCAAGAATAAAATAAACACTAGCACAAGCATACACAGTTTTAGCGAATACATGCATAATATGTTGTAATTGACTAGTGTTGGGCTCTTTAGAAAGCATATCCATGAGCAACGTCGGACCTTATGAGAGGCTGGCTCTATGAAAAGCCAAGGGATGTCTAGAACTAGCTGACTCATACCACATCCTGGTAGACCACACTGCGGTCATGATCTACCCTATCATCCTCATCATTAGTATGGGGAATGCATCGAAGAACACCCTGAGCACCCGTATACAGGAAAACTCGAGAAAAGAAAAGCTAGAGAGAGAATAAGAGAACGAGAAGAAAATAACCCGCTCACATAGCCATCTTACCACAATTCTGGCATTTTCTAGTAGGCGAACATCAAGCTAGTTTCTCTTGACCTTTGTGCAAAAATATACGCTCCCACGATAATATCCAATGCTTATTTCTAAGTCATTTCTTCAAATCACGAGAGTAAACAACCTACAAAGGAATCTATGATCTCTAAAGGATTGAAAGCTTGTAATGAGAATAAGGAAATATCATAATAAGAAAGGAATATAAAGAATTGAAAGAGTAGAAAAGAGAAAAATCTCGCACAAGCTCCCAGAGCGAACGACAGAAACAAAATGTATAGAATGATAGGGAGAGCCATATCAAGAGTGATAGCTAGGCCAAACCAGCTCAGGGCTTCTTTCTGGGTGAGTAAGGCTCCTAATCATGCCAAACGGGAAAATAAGCTCCTATCTAAAAATAGAAAAGCTTCGCTCTAGGGAGAAATAAGGACATCGAAATACATAAAATGATGTGGGCCTACAAAAATGCCTTAGAATAACCAATGAACATCAAAGAGAAAAGAGACTTCTAAAAAACATATTTCCATCACAGCTTGATAAAACATAAACGACTTAGAAATAAGCAAACGATTAAATCATCATTATGCATGAACTATGAGAGTCAACAAAATCCATCATGAAAACTCCTTTTTAAGAATAAAATGACTTAAAATAACACAAGTTTTTAAAATTCCGAAGAACAAAGAACTTTTTACAAGTGTGGATAAGCGAACTTTACCACGAATGAAACTCTAACTTTCTCTACAGCTCTTCATCATCACAGGGAACAGAACCGATTAGCATATCCCAACATCCTAACTTGAGATGGACATCACTTATGAATCTCAAAAAGGCACAAGCCCTCTCCAGAGGCAATCCGTTCATATAAGTCCTCTGCAGAGGCAATCAAATCAATAAACCCTTTTTAGGCGAAAGTCCTTTTCGGAGGCAATCCATTCACATAAGCCTTATGCGGAGGAAAAATATCAATCACCTAAGCCTTTTCTATAGGCACAAGCCCTCTCCAGAGGCAATCCATTCACATAAGCCTTCTCCGAAGGCAATCCATTCAGTAAGCCCTTTCCGGAGGTAATCTATTCACATAAGCCCTCTACGGAGGCAAAACATCACTCACCTAAGCCATTTCTACAGGCACAAGCTCTCTCTGGAGGCAATCCATCACATAAGCCCTCTCCGGAGTCAATTCATTCACTAAGCCCTTTTAAGGAGAAATTCCTGTCCGGAGGCAGTCCTTTCCGAAGGCAATCCATTTACATAAGCCTTTTGTGGAGGCAAAACATCACTCACCTAAGCCTTTTCTACAGGCACAAGCTCTCTCCGGAGGCAATCCATTCATATAAGCCCCTGCGAAGGTAAACCAACCATAAATTCCTTTCTACAGGCAAAAAGCCCTCGCAAGAGGCAAAACACTAAGTCATTTCTACAGGCAAAACTCTAAGTCCTCTCCAAAGGCAAACCACATAAAGCCCTCATCTAAGGCACACATATCCAATCCGTACCGAGAAACTCTAATGATGTCCAGATAACATAACAAAGTTAAAACAAGGAATGACAGTCCGAATCAGGGTTACCAGAATCAGGTATGGCAATATGGTTATAAGAAATTGGCAATCGAGTAAATTGAACTCACAGTCTGGTCTCACAAGAACAATTACGTTCAACTAGGATTAATGTTTTTTCTTTGACTTACTCATGATAGCCAAATCTCAGAAGGTTTCGCCCAATGGGGTATGTTTTTCGAAAGCCCAGTGCTCAGTTAGTTAAACAGGTTTTGAGTCTTCATGCATTCATTAGGGTTCTTGCAGGAGCCATAAATCGAAGTCTCTTTAAATAACCTCAATTCCTTGCAAACAAAGAGTTTAAGGCGAGAAGGTCTGTAGACTTCCCAATTTGCGACCTCCGCAAGAACCCTAAAAGAAAACTCCTATAGAGTTCACATTAAGTTTAAAACTCATGCACACACTAGAACATGCTCCAGGCATTTGTAGCACTACAAATGGGGCATTTATACTGCGAAAAGGCATTTGTTGCGTTACAAATGAGGCGTTTGTCGCGCTACAAATTGCCATTGTTGTGGTTTGTCGCGCGATAAACCCTCCAAACACCGACTAACCACTTTTTGACACATTAGTCCGTCAGAACCATCACTTCAGCTGTTTGTCATACAACATATGTATATGTCGCATGACAATCGTTCCACTATTATAGTACGTCACGCGACAAACCCTCTTAAGCACTATAAATAGGCCAGCACCCCAATGGGTTCTGAGAGCAACTTCTCACCACGAAAAAGAGGATTTTGACACTAAATTTCCCTATTTCTCTCTCGTATTTTCTTATCTTTAAGCCTTTTCCAGAAGCACGTGTGATAACATTTATTTTTACCAGAGTCTCGGATCTAATCTTGCCACCCGAAGTGTTACCTTTTAGAGTTAGACTGTTGAAAATATTTCTAAGAGGAAAGCTAATATCCACCGGAGATCTTCTCTGCCGTATTATATTTTCTCTTTCATCCTTATATATATTGTCAGCAAGGTAACTAAAGTCTCTTTTAGTAATCAAATAATATATCTTCATACTAGTTTTATTGTACTTTATTTAATAGTTATAGATTTTTTTAATTCTTAATTAAGTTTATCATACATACTTGTTTAATTTCTTGTAAGTATTATAAATGAGTTGGAAGTTGGTTTGCTTGGGCCAACATAAACTGAAAGCATTTACTTCCACTCTCCTCGTCTTGAATTGTTTAACTTAGTTATTTATAATGTAAACTTGTTAAATCTGTTATTCAGTCCACTTTCTAGTTAGATAAACTTATTGTCAAGTTACCGATATTCTATCGTTTTCAAACAAAATAAAACCCTGATAAAATCATTTGTAAAACCAGAAGAAGTAAAGTCATTATCGTACGGATAAAACTAAGTTTTCAAAACTCAGATTGATAAAGTTTACTCAGGAATTAAACTCAAATATATTATGTCTTTCATATGGACTGTAATGTATCTGATACACTCTCCTCAAAAGTACAATTCCATAACGAATTAATTCCGATAAAATCTGATCTTTTCTAAAAATTAACCAAACGAGATAATTGATATTGTTATCTAAGAAAACAATACCGAATTATTTTATTTTCAAAAATAGTTAATATAAACTTTTCGCACTAGTAATCAGATTTCGACAAAACCAAAACATCGGGTCACGAAATACAAGGTTTTCATCCATTTTCCTGTTTTCCCCAAAATCAGGTTTTTATGAGATATTTTCAGAAAGTAGTAGAATATCAGTAAAAGTATCCAAGTTTTTCAATATAAAATAAACATATAAGACCACTGGAGACCGAAATGGCGTAATAGGTGCTTAACACCTTCTCAATCCGTAACATAGTTCCCGAACCCTATAGAACCCTAGTTTCGTAAACAAAACGTGTAAGAAAAGGCTTATATGTAGCCTTTTCCCTTATACAACTCTTTTATCCGTTTTGTCGTAAAATGTACTGGCTACTCTGAATAAACCCTCTTGCATTTAAAAGTAGGATAGAGGAACACCCGATATGAATTATCAGCGCACAGAAGTAAATGGAACAAACGAAATTCTTTTCGATATTTCAGACTCTCAAACAAAAGGTTGCGACTCGGGGATCGCATTTGCGGATTCTCACAAGTTCATCTCTTATTTCTCTCTCGCTTTCCATACGCTTCAATAAATGGGCGTTCAATTCCTTCACCCCTTCAGCAACTGCCCACTAATCTTCTTTCTTGCAGTATATAGACCTTATTTTACTAGCGATGTCTTCCATCTCTTTGTCCATAGTTTTCTCCGTATCAACCTAGTGAAAAAAATTGCATCCGTTATTACCAAAATTGTGGCAACCAAGGAATCTTTGACCCGGGTTTGTCGCCGTCCATGAAACTCTTATAGGAGCAACCTCTCCACAGAAGCAAATGGAAGACAAATAGGATAACTCAGAAGTGGAATAGGTATTTGAAGACATTTATGCGCAAAATGATGCAAATACAATAGATGGTACTATCAAAATTGTCAACATAATAAATTGTTATTAAATTAAAGACCTAGTTAAAGATCAAGTAGTCTTGTTCAATATTGGCCACGTAAGATTATAATACTTAATCATTAAACAAATTATATTTTGCAGTAATGTGATCTCAAAAACCATTGTGAACAGTATACCCCTTATGATCATGCATTGGCTCTAGCGGTTCTCTTCTAAACTTCGCAAGCTTAGGTCAATCTTTCAACTTTCTTTGGCTACGTATTAACATCTCACCATTTCATTCTGGTTTCCCCATCCCTAGAATCTTTTCATTAAATGCTTCCCAAAAATTGAATATGTGCTCAACCTTTCTTCAGCCAACTTTATTAAGGCAAAGCTAACAAAGTGCTAGTATGTCCATAATATATATGCTACTAAATGGGATACTAAATGGTTTGAAGGTGTTACAAATGTTGTATGTGCTTTGTGTTACACCAGTGGGCACTAGTATACTATACATTATATAAAGTCATCCCACATGTTCATATATCTATAATAACAAAGTATAGTGGTTTTTTAACCCAATCAAATATCTGGCCCAAACCTCTAAGCAATCTCCACCGTAGGAATTTTGGGATATTGGTGGCCCTTCATTTCTTTGTGTTATAACAAAACTCTAATTCTCTTTATCTCTGTTTCCCTCACACTACTCTCTTGTTCTGATTCAACGAGATTTTGCTCACACACACTTCATCGACTAGCGCCACTATAGCACGGCAATGATCAGGTTCTCTGGTACATCCTCACTTTATTTAACTTTTTCCCTTTCTGCTCTTCAATCACTTTGATTTAGGGTTTTCAAAATCTGAGGCCTTGGATTCTAATTATTAGCCTTATATTTTCTATATCTCCATTCTCTGGCTTCTCTAGATCTAAGTTATCTGACGAACCTTCTTTAGCGCTTTAACCAACATCTTCATTGTGAGCCACTGCCACTAATAGATGTTTCTCACACAAATTTCTACACTCGCAAATTTGTTTTTTTCATTTAATTGTAGATTTTCACATTGTCCAATTTTTTTTGCACTTTCCCTAAAAAACTACTGCTCTATGGTTGCGGATGTGGGTTTACCTATTGTGCTATGTGTTTTTCATTTTGTAGAAATCAACTTTTGTTTGATGTGTTTCTCTGCTCTTTGGTGGATGATTTGGTAAAAATCCTCCAGAGTTAAAATTACACAATAACCCTTTAGAGCCTTAGGATGAAATACATTTTAGTATCGTAGGCACAAGTTACCCCTAGTATATATATATGGTCATTATTTATTCCTAACATTTTGAATCGATAAACCAAACTACTACAAGATATTAATTTGGCTCGAGTTTGCTAAAATGGTGTTATAAATCAACACACAAATCCACCCACAAATCCACACACAACTCTGCCCACGAATCCACAAGCAATTTACAACCAGAACCCCCACCAGACCGACAAACCCCACCTCGTTGCTTTATAAAATTCCAATACGTGAACCCCACAAACCCCACAACCTCGACAAGCCCCACAACACCCGTTAAAATCTTCCAAACCAAACCGAGAACCCCATAAAATTCATGCAAATCAAAACATAGATACCATCAGAAAATAATTTATGGCTGTAGTGTGTGCCTGGTGGGTGGACGGAGGAGAAAATGGAGGCAACGTCGGCGGCAAAGGAGGATAGTTGGAGCTGTGCACATCAGATTAATGATGCAGGAAAGACCGGCAGAGAGAAGGAGGAAGCATGACCACTGTGCAGTGAGAGGGACGAAGGTGGTGCACTGTGCAGCGAGAGGGAAGAAGAAGGAGCAGTGCGTAATGGATATTTTTACTTTTACGAATGAGCTGATCTGTAGTGAGGTATGGAAATTTTGAAATGTTTAAAAAATGCTAGAAGGGCTAGCGATTTTAATGGTAAAATTGCCACCACAAGAAGTGATTTTACGTCTATTTTTTTTCCAGAAAATTAGTTGGCTTAAAATCGCCATCTCTTCTGGCATTTTTTAAGTCTACCCCATTTCCACAAATATGTTCAAAACTCCCCTATTTGACTAAATAGGTTCGAAAAATGGAACAATTATAAAAAAAAAACTCAAATAACTAAGAATCAATTCTGGCACAGTGCCAACGTGTGTTGACTAAAAGTACCTCTAATTATGGAGTACACAATTCAATCCCTACGTCTTGCTGATATACGCTTAATATTGTCATTCATACGCTCATTTTCTGAGTTGTTTGACGCGTTTATTTCTCTAAAACTACTCGGTTTGCCAACTTATTTCGCGATTAGTCTTGTAGTACTTTTGTATTTAACAATGCTTGAAAAGGAACATTTTGTGTTTATTTTGGTGTCTTTAGATTTCAAAAAATATTGTATTTAATACAATAGTGAAATTCTCCATGTGACCAAAGAGCATCCAAGAAAGTGGAATTTTCCACGTGATTAAAGAGCATCCAAGAAAGTGGAAGTCTCCATGTCCATGTGATTAAAGAAAGAAAGTGGAATTCTCTATGTCACCAAAGAGCATCCAAGAAAGTGGAATTTTCCATGTGATTAAAGAGCATCCAAGAAAGTGGAAGTCTCCATGTCCATGTGATTAAAGAAAGAAAGTAGAATTCTCCGTGTGACCAAAGAGCATCAAAGAAAGTGGAATTCTCCACCAAAAATAATAATAAAAAGCATTGTTTAATTTTGGCATCCAACACAACTCTCCTATTTATAGTCTTCATTGTTATTTTGGAGAGAGCACTTTATTACTTCTCATTTCTCAATTTATAGAGAGCTTGTAATAGTTTTTTCTAGAGAGAGAAATGGAGTATACTTTTATAATTCTTGTCTTTACATTTATTATGGAGTAAATTTCTTTGCTAAAGCTAAAAGATGAAATTTGTAATGCATTAATTATGTAAGTTCAATTCTCATTCCATTGTTAGTATTGTTAAATACTTTTTGAATCCTTCATCTTCTCCATTTTTTCATCTATTCATAAGCTAGTAAGATAATTTTCATATGATGATTTAACTTTGTATGCCTTGTATACATAGATCTCAAGCATTAATGAGGAGATGATACACTTGTGTATTTCTTACTAGCCTATGTCCATTCTTTCTTTGAATGAGATACTTTTCATTGCCAAGCATGATTAGTTTTTGAATATTCATGGAAACACCATAAATTTGAGATTTTAATCTTTTAATACTTTAATGATATGTTGAGTGCTTTCTACACTTTATGTGGTTTTAAGACTCGTCATCTTCTTAGTTAAAGTATTGCCAAAGAGGATCTTTTAAATTTATGTCATAAACAACTTCATTAATCATATTAAGGATTCAATTTGTATTTATCAAATAAGTCTATATAGGACGGTTTGACCTCCACCTAGACCTCCCAATCTTAGACAAATGAACTGTTATGATTTATCGAGCTAAACTCATTGTAGTTGGCCATTTTCATAATCAAGTCATTTGCATAGGGTAAACTAACAATGAGTTCTTAAATGCCTAGTTTAAATTTATGCCTTTTCTTTTTGTGTATTTTAAGTTTGAATCTTGGTTGATATTATATGGGAATGGGTTGCACTTGCTTCATGACGCAACCGAAATAGTGTGTTGTGTTAAAGCCCAAGTGCAGGCTCGTCAAGTAGTAATATAGTCTCGGAAGTCCGAGTGTCGAACCACAGGGATAAGTGAAAAGGAATGGAATGGATTACGGATTAAAGTGTTTTCTGATTCTTGTAAGATGAAATGGTTATCGAACAACGTAAATGTAAAATGGTTGTGAAAATTAATAAGAAAGCACTAAGGTAGTTGGAGGTTAGTTATGATTAAAGAGACGGTGATCACTAGCTCATACAAAGATTATAACACAAGATTTCTCAAAATATGGGGAATGTTGGTGTATCTCTCAATAGCAAAGGGTGCGACGCTAGGCGACTCATTCCCGAGTTGAAGCTATATCGAGAAAGAGACAAACGACATTCCACCAAAGACGGGGTTATCATTCCTACCTCTTAGCTACGGGTGTGAAGCAAGGCAACCCATTCCCGATGAGGCTAATCCGAGATAGATATGTCAAACTCATCATTAAACGATTTAACATAAAGCAAGTGTAGTAATCTCATGATTTAAAGAATGAAAATTATAAAGTGAATCCTAACAATGAAACGGAATAAAGTTTATGGGATAAATTAGTCAACTCATCGTTTATCACATATGGTAGAACATAAAGAGTCTAAGTATCACATAAAGTGTAAGAAGCACTCAATATATCAATAAATGAATCAAAGATAAGCTAAACAAATTTAAAATCCATCTATGGAGTTTTAAGAACTATTCATAATTTCTATGAAGAGGGAAAAACTCCATGGATGGGGGAAAGGGACTACAAGCTTTCTAGAACCATAGAAATATGTTGTATGCTCATTAACAACCAAGAACTAAATATACAAGGCATATAAAGTCTTAACTTAATATGAAAATACCTAGAAAGCTTGAAATAATGGAAGATATGATGAAGAAGAAGAAGATTCACAAATATTTATCAAACTTTAGATATGGATTGAGCCATTAATCACCAAAAATCATATCACAATCAACCTCCGTAACCTTAGAAATAGACTACTCCATAATAGATGCAAGAACAAATATCATAGAAGAAGAAATCATTCTTACAAATTAAGCACTTACAATGGAGAAATGAAGAACAATCAACAAGTGAGCTCTCCCCTCTCTCTAGAACTCTAAGTAAAAATAGATAATATCTTCTCTATGTAAAAGAAATAATATATATATTAAAAGGTAGAAAAATATCTAACTAAATATCTAAAATAGCTTGAACCACTAAAATAGCCCATTTTGGGTGTGAAATGGCCAAGTTGCCAGGGCCATGATCGATCATGGCCAACCCATGATCGATCATGGGGTCTTCTGCCTGAAGATTATTTGCACCATGATCGATCATGGGATTCCATGATCGATCATGGTTCTGGAAATTCTCTAAATCAGCACTTTTGTAGCTTTTGGCTAGTAGTTGATCAATTCCTCGAAGGCCATTGCATCCTATGCCTATAAACACACAGAAACACAACAAAAGCACACCTAGCGGGACAATATTAGATACAAAACTCGCTAAGACACTAATCTCAAGATAAGCGGATAATTAGGCAGAATTAATGCAATAAACGCGTCAAGCGACTCTGAGAGAGAGCTTATGCATGACAATATTAGGCGTTTATCAACTCCCCTCAACTTATCTCTTGCTAGTCCCTTAGCAAGACAAAAATATATAATAATTACAAAAGCACTACGCTATACAAAAAGTTGTTAACTTCTAAGTTCCCAAAGAAGACGAGTTGCATCTCGTGAAGGTTTTCAGAAATGATACCTACAAACATTAGGAGTTTGATCATGATGAATGATGAGAATGAAGATTCAAGTTTCAATTTGCAAAGCAAAAGGCATTACTATCAATTTTCCAGAACGATGGACTTTTGAATGATTGTCTAATTCGCCTATCTCCTTTAGAACACAATCCCATATTCTCCAATGCTCATATACTAGACTTCGATTCAAGCAATTCAATATAAACACAAAGAGTCATAGTCATTTGAGAAGGAAGAGAGAACTTTTTCAAAAACAAAAGCTCCGAGATTTATCAATTCTAAACACTTTCTTTATCTTTTCTTGGAAATTTTTGCTAAATTAGATCAGGGCGGTTTTCATCTCTATGAGGGGCAGCGGTCTCACTTATGAAATTTCTCATTACTGCTCATTCATTGGAGCTTAAAGGAAGCTATTCACCCTTTCCCATATGGTAACCTTTACCCATCCGTAATATTAGACAAAGAGACTTAATATTTAGTCAAGTGAAGCTTTAAGTCAATATTAGGATAAAAGTCATCCAAGTTATCAAAGTGCTATGCTTTTGTCCTCTCATTGGAGGATCTTTTCGAAAGAGCTTCCATCATTTTTGGACAAAAATTTCTCTCCTCTCAATGAAAATAAATCTAAGTGTTATTACCGAATTGGAAACAACCAAAGCAATCTAGCATGTGGAGCAAGAGAATATAACGGGATATGAGACTAAGTGGAGCAAGGAAATTTAGATTATCATTCAAATTCCTATCTAGATCAAAGATTTCAAGCCAAAAGCTAATGAAATAATAATCTACATCGAACAAAATATCAATCAATCATCAATTTTCAAACTTCTCAAAAAAAATTTTTTTGAACATATCTCTTCTACTCATGGGAATGACTGATAGCAAGCCAAACAAAATAAACACAAAATAAACGTACCCCCCTCAACTTGAAACACACATTGTCCTCAATGTAAAGAGAATAAATAAGAACGCACGGAAGGGCTACTTTGGCTTTGCTTCCCATGAGACAAAAATAAGACATAAACAAAAACTATTCACAAAACGGGTTAGAATTAGAATTCAAAAGCAAAAACCATAACATTCAATCATTAAAACCAAGTTTTAAAGTTAACATCATGTCAAAGTTCTAATACAACCCAAAAAGAAATAAAATAAAGCTAAGCGTAAATATAACTAATAAAAGAGTTTTCAGGATTTGGCAAATCGCATCACATGTCGGGAGGTGGGGGTGGTGGAAAACGACCATACAACGCCTCGAACTGCTGGCGTATGAACTCCTGCTGGGTCGCCATCTGAGCTGCAACTCGTGCCTCGACCTGGGCTGCAATATCTGCCTCCAAACGGTCCTGACGCAATACCATAATCTCTACCCTCTCATTGACGCTAGCAAACCCGGTCTGCATCAAAGCAGTCATCTGCTCAAACTGCTCTCTCATGAATTCCCTATTGTCATCCACAGGCCCAGAGCTTGCCCTTCTTCTACGCCTTGATGTACCCGGAACATCCGCTCCTGCTTCTTCAGCCCCTTCTTCTTCGCTATCACCCTGTTGTGGTGCGGCTGTGGAAGAACTCGGCCTGTTCCTCAGTTGACCAGCGGCTCGAGTTTGGGTGGCCCTATTCAGCGGTGCCCTAGGCATTTTCTTCTCATCGTCGGCTCTCTCAATTACCCCCGCTCGCAAACAGACCTTAGTGATCAACGATCCAAATTTGATTGTTTCATTGTGGGCGACCAAATCGATGATTCGCGCTATTCGCCCAATGATATGACGCAACAAGCAGCAGCGCTTGTTCGTTGCTATGGCGTATAGTACATAAGCCTGAGACGGGTAAATGTGCTGGGTATGGGAAGTTGGGTCCAAAGCGTTGGCAATTACCAGCCAAAGGGTTCTAAATCCCTCACGTATGTGGCTCCTATCAAATTGGTTCCCAATCCATTCTCTGGGTTCACCGGCTAGAAATGTGGCTAGATCGTTAGGCATCGGCTCTAAATAGTTGGTAGTGTCCGAATAGGGGAGGTCATGAGCATTAGGTGGCAAAGCTGAGATTCCCGTAATCTCAGTCAAAACTTCGAGGTTAAACGGAACCGTTCTGCCTCGAACATGAGCTACATATGTATATGGTGTATCGGGAACTTGAATCAAACTTGCAATAAATTCACGACAAATGGTGAGATTACATTGAGTACCTGGTTGACGCAAGTAGTTAATCCACCCCGGATATTGCTCAAACGTTGCTCGCTGGGGGAAATCGTCCAGCGTACCGATGAATACCGGCCTCTCTATCACTACCGTCCTCGTTTTGAAGGCGTAGTTCCACCACTCAAATTCTTGACGGCTCCGAAATCCGCGATAGCCGCCTCTCGCGGCTTCAATGGTAAGCGGCTTAGTGGGAGGGTTTGAGGAAGACATAATGGAGGAGTGCTATGCTTTTAGAGGAGGTGGAGAGGAGGAATTTGAAGCCTTGAGATGCTAGGGCTCGAAAATGGTGATGAGAGAGGGAAAAGGTGATTTTTGAGATGGGTTTGATGATTGGGGTTTGAAATTGGAAGATTTGAGGGTTGATTCTAGGTGGGGGAGGTTGGTAATGGTGTTTGGGGAAGGTTTGGGATCAAAAGGGGGGGTGGGGCTAGGGTTTGGAAGAGATTTGGGAGAAGGGGAAGTGCAAAATGGGGGTTTTAGAAACGGCGCCCCTGTTTTATTACGGGACCATGATCGATCATGGTATACCCATGATCGATCATGGGTCATTCTGCCCAGTTGATCTTTTGTACAATGATCGATCATGGGATTTCCATGATCGATCATGCTGCCTTCTGACCAAATGCTCCATCTTCCATGATCGATCATGGAATTACATGATCGATCATGCTCTATGCTGCCTGAGAAAATTTTCACCCATGATCGATCATGGGTAGGGCATGATCGATCATGGACCAATCTGCCAGCCAAAAATTTTCTTTGCTTTCTTTGATCTAAAACACCTTATTTCTCCCCTCAACTTGGTCCGTTCAGACTTAATGACACCCGACTCTTCGATGACAATTCCTGAAACTCAAAAACACTAACAAAAACAAACATTATTTACAAAATCGACCCATGCCTTTAGGCATAAGTCGGGTCTTCGAGAGGGGTGGACTCCTCTCGAACTGGGAATTCCAAAAACGGCTTAAGACGTTGTCCATTCACCTTGAAAATGTAGCCGGTTTTGGGATCCTCAACATTCACAGCCCCAAAAGGAAATACTTGACGGACAACATAGGGGCCGGTCCAACGAGACTTTAACTTCCCGGGGAAGAGATGCAACCGAGTGTCATAAACAAGAACTTTGTGCCCAAGTTTGAATTCTTTCCTCAAAATGGATTTATCATGAAAGATTTTGGCACGTTCCTTGCTTATTTTTGCATTATCATAAGCATCTCTTCTTAACTCCTCAATTTCATTAATTTGCAACTTACGGTCAAGCCCGGCTCTTGTCAAATCGCACTTAACCATCTTAATTGCCCAGTATGATTTGTGTTCCAACTCTACTGGCAAATGACATGGTTTTCCGTACACTATACGATAGGGAGACATATCTAGAGTTGTTTTGTACGCAGTACGGTAAGCCCAAAGTGCATCGGTCAGTCTCAACGACCAATCTTTGCGGTTCGGGTTTACCGTTTTCTCTAGAATCTGTTTGATCTCCCTATTTGCCAACTCAGCTTGACCATTAGTTTGAGGATGATAAGCAAGCGATACTTTGTGATTTACACCGTACTTTTGCATTAATGATTGAAACGGTTTATTGCAAAAGTGAGTACCGCCATCGCTTATTATTGCCTTGGGGGTGCCAAAACGTGCAAGAATGTGTTCTTTCAGAAATCGGATCACCACTTTGTGATCATTTTTCTTGCACGCTTGGGCTTCTACCCATTTTGAAACGTAATCTACGGCAACTAAAATGTAAAGGTTACCGTAGGATGATGGGAAAGGTCCCATGAAGTCGATGCCCCAACAGTCGAAGATTTCGATCATCAGAATTGGGTTGAGAGGCATCATATTCCTCTTGGAGGACCCTCCAAGCATTTGGCATCTCTGACATGCCTTGCAGAAGCGTTGTGCGTCCTTGAAGAGCGACGGCCAGTACAATCCGCTTTGCAAAATCTTAGCGGTTGTCTTCTTTGCTGAAAAGTGTCCTCCGCAAGCTTCGGAATGGCAGAAGGACAGAACTCTCTCCAGTTCTTCGTCTGGGATGCACCGTCGGATGATCTGATCCGCACAATATTTAAATAGGTACGGTTCATCCCAGTAAAATCGACCCACTTCGCTCAAAAACCTTTTTCTATCTTGTGCGCCCCATGACTTTGGTATCTTGTCAGTTACAAGATAATTTACTATGTCTGCATACCATGGGAGTGTTGAGATTGCTAACAATTGCTCATCCGGAAACGAGTCTTGAATCGGGCTTTCTTCGGTGTTGTTCGTGAAAGTGAGTCGAGATAGATGATCGGCCACCACGTTCTCGACTCCCTTTTTGTCCTTGATGCTTAAATGAAATTCTTGCAATAAGAGTATCCATCTAAGAAGTCGCGGCTTGGCATCCTTCTTTGTGAACAGGTACTTCAATGCCGCGTGATCCGTGAAGACAACGATGGGCGATCCTATCAAGTAGGATCGAAACTTGTCCAAGGCGAAGACAATTGCCAGGAGCTCTTTCTCTGTCGTGGTGTAATTCATTTGCGCATCATTCAAAGTCCTACTTGCATAGTATATCACACCCGGTTTCTTGTCTTTCCTTTGACCAAGAACCGCTCCCACTGCGTAGTCACTTGCGTCGCACATGAGCTCGAATGGCAAGCTCCAATCCGGTGCCTGCATAATCGGTGCAGTGGTGAGCATATGCTTCAGAGAGACGAAAGCTTCCTCGCACTTGGCGTTCCACTCAAACGGTGCGTCCTTGAGAAGCAGATTGCACATTGGCTTGGAAATGGAACTGAAGTTCTTGATAAACCTTCTATAAAACCCAGCATGTCCTAGAAATGATCGGACATCTTTGACATTCTTGGGCGTAGGAAGTTTAGCAATCAAATCGATTTTAGCTTTATCCACTTCAATTCCTTCAGACGAAATGATGTGCCCCAAAACAATTCCCTTGGTAACCATAAAATGGCACTTTTCCCAATTCAACACCAATTGTTTTTCCACGCATCTTCCCAAAACCTGTTCCAGGTTAGTCAAGCAATTGTCGAATGACTTACCATAGACGGTAAAGTCATCCATGAAAACTTCCAAAGTCCTTTCCACCATATCACTAAAAATACTCAGCATACACCGTTGGAAAGTGGCCGGTGCATTACATAGACCAAAGGGCATTCTTCGATAAGCGAAGGTACCAAAGGGACATGTAAAGGTGGTCTTTTCTTGATCATCTAGGTCAATCTCAATTTGATTGTACCCGGAAAAACCATCGAGGAAAGAGTAATATTCATGGCCCGCTACTCTTTCTAGAGTTTGATCCAAAAAGGGTAGTGGGAAATGATCTTTACGAGTTGCCTCGTTGAGTTTACGGTAGTCAATGCACATTCGCCACCCGGTGGTGACTCTTTGCGGAATCAACTCATTTGATTCGTTCTTGACTACCGTAAGACCTGATTTTTTTGGTACCACTTGAGTTGGACTAACCCATTTACTATCCGAGATTGGATAGATGATCTTTGCATCCAACAATTTCAACACCTCGTTCCTAACCACTTCTTGCATGTTAGGATTCAACCGGCGTTGAAATTGTCTCGATGTTTTTGCCCCATCCTCCAGGTGAATTTTATGTGTACAAATCAAAGGGCTTATGCCTTGGAGGTCGGCCAGAGTCCACCCAAAAGCTTTTTTGTATTTGCCAAGCAAATGAACTAACCTTCCTTCTTGGTCATCCGAAAGTTCGGACGAGATGATGACAGGGTAAGTGTCTGAAGCTCCCAAAAAGGCATACTTCAAGTTGCTCGGCAATAGCTTAAGGTCCATCTTTCCTTCGTGCGTTTTGGTGGACGACGATGTGTTTTCCTCTCTCTCCGAAGATTCAACCTGTTTGTCAGACAAAGAAAACACTTGCATACAATCCTCGGGTTCATCGGAAGTGGTTAGATAACCTTCCGTTGACTCCGATTCAAAATTTGCCACAAAGTGGTCTTGGATACATGACTCTATCATGTTCACGTGTTCATTTTCCTCATTATCATCGTCATCTCTTTGATTGCTCAAAGAGAACACGTTTAGCTCTAGAGTCATGTTGCCAAATGTTAACTTCACGATTCCATTCTTGCAATTTATTATGGCATTAGAAGTAGCAAGAAATGGTCGTCCGAGAATGACCGGAATCTCATTGGTGGGATTTGACACAGGTTGCATGTCGAGGATGATGAAATCAACCGGAAAATAAAACTTGTCGACTTGGACAAGCACATCCTCGACTATCCCTCTTGGGATCTTAACGGATCGATCCGCTAATTGAATAGTAACCCTCGTGGGTTTCAACTCACCCAACCCCAATTGTTGATATACCGAGTATGGGAGCACATTCACACTTGCTCCCAAATCTAACAATGCATTCTTGATCCTACAATTTCCTATGATACACGAAATTGTGGGACAACCGGGGTCTTTAAACTTGGGGGCTCTCGTGCCTTGCATGAGGGAGCTCACTTGCTCCGCCATAAAGGCCTTTTTCTTGACATTCAACCTTCGTTTGGTAGTACATAAGTCCTTGAGGAACTTAGCGTACGAAGGTATTTGCTTGACCGCGTCAAGCAATGGAATGTTGATTTTCACTTGCCTAAAGACATCCAATATCTCGGTGTTAGATTTGGATGGTTGGTTCAATCTCTCCGGAAATGGGACTTTGATCCCATTTTTGATCTTTTCAAGATCCTCCTTCCCTCGTCTCTCTTCCTCTATCTTCTTTTCTTCACTCACAACTTTTTCAACCTCCGACTCCTCAACACTAGTAGATTTAACTATGTCCGCCACCTTGGGGGTTTTAGGAACAATAGTCTTGTCTACCTCCTTTCCACTTCTCAGGATCGTGATAGATTTGAGTTCTTCTATCTTGGTGCTAGACTCTCCTCCCTCTATGACTTGAACTTGCCCTCTAGGATTAACTAAAGGTTGAGAGGGGAATTTTCCCTTCTCTTGAGTAGCTAGGGCGGTGGTGAGTTTAGACATTTGAGTTTTTAACTCACCTACATCACGATCCGTTTTGTCCACAAATGACCTCAACAAAGCTTCCAAGTTTTGGTTGGGGTTTTGATTTTGAGGTGGAACAAAAGAGTTTTGAGGTTGTTGTTGCCTTTGGTTCTGATGATATTGGTTGTGGTTCTGACTTTGATTTCCTCCCCAACTGAAATTGGGGTGATTCTTCCATCCCTCATTGTACCTTTGAGAGTAAGGATCATTTTGGTTATGATTTTGGTTGCTATTTTGGTTGTACTGGTGCAAAACATTGACTTGGGCGGGATCTTTGAGGACTTCCCGAAAAGCGGGAATGGTAGGACAATCCTCGGTAGTGTGTCCTGAATTTTCGCAAATGACACACAACTGACTCGAGGATACTACATTGACCTCCTTAAGCTTACTTGCTTCCATTGCCTCTACCTTTTTAGACAATTGGAATAACCTTGCCCCCATGTCATCCTCATTGGACACTTGGTACAACCCACCCCTTCCTTGAGTTTTTGCTTTGGGTTCCTCGGAATAGGTGTTCCAATTTTGAGCACCTTCCGCTAATTCATCAAAATACAATAAAGCCTCCTCGGGATTCTTACTCAAGAATTGACCATTACACATGGTCTCAACAAACGTACGCATCTCAGGGGTGAGAGATTCATAGAAAAAACTAACAAGGCTCCACGTTTCGTGACCATGGTGAGGGCATGCGTTTAGAAGGTCCTTGTATCTATCCCAACATTTATAAAAGCTTTCATGTTCTTTTGGTGAAAAATTTGATATCGCCCTTCTTAAAGCATTGGTTCTATGAACGGGGAAGAATTTTTTTAGAAATTCCGCTTGAAGCTCTTGCCAAGACCGAATTGATTGCGGTCTTTGAGCATTTAACCAAATTTTTCCTTTGTCTTTTAGGGAGAAAGGAAAGAGCTTTAAACGCATGACATCCTCATTAATATTTGCCTCACGAAATGTGGAGCAGACTTCTTCAAAGTCTTTCAAGTGCAAGTATGGGTTTTCCGACTCCATACCATGAAAAGAAGGGATATGTTGAAGCATACCAGGTTTGAAAGAGAACGCTCCGGCTTGGCCAGCAGGAAGCACGATGCATGAGTTTGAAGTTGCCCGAGGCGGTTGAAGGTAGTCTCTCATGGTCCTAACAGGAGGAACATTGTTGGCCCCTTCCCCTTCATTATCGCTCTCGAGATCCTCGTTTCTACCTTGGTTTGCCATTCTTGGAGATGTGGGAGGGCTAATTCGAATGTCCACAAACAGTCGCCCTTGCATGAGCTTGGACAATGATTCGAATCGCTCCTCGGGAATTCTGCAAAATCAAACAAAAATAAGGGAGAAAAATAAATTAATTAAATGGAGAGAAATACTTACAGAAGGGTTTTGTACAAAACCCGAAATTCGCCTTTTTGCCTTATCCCCGGCAACGGCGCCAAAAACTTGACGCAACCGAAATAGTGTGTTGTGTTAAAGCCCAAGTGCAGGCTCGTCAAGTAGTAATATAGTCTCGGAAGTCCGAGTGTCGAACCACAGGGATAAGTGAAAAGGAATGGAATGGATTACGGATTAAAGTGTTTTCTGATTCTTGTAAGATGAAATGGTTATCGAACAACGTAAATGTAAAATGGTTGTGAAAATTAATAAGAAAGCACTAAGGTAGTTGGAGGTTAGTTATGATTAAAGAGACGGTGATCACTAGCTCATACAAAGATTATAACACAAGATTTCTCAAAATATGGGGAATGTTGGTGTATCTCTCAATAGCAAAGGGTGCGACGCTAGGCGACTCATTCCCGAGTTGAAGCTATATCGAGAAAGAGACAAACGACATTCCACCAAAGACGGGGTTATCATTCCTACCTCTTAGCTACGGGTGTGAAGCAAGGCAACCCATTCCCGATGAGGCTAATCCGAGATAGATATGTCAAACTCATCATTAAACGATTTAACATAAAGCAAGTGTAGTAATCTCATGATTTAAAGAATGAAAATTATAAAGTGAATCCTAACAATGAAACGGAATAAAGTTTATGGGATAAATTAGTCAACTCATCGTTTATCACATATGGTAGAACATAAAGAGTCTAAGTATCACATAAAGTGTAAGAAGCACTCAATATATCAATAAATGAATCAAAGATAAGCTAAACAAATTTAAAATCCATCTATGGAGTTTTAAGAACTATTCATAATTTCTATGAAGAGGGAAAAACTCCATGGATGGGGGAAAGGGACTACAAGCTTTCTAGAACCATAGAAATATGTTGTATGCTCATTAACAACCAAGAACTAAATATACAAGGCATATAAAGTCTTAACTTAATATGAAAATACCTAGAAAGCTTGAAATAATGGAAGATATGATGAAGAAGAAGAAGATTCACAAATATTTATCAAACTTTAGATATGGATTGAGCCATTAATCACCAAAAATCATATCACAATCAACCTCCGTAACCTTAGAAATAGACTACTCCATAATAGATGCAAGAACAAATATCATAGAAGAAGAAATCATTCTTACAAATTAAGCACTTACAATGGAGAAATGAAGAACAATCAACAAGTGAGCTCTCCCCTCTCTCTAGAACTCTAAGTAAAAATAGATAATATCTTCTCTATGTAAAAGAAATAATATATATATTAAAAGGTAGAAAAATATCTAACTAAATATCTAAAATAGCTTGAACCACTAAAATAGCCCATTTTGGGTGTGAAATGGCCAAGTTGCCAGGGCCATGATCGATCATGGCCAACCCATGATCGATCATGGGGTCTTCTGCCTGAAGATTATTTGCACCATGATCGATCATGGGATTCCATGATCGATCATGGTTCTGGAAATTCTCTAAATCAGCACTTTTGTAGCTTTTGGCTAGTAGTTGATCAATTCCTCGAAGGCCATTGCATCCTATGCCTATAAACACACAGAAACACAACAAAAGCACACCTAGCGGGACAATATTAGATACAAAACTCGCTAAGACACTAATCTCAAGATAAGCGGATAATTAGGCAGAATTAATGCAATAAACGCGTCAAGCGACTCTGAGAGAGAGCTTATGCATGACAATATTAGGCGTTTATCACTTCACACCCTTCGTCACAAGATAAAAATGAGAGATACACTTGTATTGATATTTGCTTACACCCTTTTTTTATATGGCATTTATATGGGAATGGGTTGCTTTTGCTCCACACCCTTTTGCTTAGAAATGGGTAAAATATTCAACACATAGTAATTGCATTGAGAACTTTGAATGAGGTTGATTTTACTTAACTTTGCAAAACAAATGAATTCTATAATGCCTTAGCCTTTTCTCGTCTATTAATACATCATTTTAATTTTTATTGCAAGACTTTAAAATCAATCATTAAAATCATCCAATTAAATTCTCTTAATAAAACCTTGGACTCGTAATCACAACATCGTCTTTCCGACTATCCTTGTGGTTCGACACTTGGACTTACCAAGTATTATAACTTGACAGCCTGCACTTGGGTACCTAAGCACAGAAGTATTTTCAGCGCGTCACTTGCCTATATTCATTTTGACTGTTAAAATAGAGTAAATATTTATTTATGACATTTTTTATAGTATATATATAGGGTTTGTTTCTGGTATGGACCAATCTTTATGAACCGGTCATTTTACAACGGTTTTTTTTTCATAAAAACATTTTGAGAGTGTTTTTTATGTCGCAAAACCGTCATAAAAAATACCAGTCCGTATGGGATGGTCTGCACCTAAAATTTCCCGTATAAATATATACATATGTTATTTGTGAGTCTCAAACTTATGACACTTTTAATTTTAGAAAAACAGTCATAATTATATTTTTATTACTGTCACAAAAAGTCATAAAAGTGTCAAATTCTTGTGGTGTATAACCTAAGCCCCTTTATTTTTTCACTCAAAAACTATTTTCATGACACATTTTTTTTTATAGATAATGGAAAAATCCAATTACGTCATGAAAAGAAAGGTAATGACTTCCTTTTTAAAAAAATTGAAAATGAATAATAAAACGACCTAATTTCATCTTATTCTTGTTTTTTAACTTCTTTGTCGAAATTGACATGAAGTAAATTTTAAATATTGTTATAAAACTAGTTACGACATTTTTCTCAAACTGGGCATCAATTTTAAAAAAATGATAGTTAATCCGGAAGCGTGATGAAACATAAAAAATAGTGACTTTTTTTTTTTAAAGATAATCATAAAATCAAATTATTTCAGCTTTTGTGACTTTTTTCCAAAACTTAATTAAAGTTTAAAAAAGAAACATGATGTTTAATCCGAAAGCATCATGAAAAATAAACAAATTAATGTGAGTAAAAAATATTCATAAAATCAAATTATTTCAAACTTTTTGGCAAAATCGACATAAAGTTAATTTGAAAAATTGTCACAAAATGGTAAAAATGTTGTAGCGATCGATAGTTTATATTTTTCATGCTTTATACAGCAACACAATTGCTTGTAAAATATTTTCAAGACCCCAAAGTATCGACTTGCAAATAATTTATTTATCCAAACGAAGTAGGTTAGTCTAATCTAAAGATTTTTCGTAGTTAAAGGTTGAAGTATCTATCTTTAACTACAAACAAAGAAAATTTCGGTAAACTCCTTTGGTGGATTCAAACCTAGAATTAATTCGGGATATTAAAAAATAGGGCTTTTATGAAAAAGTTTAATGCAAAAGAACCAATGAATAATATTTTTTTGAATTAAAGGACTATATTTGACCAAACTCCAAAGTGAGTGCAAAATTAAATTTGTAGTAGATTTTTAGATTTTAATTTTTAAGGACTTGCTTTGGAGAGCTAAGAAATTAGATGGAATGCTTACGGTTGATTCCCTTTGGGGCCGCTGGAGGAGTTTGAAAAAGCCCTACTACGACTGGAAAGCTGACAAGACAGGGAAGACTGGTCATGCAAAATTAAGTTAGCATTACATGTTTTTTAACATATTATTATAAATGAGTGTTTAATTAGTAATGCTTTAGAATAATTTTAACAAATTACATATTCAAAACCTATTTATTAATAAAATGCACATAATATTTTTTTCAGACTTATGCAAACTTAAGTTTGCACTCCTTATTTTCTAAAACATTACTATATATTCGTATTTATTTGATGTTGTTTTAAAGTTTTATGAATGGAATATAATAATATACTTGTTAAAAAATATAAATACATCATGCAAAACAAATTTTTATTAAATTTTTTTGATTGCAAAGTTCAGTTTGCAGTCAACACAATTTTGTGCAAACTTAAGTTTGCATTTGTGGATTTTAAAACACAATTGATTAGCAAACTCTTATTTCATAATGATAATAATATTTAGGCCCTTATTTCTAAAAAATATTATTCGTTGGATGGAATTATACTTTTTATAAGTAAATCAATGAAGAAGAGAATGAGTAAAATGCAAGAAGTAGATTACGGTGCTAGAAAATAAATTACATATATATAGTTCAAGTAAACCAGCGGCGAAAAGAGGTCGCAATGTTCGTTGACGGCGACGAATTTGTGTTATTCATTTGCTTAACCGTTTACGATAAAGTTAAGAAGATAAAAAATAAGGCGGAACTTTACCTTTTTAATTTTTTAGTTTTCTAAATTAGTTACTGTTTTTATATTAAGGTAGATTCATGGATTGAAAAATAAAATAACTCATTATTCACTAATTTCAATTTGGCTGGCATATAATTTATTTTATATTGTGAAACTTAGAAAATAATTACGATTGTGAAAACGAATAAGACTATCTATTTAAGACATGCCTAAAAAAATAGGGTAATAAGAAAAAATGACCCTTAAACTTTGTTTGGGAGTTTAGGAGAGAAAATAAAAGAAGAGAAAATATGAATAGGAGAGAAGAGAAAGGGAGAAAAAGAAAAATAATTTTCTCTCTTTGGTTTGGGAGTTCAAGAAGGAAGAAGATGATACAATCTCTCCTTGGCCGGTGTTTGGGAGTTGAAAAAAAAAGAGAGGGAGAAAATTTAATGTTTTAAAGCTTTGTTACGTATTTTAAGGATAAAATTGTAACTACATTAAGTTTTCATTAAAAACTTTATCTTCTCTCCGATTCTTTCCAATTCGGACAGAACAATTTAGAGAGAGTTTTAAATAATTTTCTCTCATATTCTGTCCATAAAAAACTTCCAAACGAGAGAATGGATAAAGTTTCTCTCTTTTTCTCTCCCTTAATTTCTCCTCAAATTAAAACTTCCAAACATAGGGTTAAAGTTTGACATAAATCCCTCGCTCGTCCCTAAATTTCAATTTTAGGTTGAAGCATTCCTAAAGTTCTAATTTTGATTGAAACATCCTTAAAGTTTTTAATTTCGGTTTAAGTATCCTTAAAGTTTCTAATTGCGGTTGAAACATTCTTAAAGTTTTTAATTTCAGTTGAAATATCCTTAAAGATTTTAATTTTGGATGAAGTATCCAAAATTGCCCCTTAATAGAGTGGCTCGCATTTTCCATACATCTTTTCACGGTGCATCTAATTTTGGATGAGTGAGGGAAAATTAGAAACTTTAAAGATGCTCCAACCAACAATTGAACTTTAGGAATGAGCGAGAGATTCGGGTCAAACTTTAGAGGTTGCTTTTGCCAATTACCCAAAAACATTAAAACAATTAATTTAAGACGGAAGTTATCTATATATATTAATATTAATTTTGAGTAGGAAATCTGAACTCAAAAACACAAAGAAAAATGTAAAAAGAAAGAAAAAAATTAAGTGAGAAGGACAATCAGCAAACGGTAGAGAGTATGCGTAATGAAAGTGTTCGTGATATATATTTTGAACTAAAAAACATAAAGAAAAAAATGAAACAAAAAAATAAAAATAAAAAAGGCAGTGAAAAAGGGAGTTGGCTCTTTTCCATTACCTTCTTCTCTCAATATGTCTTCTGCTTTATGGGTTATGTGGATAAAATTTTACATAAAATTTGGTGAAAATAATCTTTGTAACAAGTCAATCATCTCTACAAAATTTCAACAAAAAACTCAAACCGGATGTGAGTGTGATAAAAAACTGATAAATATATATACAAAAAATTTCAACAGCGGATCGGTCTGTGCGAATGGACTTTTTGCGCGGCTTTTTCATCCCTACAAACATCTCCCTAGTGTTTTGGCATCGAAAAACTGTTGCTAAAAAGCCCGGTACTAGAAATGGACTATATATATATTCATTATCGTCAGTTAAAATTTTAGATGACTATATCACCCACTTCTAAATTTAATCTATTGATGAAATTTTGTTGAGATGATCTACTCGTTATAAAAACTAGTTCCACCAAATTTTATGAAAATTTCATCCATTTAATCCTTGAAATAGAGGGCATTAAGAAAGATTGAGAAAAAGGGATATCGGAATGAGTCAAGTCCGTGAAGAAATGCCCAACAAACGATAGTGAGAATATTTGACATATTGAAAGTGTTTGTGACATATTTTCAATGAGAAAGTGATCCTTAGATAAAAATTTAATTTTACCAAAATAAATAAATAAATCTTGACCATATTTTATTTAAAAATAAATAAATTAAAAAGGAACCATGAGTCTCTTCTTTAAATTACAAATAACAAAAATTCACCACATACTTTTCATTGGTGAGTCTCAAACATGTGACCTCTCATCGGTCTGAGTGGGTGTCTCCCCAACTAGATTAGCCCACTTTCTCAAATCTAGACCATATAATTGTTGTGCGGACTGTATCTAAGAAACCTCTAAACATTTATCCGGATTTTTTTTTGTACTAGCAATATACTAACACATCTAGTGTTCGATTATGATAGGATGAGAAAAAGAAATGGAGTTCCCGTAGATTAAATTAACCTGAGCAATAACTAAAGAAACCTACCCTATCTTCATTATTCTGGTGCCCAAAGTGTGATAAAAATATAATTTTGTTAACCCTACTTTGTGATATTCAAATTTTAATTTAGAAAACATATTAAATGTTGAGCAACACAATAATTAAATTCCTGTCCACATAATCAAAACAATATTTTTTTCTAATAATCAAATGGGGACCCCACTTATGATATTAGTATAATGAAAATATTAAGATGGTCTTTTGATATTTAAATAATCTGTCTCTTTTTCTATTGTTTTTTTGAAGAAATTAAATTATTTAATTCCTGACCAATATATCAATATTACAAGTAAAATATAATATTATTTATTTTAAATTTATATAAAATGAATAAAATTGTTGGCCTTGAATAATTTAAGAGTGAACCCGGCCATGACATAGTTATCATAAATTACAACGCACCTCTCCTTTCTACGCGTTTTTAAATAAGTAATAGTGGTAGACCTAGCTACTAAAATGGGAACTGACACAATAAAACGATATGAATGACACACAATTATAAATAAATTAGTGGGTTAACAAATTTAAATCATATTAGCACCAACTTCATAAAATGTGCTAAACTAATATGTCGATCAATTAATATTCGTTAATATAATATTAGGACGTTTAAAATTATAAAGTCACACATACATTTTATATATATAATATTATATAATATAATATACTTAGTACATAATTTATAACAAATGTCTTTGTTAATCCATGAACAAGTGTATATATATTGGTAGTTTTATCAATGGGTTGGTTTAATTTTATAGGTTTCGCGTCGGGGTCATAACAAATTCATGTAAATTTTTCCACCACCCGAATGACCTGATAAGTTATTGAGTGAGTTTTTCATATTAATATATGACTCGAATTGTTACCATGTGACACAACATGACCCGATAGTACTTACCAGTGAACGACGTAATCTTTTTCTTTTTAAAAGTAAATAATTTTCTATATTTTTTTTTACCAAAATGAGATGAATGAATAGAATTACTAAATAGTAGTGATAAATATCTATAGATACTAAAATAGGTATAAATCATTTCTTAATTAGAAAATACTAAAAAAATTAGAATATTATCTAGTCTAACGGATGACCCTAATTCGTTAAAAGTTTCATAATCGATTCGTTATCATTTTATGTTAATAACTACTCGAATTCATTGAGAGTCCACCAATTAACTTATAATTTTATGTCGATTCATGTCATGTTATTGTATAACATGTAATTCTAACATGTCTTATATATAATATAGGTGTATAATATTATATATGTATTGGTTGTATGCATGCTTTTAATAAATGTCTATACGTTTGTTGACCAACTGAATTGAGTTGTTAACTGATTAACGTGTTGACCCATGTTAGGCTCGAAACAAATCATCTCACTTAATAAATTATAACGAATGGTATCGAATCAATTTTGAAGAAATCGAATAAGGTTTTAATGAAATAATTTTACTTAATAAAACAAGTTATTTGTTTAAATCTCATTCTACTTAAAAAAAATGACGGATTACGATTTAAACCGAAGATTGACAATTGTAAATAGCCGGAAGGGGCCCATCTTATTTTAGTCGTACCTAAGGTTTTCAATTTGTTTTTTTTCTCATTTTGGTATTATTTTATTTTTTATTCTTATTTTTTTAGAGAATCTTGTCAGACCCCCGACACCACCCACCAAGAAAAAAAAAGTGACAAAATTTGTCTTTTGTAATTATTTATTTTATTTTATTTTTTGTCATTTATTAGAATTCTTATGAAATCAACAACCAATTGAAGTCTAATAAGTAAATATGCGTTCTTTAAGGTACATTTTTAATTTAACCCTAAAGTCATGGGCAATACTGACATTGACAAATAATATTAGTATTGCGTGAATTTTTTTTGTCTTTGGTCTTTCTTATATTAATCTTAGTTTTTCTACCAAATAAAAAATATTAATCTTAGTTTACTAAATATTTCTGCGACATCATACCCCTATCCCATCCAACTCCACCACCAATACAAAATTTAAAGAAATAATTCATTTTTTCCCTGGTTTTTCTCAGAATTAATTCTTCCAAAATCGGCAAATCAAATGGAGCCAAATAAGATACCCATACGCGAACTTGTTCTACTGTTGACATCCTTCTTACTTTTGTAGGGTTCGATTTATGTGAATGATGGTATCAAACTTTTCATTATACATGTCCACTTACTGTAGTGATTGTAATTCACCCATCTGTAGTAATTATATGTTCGTTTATTGTGATAGTTGTAGAATTATATATATATAACAATATTATTAAATAATAATCACTTGTATATGAAAAAATATACATGAAGAGACAATTTGGTTTAAACCCCAAAGCTTACAATCTTGCTGACAATTACATGCAATATTTATTAGTATTGGGTTAAATTAACCACAATATATAGCGCATGTGATAATCTATTCGTTGAATAGGTAAACTGTTTTTTTTATTACAAGTGTTCAATTCTTACTAAAAGTACTGTAGTTACAGATAGGTCAATATTACAAGTAGGAATTAGTTTCACCCATTTCTGATTGTATATATAGTTCTTGACAAATTAAAGGAGAAAAAAAAAAGTATTGAATTAACTTTTTCTGTGTTCT
Source organism: Lonicera japonica (assembly GCA_021464415.1). Taxonomy (NCBI): domain Eukaryota; kingdom Viridiplantae; phylum Streptophyta; class Magnoliopsida; order Dipsacales; family Caprifoliaceae; genus Lonicera; species Lonicera japonica. The sequence continues at coordinate 34,626,572 of CM038467.1, forward strand.
GACATTTCCATTTTTCTTGAACTTTTGTTGATCTTATTTTATGGGTTATTTGGTTTTTGACTTTCATTAATTGGGTGGTGATGATAGATATATTCCATATATATAATATTATAAAAATGAATAAGAAGTTAGTTTAAACATTTAATTATTTATTTAACTATCAACTTAATCTAAAGACAAAAACCGTCCAAAATAAAATCTGAACGTATAATAATATAAATTTTTAAGTGCCAAAACTACCGATGACACACTGAATAAGAGCCAAAAACATAATTACCATTATTTTATTTTCATTATTACCTTATCGTGAGTCGTGTTGTACACCACTAGCCGGTACAAGAAAAACATAGATTATAAGAAATTGTTTTGTTGTTTTTTCTTTTGTTAGAATCAATGCTTCACCTAATCAACAATTCAAGTAAAGCCAAATAGATAGACAAAAAATTAAAATAAAATTAAAATTAAAAAAAGCTAAAGTCAAATATGGTATCCATGATTCCCTAAGTTAATAAGAGTATCAACGTCGGGATTACTAAAATATATATTGAAATTTGTAAATATTAACTATGTTTTTAGAGAAGATATATCGAATATAGTATAAAAAATAATCATATGAGTATATTTCGCTCTTATTAATTTTGAGCTAAAAAAAAATATATTGTTTCATACGAGTGAGGTATGTACACTCGTATGAGCTCATTGGGTGTATATATATATATTTTGTGAGATAGAGTGGAAAATTAAAAAAAACTTATGTGTATATAGTGCCGTACGAGTATACTTCACTCGTATATATGGGTCATATATGACTCATTTGAGTGTCCCACACTTGTATGAATTTTTAATTTTTTTTTAGTTCCATACTAGACAACTAAACATGTATGATTGATACGAGTGAAGGAACGGCGTATGAGTAAAATTTAAGGGTATGGTAAGTTTACTCGTTCTATATCATACAAGCCTAATATCTATCATACAAATTTCTCCGCTGTAAGTTGAGGTATGTATACTAAATTTGACCATTTAGCATACCCGGTAGGGTGCTCTAGCAAGGGCAAAAGAACCAACAATAATTTGCTTTAACCCATGTACTAATTAATGGAAGATTCAAAATCCAAAGCTAATTGAAGAAATGAAGTATGATGGTGTCAAAATCTAGGAATAGATAATTAACCAATCAATAAGCGAATATCGGTGAATAAAAAATAAATGCGGCGCAATGATGAACACATGACTTTTTTTTTAAGGTAGGTTCCCCCGGTAGCGCTTATACTATTCCAGTGGTACGTCCTCCTTTTGTGTGTACTTGCTTTGTATTAGCTCAAAGGCGACCAATTTGGAAGATAATACAAGCTACCAACTTCTCTCTCTATATAATTTCCTTAATTCTATTTATAAGTATAGAATTAGGATTACAAATATTTCAACAGAATAAATAATAAACTGTGTAAGAAATAGTGTATAAGGGTTGTTGGTATTTTTTGGAGTATGAAAATAGAGAGTATAAGACCCTTCTATTTCTGGGATGTATGAAAAGAGAGAGTAGATGACTCCTCTATTTCTTCTCGAATTGGCTTGTATTTGTATTGCCAATGGCTTTATATCTCTTGGAAGAGATATATGGATCTTAAGAGAGAAAGAAGATATGTTTTTGTTGTGTGTTTGAATGAATGAATGAAGGTGGTATTTATAGGTAAAATCTAGAATGGTAAAAAAGTAAATTTGATGAAAATGAGGGGCAAAAAGGTAATTTTACAAAGGTGAGTGGATGTAAGTGGAATTTGAGTGGAAGTTAATGGAAGTGGGTGGAATTTGAGTGGAGTTGAGTGGGATTTTAGTGGAGGTAAAAATGAGATTTTACCGAGGGTAAAAATGGGATTTTACCAGAGGTAAAAATGATGTTGAATTACTTTTGTAGGCCAATGGTAAAATTAATATTTAACCCCATCAATTGCCGCCTATCCTTATCATTTAGCTTGGATGAGCTGATTGGTGAGGATATCCTTCAACCCGGGAGTTAGTAGTAGCTCTGAGCTCTGATATTCATGATGTCTTAGGCTCGAATCCTTCGTAGGCGAACAAGGTCGACCATTCAATGCCTGTGTTAGGTCTTTTGTCTTTATTAAAAATCTTTTTTGAAGCTGAGGCGTGAGAGCGGGCACTTGTCGAGAAAGATAATCATGGGGAGACCTCGAATAACCGATGTGTAGGATTTTGTTAACCCTTGACCGTAAGTTTATGGAGCTCAGAACATTAACGTGTAAAGCTAGCTAGACTTTGATCATTAGTCTTAGAGTTTCAGAACATCATTGTGTAAGGCTGGCTAGACGTTGATCTCGAATCTTAGTTCAAGGACGTTAGATCTCGGATGCTAATCGTTGAGCTCAAAACATCAATGTGTAGAGCTTTTAGAGCTTCAGGACATCATTGTGTAAGGCTGGCTAGACGTTGATCTCGAGTCGTAGTCCAATGATGCTAGATTTTGGATGCTAGTCGTTGAGCTCGAAACATCAATGTGTAGAACTCGTTAGACATTAGATGCAAGCCGTAGAGCTTGGAACATTAATATGTAAAGCTCGCTATACTTTTGGTCATAAATAGTTTGATCATATTCGGGCATTTTTCAACTGTCATCAAATTCTCGAATTTCTTTCTTTCTTCTTCTTCTTCTTCTTTTTTTTAGGCCTGCTTTTGTTGTCGGCCAATTTTCAGCGAGATCTTTTTGGGCTGGGGTGGTCCAGCGGTTGTCTGACGGATTTCAACATCGCATTTAGCTTTGTGGAAGTTTGATATCCGCTGAAAATTTCTTTAATTTCTTTCTTGTGGTTTGTTGGACGAACTTGATGAAAATTACATTCAATTGTAATTTTTTGGAAGCTCGTCAATTTTTCCTATAATAAATATTATTGATCGTAAGAAAATGATACAACTTTAGATATATTAAAATAAAGAGAAAAATCATATATGAGTTATTAAAAAATAACTTATCTCTTCTTTTGGATTTTATCCCCTTGCATAACCGGATTTTTTGAATGATTATGCACCCATAAACATTGAGATAGCGTAGGCATGCGGGATTTTCGCATTTTTTGTTGCAGCAACTTTGTATCCCTATTTTGGACCCCGAGATGGCAAAATTTGAAAACGGATTGAACTGATAATATTGAGTCACCATTGACCGCGGGATTTCTTTCCAGAAAGTTTGTATCGAAGTTTTGAACCCCGAGATGGACGAATTTGAAAATATCTTAAACTGAAAAGTTGTAGCTCTTGAAATTTTCTCCAAAATGGACTCCACAATCACATAATTTGGAATTTTGAGCACAAAGTTATGCCCCCGAGAATATTGAGCTACGTAGACCCGCGGGATTTCGAGTTTTTCACCAAAAATTCACTTGTAATTTCTAAAGAACGAGAGCTTTAGAAAACTTATTGTTCCCACAGACGGCGCCAACTGATGGTGTCAAAATCTAGAGATAGATAATTAACCAATCAATAAGCGAATATCGGTGAATAAAAAATAAATGCGGCGCAATGATAAACACGTGATTTTTTTTAAGGTAGGTTCCCCCGGTAGCGCTTATGCTATTCCGGTGGTACGTCCTCCTTTTGTGTGTGCTTGCTTTGTATTAGCTCAAAGGCGACCAATTTGGAAGATAATACAAGCTACCAACTTCTCTCTCTATATAATTTCCTTAATTCTATTTATAAGTATAGAATTAGGATTACAAATATTTCAACAGAATAAATAATAAACTGTGTAAGAAATAGTGTATAAGGGTTGTTGGTATTTTTTGGAGTATGAAAATATAGAGTATAAGACCCTTCTATTTCTGGGATGTATGAAAAGAGAGAGTAGATGACTCCTCTATTTCTTCTCGAATTGGCTTGTATTTGTATTGCCAATGGCTTTATATCTCTTGGAAGAGATATATGGATCTTAAGAGAGAAAGAAGATATGTTTTTGTTGTGTGTTTGAATGAATGAATGAAGGTGGTATTTATAGGTAAAATCTAGAATGGTAAAAAAGTAAATTTGATGAAAATGAGGGGCAAAAAGGTAATTTTACAAAGGTGAGTGGATGTAAGTGGAATTTGAGTGGAAGTTAATGGAGGTGGGTGGAATTTGAGTGGAGTTGAGTGGGATTTTAGTGGAGGTAAAAATGAGATTTTACCGAGGGTAAAAATGGGATTTTACCAGAGGTAAAAATGATGTTGAATTACTTTTGTAGGCCAATGGTAAAATTAATATTTAACCCCATCAAAGTAGAAGATTAACTTTTCATTTTTTTTTATTTTAAATAAAAAAAATTCTTGGGAGCCCACAAAATTTAGAAACTTACCCTTATTTTGGGCTTTTTGCATCTCACCCCACCTTTTTTTACCCAAACCTTGGAATTCATCCACCAAGTAGGATGTGTTTACATAAAATTTAAGATCTAAAAAACAAATATTAGTGGCAAATTATTGTTGCTGAAATAATAAATATCTCCTCAAACTACTTGCAATAGAAAATCAATAAAATAATTCTTGATAAAATAATAACCTCACAAAATTAAAAAAATTTACCTGTCCCGACTCAAATCCAGGAGCTAAATTAATATTTTCACTAAATTTATAAGATAATACTTTTTTATAAGGTCTCCTTAAGCCGAACGGTTGCATAAATTAATAACTCCCCTTTTTACACCTACTATTATTCCTTATCAAAATATGAGTAAAATGTTGTTTGGTTTTTGCTAAAATTTATATTTACCTAAATTTCATCCTTAAATTTTTGTAATGCCCTAAGCACGTCAGGTGTGCATTTATTATCTTGTAAAATGAAATTATTTAGTGTCAGTATTGCTTTAATGGCTTCTATTCGTAAAACATGCTACATAGAAAAATTATAATCTTTAACTTCGTGTTTTTCATTATTTTTGTTGACATTATCTATAATGTTTTCGTCAGTTAAAATCTTCGAGAGCTTTTTTTGATGGTATGTATAAAGAGTACTTAATTTTTGGAAGACTTAAGGATAGTATAATTATTTAATTAAGTTTCTAGGAAATATAAATTTAGGGAAGACCAATATCATAATATTGGAAACATAAATATTTCAAATTATTTCTCAAATTATAATATAATTTACTTAGTTATATAAGAAATAAAATCTCAAGAAAGATCAAGAGAACTTATAATACTTACGATAGTTTGCATCTGTATTGCACTTTTGTGTTGTAATGATGTGCTGGGTTATTGCAATAGAGAAGTTACTGGACCAATGCATATCAATACATTTACAATTATGTTGTATCGATATGCTCTGCAAAATATGCCTAGGTTTTGTACTTCTGCGAATTGATGCATGCATAATTATACACTCGAAAGATAAAATCACCTTCAAAAAAATCGGTTCTTTGATAAATATTTATGATCTTATACTCTACGATTGTTAAATCAAAACAAAAGTTCAACCTCTGATACCAATTGTTGGGTGGAAATTAATCCTAAAGGGGGGTGAATAGGTTTTTTATAGTTAAATGCGGAATTAAAAATACTATGGCAAAATATTTAAGCAATGAATAATTAACTATATATCAATAAACTAATTAAAAATAATAAACTCAATGTAAAGCAATAAAGAAGAGAAAAGAGCTTGAGTTTAGAAAGATAGAACGGTAAGAAACCAAAACTTTTTGTTCACACGGTTCGATTGTTCAGACCATATGTCCACGCCTAAGTAGTTCCCCAAAGATGTTTCACTAAATGATTTTCTTATGGGTGAAAATCAAATCTCAATATAAATTTAATCATTCTCACTACACTCAACAAATGTTATTCTTACAACCCTCAAACAAGTGTGATTCTTCTCACCACACTTAACACAATAAAACATTCTTACTAAATTATGAGAAATCCTCCCACAAATGAATAATATAAGTTGTTTGGTAATACACACCAATTAACAATAACTTTCAAATTTTTATAAGATAGAAATGAAACTCACACTAGAGTTATCAAGATTAATCAATAATTTTAGCCCAAAGATAAATAATATGATCAATCCAAACACTTGAATTCTTGAATATTGTAAATAAATGAATAAAGAGTTTGTATATTGATTCAAACTTGTTTAAATGCGTCTTAGACCTCTAACATATAGTCTCAAAAAGTATGTAGCCGTTTTAGAGGTTAGGTAGAGTTGTTATCTTGGAACAAGTAAAAATTAAAAGTCCAACGGCTATATTCTGAAGTATCAGTTGACGAAGCAAAGTCATCAGTCAACTGATGGCTTCTATCCATCAAGCTAAAATCCCAAAATTTGGACATTCACAATTTTGATCCAAAATCAATTTTAATGCTTGAAAAATGTTGAAAACATGTTTATAAAATACCTATCTTCGGAAGAACTCAAAAATCATTCGAATGATTAAATTATGAATTTATTAAAAAATTAGTTTATGAAGAAGTTATTTTTCAAAGAAAATCTATTTCAAACTTTTTATGAAATTCAATCTATGAATAATGCATGAACAATTTTGTGCCATATGTATTGATCAATAAAGAAACTTTACATAAATCCTAAGTACTCACTCAATTATTGAATTAAAGAGTCTTCGAATACTTTGATATCTTTTGTAATACCCCTTTGGTTAATTTGATGTTACCACATACATTCCTTAATCACGTTTGAGTGGTCATTTTTTAATTCGAGTGCTTTTCGATGATTCGAATACTTCGTGAAAGTCACGTTAGTCATATTACACACGCGTATAGGCTTAAAATGCACTTCAGGTAGCTGTAGCAAAGTTTGGTGCGCTAACAGCAAGTGTTGGAGATTTCGGAGCTCGAAATCCATTTATTTGATTTAGAACCTTAACTTTTGTATTGTGGACTATTATGTACTAATTTACACATCATTATATCCTACTTGTATATCCCAATATCTTTCCAAAGTATTGCATTAAGTTTGGAAGAACTATCGAAAATCTAGCCCTATCATAATTTCATCGCAATTTCGACACAGCAGTGATGTTTTGGTCATAACTTCTTAGATTGATATCCAAATAGACCCCTGTTTATGCTATTGGAAAGGTAATTTGATTATCTACAACTTTCGTGCTTCGCTCGAGTCAAAGTTCGTGCATGTTTAAGGTCAGTACAGCAGTTGAAGTGAACAACATGCTGTTGGAGATGCCTAAATAGGGCTGTGGGGACTGTTTCAAAATGGCCTACGGACAACATACTGTTCATAAAAACATCATGCTGTTGGTTCTCAAATAGTATGCTATTGAGTAGAACATCATGCTAATGGTTGCTTTCCTCAAAATTGCGTTTATTTGTTTATGGTGTTTTTAAATATTTTTGATGTTGTATTACATTGAAAGACCATTGGTTTCATTCATTTAATAAGTAATGTTTCCTATTTTCCACACTTAAATTTTAATTATATTTTATATATTTTATCAAATTTACCAAAAATACTGGGCGGTGTACACATCAAATAATACAACTAAGCAAACCCAATATCCATGTACAATAGTAAAAAGTGAAAATCAACCTACTACGTACCACAACTAGCTTTTGTTCTCTTCCTCTTAGGCCTATCATCCCTCTCGACTTCTGCATGGGTATCTACCTCTACACCCTAACCTCTGGCACTCCCCTTACACCTATGTCTATCTCTCCCTCAAACTTTACCAATAGGTACCACATGTGCATCTACAACCTCTAGTATGACCAACTGTGTCAAACCCTCAAAATGCTTCGTGGGTGTAAGTGTGGGTGATTGTGAAGGCATAGGCAAAACTTGCTGCGACACGTCAGGTGAAGTAGATGATGAGTATGCTGTCAATATAGTCATATAATGTCGTATGTGAATATCCTCGAATATGGTGGGGAATGTAGAAAAGTTTGTCATACTGGGCTATAATAAGCTGGAGGCCGGTGGTGAAGATAACGTAGCTGAATGTGATAAGCTGGGGTCCGGTGGGGAACATATCATAGCTAGATGTGATAAGCTGAGGTCTGGTGGGGAACATAACATAGCTGGATGTCATAAGCTGGGGTCTGCTGGGGAAGAAAACATGGTAGCAGTAATGCTAGTGGTGGGTAACGTAATACTACTACTGGGCTATGGTAAGCTAAGGGGCGGTGGGGAAGAAAACATAGTAGTAGCGGTGGCTACTGCTGCTACTGTAGTAGTAGTAGTAGTAGTAGTAGTAGTAGTAGTAGTAGTAGTAGTAGTAGTAGTAGTGGGCTATGGTAAGTTTGGGGGCGGTGGGGAATAAAATGTAGTAGTAGTAGTAGTAGTAGTAGTAGTAGTAGTAGTAGTAGTAGTAGTAGTAGTAGTAGTGGCTGTGGTAAGTTTGGGGGCGGTGGGAAATAAAATGTAGTAGTACAAGTAATGGGGTATGATAAGCTGGGGGTATGCTGGTGAACATAACGTGGTAGTAATACTAGGTTGTGATAAAGTAGGGTTAGGTGGGGAAGAGATATGATGTGTAAAGGTAGATGGGCTAGCATCAAGTGAGGTTAACGTAGCATGTTGTGATGAGACAACGATCGGTGGTGAAGATAATGTACCCTTAATGGGACGCCTCTGTCGACGGCTAGAGGGTCATGGGACCGGCTCCGGTATAAGGTGGTGGACCTCTAATGGATCAACAAATAGCCGAAACTCCTAACAAGCCCTGACAAGAGCAGTATGTACCAAGTCATATATCTTCTCCGATGTGGGGTCTCCTGTGATCATTCACAAATGATGGTTCAGTGCTAATACATATATCTTAGCAAGCTCATCACTCTGTACCATTAAAGTACAATATAAATATCAAATTCAGATTAAAAAAATTTGAAATTACATATACACCAATTACAAATATAATTTATAATTATCTCAAAAGTGACTCCTACTAGCTCAAGACCGAACTCGGGTGACTGCTTCGACAGCACAAGTATTAAACGTTGAGTAACAATACGAAACCATACCATGTAAGGATGATTGTATTGAATCGGGCCCTGCATTGCATCCGTGGTGACTACATGCTCATGTCAGCGATCCCAAAAGGTAATGAAATCGCGGTGATGCTGAGTTCAATCAACTGGATCCCCTCAACCCCTCCCCCTTAGGTCCGTGCAACGTAGGTGTTCACTTATGTCAAAATCCACAGGGATGTTCTATTATAAACCAAATTGTTGCATCACTCTGTCAATGAGGTCCCACGACACTATTTGACAGCAAATAAGGGGTGACCGCTTCAGCCATATAGCCTGGCCATCAACACAGTAGGGAGGTAATGCTGCCATAGCATATGCGATGTATTGCTGCCAGATCATTTGTAAATTATAAAATACAACTTATGAATATTTGAATTACATAGAAACAATAATTTTGCCAAAAGTAAATTAGTAATTTTGCAAAAATCCAAAAATGTTTCGTTTATTTCTATAGCAATCCATTTTTTATATTCACCTGTTTAACAATTTTATTACAATATACCAAACAACTTCATCTCCCAATCAACTAAAAATTAATTTATTCATAGTTGTCTCCAACGTAATCATAAAAACAAATATAATGATTCAACAATCTAGCTGGTCCCTATAGTAAGTCAAAATATGTATAGGAGTTCAATCCAAAAATAACCTATCCGCCACCTATATTAAGTAAATAGAGGGTGTGAAAATGAAATCATAGCATATATATATATATATATTTATATTTATTCACAATGTCTTGTTATATCATCAAACATGGCTCCGTGTGGTGGTCTATCAATATAAACGAGCTCCTTCTCCTCAATAACTACACCGACCCGTCGGGGGCGAACGCGCGACAATAACTCCCAACACCATGACTAACAACAAATTAAAACTTTTAATTGTTAACCATATAAATTTAAAATAGAAGTTTCAAAATTAAGGTATACATATTAATTCATACATGCAACAATAACAGTAGACTTGCAATCTACTTCGATCTAATACGATAGCCATGGTACATTTCATGTACAACACCGCAAGTGCCACGGCCCCCCCAACTATAATGGCCCACCGTATTCAGATCGTTAAGCAATGGGAATAATGATACTTTGACAAATGTTGAGGACTTGTCAGCTAAAATAGATCCACCTAGGGATTAAATAATCCACGCGCATGCATATCGGTCGACAATAATGTCTTCGGCATCATTGGCAAGTATCTCTCGAAAAGTATCGGCTATCCAAGAAAGTTTTAGCTTCAAATTCTTTATAGTGTGAACCAATGGTCGGATGCCCAGTACACACTCACACACGACAGCAAGAGGTGCATCTAATGGAGGGGCGGTAACTACAACACCCTCAATTGGCAATCCAAGCAATACAACCACATCCTAAAGTATGATACAACACTCCCCGACTGGTAAATGAAACATATAAGTTTCTTAGCGCCCACTGCTCAACCGTAGTAGTAATCAATGTGTGGTCGTATTGAATGTGACCAATGCGGTATACTCCGTAAAACCCCGCTCGTAGTAATATACACTGAACCCTCTTAGGTAGGATAATATGTTGTCCATTGGGTTGATGAAACTCAGTATCACTCCTACATGGGTCCAACAAACCATGGTCAATGTCGGCCCATATATTAAAAGACCTATGTTGGGCTTATAAATATAACACACAACGGTCCCAGGATCGGGATCCATCTATAAAAACATATTTCATGCTCGTTTTAATTAGATACGAATTAATAAGCAATGCATATTCAATTGTACATGCATGTGCATAACGAACAAACTAACATCATCTTTATAATTTACAAGGCATCCATTTCATTAAATAATATAAATGCATTACAATGTACCATTACACATCCTAAGAAAAATAACAAAAACAAAATCCATACATATTCAACAAACAAATTATAAACCCATTTAAATAGCCCAAGAAGACAGTAACGTGTTCCACATAAATCTAAACTACCTAATAAAACAAGTTACATAAAACTAACAGAGCAAGTAGCAACATAAGAAAATACACTCTACTCTGGCACACTTGAGTGATTTGTTACATTGCTTATACTTTCTTTGTATTTCTATACACACCCCAATTTTCGACCCCCGTAAGAACCCTAAAATAAAACTCCTATAGAGTTCACATTGAGTTTAGAACTCATGCACACACTAGAACATGCTTTAGGCATTTGTAGTGCTATAAACGGGCGTTTGCCGCGCTACAAATTGCCACTGTTATGGTTTATCTAGCGACAAACCCCCCAAACACCGACCAACCACTTTCTGATACATCAGTCCGTCAGAACCATCACTTCAGCTATTTGTCGCATGACATATATATATGTCGAGCGACAATTGTCCCACTGTTATAGTATGTCACGTGACAAACCCTCTCGAGCAATATAAATAGGCCCTCTCGAGCAATATAAATAGGCCAGCAGCCCCATCGGTTCTGAGAGCAACTTCTCATCACGAAAAAGAGGATTTTCACACTAAATTTCCCCATTTCTCTCTCGTATTTTCTAATCTTTAAGGCTTTTCGAAAATCACCTATGATAACATTTATTTTCGCAAGAGTCTCGGATCTGATCTTGGCACCAGGAGTGTCACATTCTAGAGTCAAACCGTTGGAAATATTTCTAAGAGGAAAGCTAATATCCGCTGGAGATCTTCTCTGCTGTATTATATTTTCTCTATTTCATCCATATATATATCATCGGGAAGGTAACTAAAGTCTCTTATAGTAATCAAATAATATATCCGTATACTGATTTTATTGTACTTTATTTAGTAGTTATAGATTTGTTTAATTCTTAATTAAGTTTATCATACATACTTGTTTAATTTCTTGAAAGTATTATAAGTGAGTAGGGAGTTGGCTTGCTTGAGCCAACATAAACCGAAAGCATTTACTTCCACTCTCCTCGTCTTGAATTGTTTTACCTAGTTATTTATAATGTAGACTTGCTAAATATGTTGTCCAGTTCAGTTTCTAGTTAGATAAACTTATTGTCAAGTTTCCGATATTTTATCATTTTCAAACAAAATAAAACCCTGATAAAATCATTTGTAAAACCATAAGAAGTAAAGTCATTATCGTCTGAATAAAATCAAGTTTTTAAAATCCGGATTGATAAAGTTTACTCGGGAATTAAACTCAGATATATTATGTCTTTCATAAATACTGTAATGTATCTGATGCACTCTCCTCATGAGTCTAATTCCAATTCGAATCAATTCTGATAAGATATGATATTTTCTAAAAATTAACCAAACGAGATAATTGATATTGTTATCTGAGAAAATAATACCGAATCATTCTCTTTCAAAAAATAGATAAGATAAAATTTTGTCACTAGTAACCAGATTTCGACAAAACCAAAACATCGGATCACGAAATACAAGGTTTTCATCAATTTTCCTGTTTCTCCCAAAATCAAGTTTCCATGAGATATTTTCGAAAAGTATAGAATATCAATAAAAGCATATAAGTTTTCTAATACAGAATAAACATATAAGACCACTAGTGTAGACATCCCGATCCGTGACCCCCGCAAGAACCCTAACGACCTTCGAGAACTGCTGTTTCTGGACTCCGGGACCCTCTCGAACACCCGAAACTGCCCCAGAAGCGTTTGTTGGCCAAACAAACCTGTTTTTAAGCGAAATGTCGCACGACATTCAAGATTGTCGCGCGACATTCAAGTATGTCGCACCACAATCCCACTTTATGGGGAACATGTCGCGCGACAATCCCCCACCATTCCACTTTCTGACTCAGCAGTGAGTCAGAATCATCATTAAACCAGTATGTCGCGCGACATTCAACCCCTTTCCAGGGACATGTCGCGCGACAATCCCCCACCATTCCACTTTCTGACTCAGCAATGAGTCAGAATCATCATTAAAGTAATATGTCGCGCGACAGTCAAGATTGTCGCGCGACAGTCAAGATTGTCGCGCGTCATACACCAGGAATGTCGCGCGACATACACCTTTTCGCCACTATAAATAGGCCATCACCCCCAAGGGTTCAAGACACCAAGAAGAGAGCAAAAAAACAGCATTTTCAGAGCAGAATTGCGGGTTTATGATATGATTTTCTGATCTTTCGTCAAGTATTTTCTATTATCATCTTATTTTCTGAAGAATTATCGAATCTATTCTCGACACTCGACGTGTCCAGTATCGGGAATCGAATTCTCAGAAATATCTGAAGAAGGAGAAGATTATCATCGCCGGAGATCTCTCTGCCGTATTATATTCTCTTTCTTATTATTATTCTCGTCGGGAAGGTAAATAAAGTCTCTTCTAGTAATTAAATATTTGCATATTAGTTTTATTGTAAACTTTTAAAATTCGATTTTTTCCTAACGCACCCGAAAATCAGGATTGTGTTAAATTCCTAACGCACCCGAAAATCAGGTTTATTTGTGTACTTGTTTTACTTCTGTTGTTTTGTCCACGTTTTATTTGAATAAACTTATTGCCAAGTTATAAATAGTCTACCATCTTCAAAATAAAAGACCCTGATAAAACCATTTGCAAAACCAGAAGAATAAGTACGTTATCATCTGGATAAAATTCTGCTTTCAAAACCCGGACTGATACGACTTATCTAGGAATTAAAATCAACATATCCTGTCTTCTCTATATACTGCGACGTGTCTGATAACTCTCCTCAAAGAGTTCCAGTTCCATATTAAATTAGTCCCGATATAGATCCGAACTTTTACAAAAGTAATCACAACCCGAGAAGACCGTCATTATCCGAGGAAATAATACGGGATACTCTTTCAAAATAAAATGTTTTGTCATTTGTATTTACATCTTTTCAATAATAAAACATCGGATCTCAGAACACAAAGGTTTTTATCCCTTTCCCGTCTTTCCCCAGAAATTAGGGTTTTCATTGGAAAAGTAGTAGACTGTCAGTAAAAGCATCCAAGTTTTTCAACATAAAATAAACATATAAGACCACTAGAGACCGAAAGGGCGGAATGGGTGCTTAACACCTTCCCAAACCGTAATATAGTTCCCGAACCCCATAGAATCCTGGTTTCGCAGACAAACGTGTAAAGAAAGGCTTATCTGTAGCCTTTTCTCTTACACAACCTTTTTGTCCGTTTTCTCGTAAAACGTACTGGCGACTCTGAACGAACCCCTTTGCATCTAGAATAGACGTAGGGACACCCGATATGAATTATCAACACAAACTCCAAGCAAATGGAACGACGGGATCCCTTCCGACGTTTCAGACGCCCAACGAACGGGGACGAGACCCGGGGGTCGCATTTGCGGATTCTCACAACTAGAGACCGAAAGGGCAGAATGGGTGCTTAATACCTTTTCAATCTTTAACATAGTTCCCAAACCCTATTGAACCCTGATTTCGTAGATAAAACATGTATGAAAAGGCTTATATGTAGCCTTTCTTCTTACCCAACTCTTTTGTTCGTTTTCTCATAAAACGGGACCAATCGATATGAATAAACCCTCTTACATCTAGAAATATGATAGAGGACCAATCGATATGAATTATTAACACACAGAAATAAACGGGACAAATGGAATCCTTTTCGATGTTTTAGACTACCAAACAAGAGATTGAGACCCGGAGATTGCATTTGCGGATTCTCATAGTAGCTACCTGTTGGGGACCACACGAAAAGTAAGCTCTTATATGTGGACTTTTGTTTATAATATGTTGAGATGCATGCTTTTACTACTTTCCCTACTTGCCTTTAAGCCCCCTAACGTGGGGCCTGGATTTTATTATTGACTTGACCTAGAGGCGCATTATAGTCCATTCATTTACATAGACATATGTTTAGGATTTTTCCTCTTGTTAAATTGATTGTGAAGAAATATCTTTTCAAATAAGAAAGGCATTTTTAAAATACACCTCGAAGATAAGATCTTTGCTATTAAGCCTTTCGAAAACTCTTGTTTTCACGCACATCACTATTCATTCATGGTTCTCTCAAGTATGATTTTTACCCCAAACCTCCGAAAGTATTATAAGTGAGTAAGGAGTTGGCTTGCTTGGGCCAACATAAACCGAAATCATTTACTTATACTCTTCTTGGCCAAGTTTTCCCCCGAGATATATCGAGTGATGAGAACACTCATGTACCAAGGTAGTATACTAAAATATTCTTGCACGTACCCCCTAGGATATATTGCAAGGTCTTTCCAAATAAGAGGGAGCCTAAAGCCTGCACCTTACATTACACATGCGTTGCATATAGGAAGAGTCGAGATAGAACACTCTTATAATTTATTTGTCAACCATGATGAGTTGTACCACATCAAGCTTTGCTATATATATCTCTCCCAGATATTGACATTTATGGCTGGAGGCTGACCAACCTCTGTTGTAGAAACTTTTAACGAGATCACCTTGTTGTGACTTTTTCCTGTACATCACTTATGAAAAGCAACTCAAGAGGAGAGATATTCCTAATTTTCAAAATAAAAAGGTCAAAATTTGAGTTTTTCAAAATTCGGGACAAATAGGGTAACCCAAGGAGCGCTTTGCTGCCCACCTAAACTCCCACCGATAATTCAGTCAAGTTGTTGTTGACATGTCTTTACAAACACTTGAAACTTGATTTTCGCTATTTTTCTTTCTCCGTGGTTTCTCTTGGCAGAAATGAATCACACATTAGTCTTCCTTAATCTCCGTTATGTGATATATCTACAGCCCTACAACTACAGTCTGGAAGGTTGAGCAGGAAGAGACTACACTGGTAGATTAGTTCGACCGAGCACTCCGACTATATTGACATCAAATCCAAATGACTCAGAGATTTGAGCAGTTGATTCAAACTTAATAGAGGGACCAAGGGCTTCGCCCACCCTTGAAGAAATGCATCGCCTATTGATAACCATTAGTCAAAACCTGGCCAGCATCACTACTGAGCAGCAAAACATCCGGGTTCGAATAGAAGAATTGTCAGCCGAATGAACTGCACTGCCAGGTTTCAAACGATCACTGTTGAACCAAGATAAAAATCAGGGGTAGGCCTCACGTGCACATGTGTTAAATTTACAGAGTAACCATCCGAGCCAAGAAACAGAAATGGCTCGACAAGTGCCACCTCCTAACTAGGGAACCCTTCCACAGCAAATAATTCTCATCCAGTCCAATCCCAATAACCAGGTTCAATGGGCCCCATATTTTGGCCCAAACTATCAACAATAAGAAAATCCTATCACATGGCCGCAACCTCAAGGCCCGTCAGGCCCACCACCAGCCCCCACAGGCCGCTTAAATAAATTCCCAGATTTGAACCAACTTCGAGTGGCATTTGCAGAGTCGGTAGTAGCAACAAAACAACCAAAAGAGCCATCGAGAGAGAGTGAAGAATTGAAGAAACTAAAAGAGCAGATGCAATTTCTTCAAAAAGGGATTTTTTTTAAAAGAAATGAGCCTACGAGATCACAGACATGAATCCTCTACCTCGAGGCAAGACTACTGCAGGGGTTCAAGCTCCCTCCCATTACTAAGTTCACTGGCACAACTCCCTGAAAAACACATATGCAATCATATATCCGATCCATGCAAGTATTTGGCTGTGGCGAACTTGAGTTAGCCCAAGCATTTCATATGATTCTCACGAAGGTAGCCCTAAGATAGTTTTTTGATTTAGAGAGGCACTGCACGAAAACTAGAGGGGATATCCTTAAGGAATTCATGACTAAATACAGGTCCAATGAAGAGTTGGAAATCACTCGTAAACACTTAGAGATGGCCAAGCAGGGAAAAAAGAAAGTTTCAGCGATTTGATCACCTGTTGGAGAGAAATGGACTCCCAGATGTCCAAACGACTAGACGAGGAAGAACAGTTGAAGATAATTCAAAACAATTTTAACCCGACTGTAATGACTTGTATTGGAAAGCATGTGTTCTCACATTTTCGAGCACTACTAAGCATGGGATCCCAAGTAAAAGAAGAGTTGGCCAGGAAGGCAGAAACCGAAATGAAAAAAGCTTCATATACCGGAAAGAGCACGGCCACCCCCATTGTAAACTGGCTAAACTCTTATTCGTTCTAGCAAAATCCCTTTCAGCAGCAACAACCCCAATTATGTTGGCCCATACAAACCGAAACATCCCCACAACCCTAGCCAAAAGTCTTGAACTACTACAAAATACGGGCCTAGTTAACCCATTCAACCCTCGTCCTCGACCAAATCCTGTCCCTTCTTCTTAGAGGATGAATGATATCTGTGTATATCACCAAGCTATGGGCCATGACATAGATAAATGTTTAGCCCTCCGACACAGTATCTAAGATCTAATCGAAGAAGGAACAATTCCCACACTAAGCAGACCAAATATGGCCAACAACTCACTACGAGAAGTTAGCGTACTTAAATGAGAAATGGTGAAAGGTCGTGTATCATCATCATTGGGCCGTTAAATCAATAAGTGAAGACTCGGGGTATTTGTGAGAACGATGTAGTTTTGAAAAATATCAGAGAAACCGATAAGAGATTTATGAGAAAAGTTCAGGACTGGGCCGTACATCGTTAAAGAAATCAACACGAGGGGAGCCGTAATAGTCACAGACATAGACGGTCATATGTTACATTCAAGAAATATTATTATTATTAAAGAAATAGCATTTATAATCTAGAACTACGTAAACCTGAGCCCCAAGTCACTTTTGTTTGTAGAGGAAACACCACGGGGAACGTAAGCAACCTGAGAAGTTAATTCAGGCCCGATTTAATTATTATAAAAATAATTTTGTTTTATAAAATAGAACAGTGCAACTAGCACCCCATCCTAGCCCTGGAAATGGGCCACATCGTATCCTCAGTCACTAGTGCAACTCGAGTTTCATCCATGATTTAGTATGCCAAGAAAACACTTACCTCAGAGGGCTCTAAGCCCACAAACTGAAACCATTACTTTAGATAAGGGACGATAACCAATTGCCAGATTGAACGAATGATGTCAGTCAGGAGGGGCTGAGATAAGCCGAACGGTGCATAGTTGAATTTCTGAGTCAGCCGCCCATGCCATATACGCTCCATAGATAAAGAAGTATGGGAAGTGACAAACTTGAGTTCCGAGTATACTAAGGCATCTTGAGCTTTAATATAAGAAAAGTCAACATTTGTACAGTAAGAGGACTTTATTTCTATAAAGAGTAATTGTGCGGATGAAGGAAGGAAAAAAGGTGTATTTATTTGAAAAAATGTGTACATGTACTTATCATTTGTCATGGAAACAAGCCTTGCTACAAATGTATTTCTCCAACAGACGGGTTCATTTCTGCCAAAAAAAACTATTTTTTTATGCTATTCACTTAATTCCTTTCACTTTTGCAGGGGCCTGATAGTCATTTTTATTATGTCATTACTGGCCTATTTTACACCAACATGATTTATTTGTCTTCTGGATTATACTCACTTTTTCTTACTTCATATTGTGATATGGCATATTAAAAACAGTAAGTATATAAGAGGGTAATTTTGTGAGAAATAACAAAACCTAGGGTTATATTTATGAGAGATAAGATAAAAGTTGAGAGTATTTTGTATGTAAATTATCTGAGGGTAAACTACGAGAATAAGATGGTGATCTTTACATAAACTTGGTGATACTTTTTGTGTAATTAGGCGAGTTATATAATAAGAAGGTAAAATTATATAATTTTCAAAAACTGAGGGTACTTTTGTGTAATTGTGTGAGTTATATGGATAAGTGGGTAAAATTATGTAATTTTTAAAACCTTAGGGTACTTTTGTGTAATTACGTGAGTTATATGGTTAAGAGGGTGTTTTTTTATGTAAATTCAAAACCTGAGGGTATTTTTTGTGTAAATGTATAAGCTATCGTGATAAGAGGTTACAATTATTTATGTTTTACAAGTTGATGGAGCCAGGAAGCAGTTCTTCGTAATTTTTGAGCACGAGAGTTAAGTTGGCGTAAGTCTTTTACAGTTCATTGGCATGCTTTATCTGTTTTATTCAGAGTTTTCAACTGGTGTTTTAGCACACGACTCATCAGCATATTAGTAGCATAACATGCATAAGATTTCAAAAATAAAATAAAACCTTTCGAGAATTAAATGACTATATTTGACCAAACTCCAAAATGAGTGCAAAATTAAATTTGCAGTAGATTTTTAGATTTTATTTTTTAATGGACTTGCTTTGGAGTGCTAAGAAAGTACATGGAATGCTTACGATTGATTCCCTTTGGGGCCACTGGGGGAGTTTGAAAACACCCTACTAGGACTGGAAAGCTGACAAGACAGGGATAAGCCAAGTATCACAACTCTTTTGACCCATCAACTGGTCATGCAAAATTAAGTTAGCATTACATGTTTTTTTTTTAACATATTATTATAAATGAGTGTTTATTTAGCAGCGCTTTAGAATAATTTTAACAAATTACATATTCAAAACCTATTTATTAATAAAATGCAAATAATAACTTTTTCAGACTAATGGAAACTTAAGTTTGCACTCCTTATTTTCTAAAACATTACTATGTATTTGTGTTTATTTGATATTGTTTTAAAGTTTTACGAATGGAACATAATAATATACTTGTTAAAAAATATAAATATATCATGCAAAACAAATTTGTATTAAATTTTTTTGATTGCAAAGTTAAGTTTGCATTCGGTTAAAGCCCATATTTTAAAACACAATTGATTAGCAAACCCTTATTTCAAAATGATAATGATATTTAGGCCCTTATTTCTAAAAACTATTATTCGTTGGATGGAATTATACTTTTTATAAGTAAATCAATGAAGAAGAGAATGAATACAATGCAAGAAGTAGATTACGGTGCTAGAAAATAAATTACATATATATAGTTCAAGTAAACCAGCGGCGAAAAGAGGCCGCAATTTTTAGTTTTATAAATTACCTTTTTAAATTTTTAGTTTTATAAATTAGTTATTCCTCTGTCCCAATTTAATTATTACACTTTGAAAAACTAAAAATTAGGGAGATATAATGATTACTCCAAGAGAAAATACTTATTTCCAAAAATATCCTTTACTTTTTTTTCATAAAAAATGTGGTGGGACCCAAAATAAAAAAAAGTGTGGGAAGCTTAAAGGGTAATATTGTAAATAAAAAAAAATTGTTATAATTAATGACATACTAAATGTGGAAAGTGGACAACTATTTTGGGAGATCTATAGACGGAATAGTGGACAACTAAATTGGGATGGAGGGAGTACTATTTTTATATTAAGGTAGATTCATGGATTGAAAAATAAAATAACTAATTATTCACTAATTTCAATTTGGCTGGCATATAATTTATTTTATATTGTGAAACTTAGAAAATAATTACGATCGTGAAAACAAATAAGACTATCTATTTAAGACATGCCTAAAAAAATAGGGTAATAAGAAAAAATGACCCTTACACTTTGTTTGGGTGTTTAGGAGAGAAAAGAAAAGAAGAGAAAGTATCAATAGGCGAGAAAAGAAAGGGAGAAAAAGGAAAATAATTTTCTCTCTTTTGTTTAGGAGTTCAAGAAGGAAGAGAATGATACAATCTCTCCTTGGCTGGTGTTTGGGAGTTGAAAAAAAAAATAGAGAGAAAATATCATATTTTAAAGTTTTGTTACGTATTTTAAGGATAAAATTGTAACTACAATAAGTTTTCATTAAAAACTTTATCTTCTTTCCGATTCTTTCCAATTTGGAGAGAACGATTTAGAGAGAGTTTTAAATAATTTTCTTTCCCTTTCTCTCGTATTCTCTTCATAAAAAACTTCCAAACAAGAGAACGGATAAAGTTTTTCTCTTTTTCTCTCCCTTAATTTCTCTTCAAATTAAAACTTCCAAACATAGGTTTAAAGTTTGACTTAAATCCCTCGCTCGTCCCTAAATTTCAATTTCCGGTTGAAGCATTCTTAAAGTTTTAATTTTGATTAAAACATCCATAAAGTTTTTAATTTTGGTTTAAGTATCCTTAAAGTTTCTAATTCCGGTTGAAACATTCTTAAAGTTTTTAATTTCGGTTGAAACATCCTTAAAGTTTTTAATTTTGGTTGAAGTCTCCAAAATTGCCCCTTAAAAGAGTGGCTCGCATTTTCCATCCATTTTTTTCACAGGGCATCAGTTTTGGACGAGTGCAGGAAAATTAGAAACTTGAAGGATGCTCGAACCGAAAATTGAACTTTTAGAATGAGCGAGAGATTCGGGTCAAACTTTAGAGGTTGTTTTTGCTAATTACCCAAAAAAATAAAACAATTAATTTAAGACGGAAGTTATATATATATTTAATATTAATTTTGAGTAGGAAATTTGAACTCTAAAAACACAAAGAAAAATGTAAAAAGAAAGAAAAAAAATTAAGTGAGAAGGACAACCAGCAAATGGTTGAGAGTATGCGTAATGAAAGTGTTCATGATAAATATTTTGAACTAAAAAACATAAAGAAAAAGATGTAACAAAAAAATTAAAAATAAAAAAGGGAGTGAAAAAGGGAGTTGGCTCTTTTTGTAAATTCCACATCGGAAAGTGGGGGAAACCTTAAGACCCATATATGTACACCTGGGAACCTAATTGGTAGGACGCGTTTTGGGGGATGAGTGGGATCATATAGCCCTGCCAAGAACAAAGCCGTGAGGGAGAGTGGGATCATGTAGCCCAAAGCGAACAATATCCTGCCAGGGCGGAGCCTGGGTGTTACAAATGGTATAAGAGCGGACCCCACAGAGTACGATGTGCCGACGAGAGCATCGGTCCCCTTAAGGGGGGAGGATGTAAACCCCACATCGAAAAGTGGGGGAAACCTTGAGACCCATATATGTGTACCTGGGAACCTAACTGGTATGACGCGTTTTGGGGGGTGAGTGGGATCTTGGAGCCCTGCCAAGAACAAAGCCATGAGGGTGAGTGGGACCATGTACCCAAAGCGGAAAATATCCTGCTAGGGTCGGAGCACTGGGTGTTACACTTTTCCATTACCTTCTTCTCCCAATATGTTCCAATACTTTCTGCTTTATGGGTTACGTGGATAAAATTTTACATAAAACTTGGTGAAAGTAATCTCTGAACAAGTCGAACATCTCTACAAAATTTCAACAAAAACTCAAACCAGAAGTGTGTGTAGTAAAAAATTGATAAATATATATACAAAAAATTTCAAGAGCGGATCGGTCTGTCTGAACGGACTTTTTGCGCGAGTTTTTCATCCTTACAAACATCTCCTTAATGTTTTGGCATCGAAAAACTATTGTTTAAAAGCCCAGTACTAGAAATGGACTATATATATATATTCATTATTGTCGGTTAAAATTTTAGATGACCATCTCACCCACTTCTAAATTTAATTTATTGATGAAATTTTGTTGCGATGACCTACTTGTTATAAAACCAGTTCCACGACATTTTATGAAAATTTCATCCATTTAATCTTCGAAACAGAGGGCATTAAGAAAGATTGAGAAAAAGGGATAATGGAATGAGTCAAGTCCGTGAAGAAACGCCAAACAAACGATAGAGAGAATATTTGATAGAGTGAAAGTGTTTGTGACATATTTTCAAAGAGAAAGTGATCTTTAGATAAAAAATTAATTTTACCAAAAAATAAATAAATCAAGACCATATTTTATTTAAAAAAATAAAATAAAAACGAAGTATAAGTCTCTTCTTTGAATTGGAAATAACAAAAATTCACCCCATACTTTTCATTGGTGAGTCTCAAACATGTGATCTCTCATCGATCCGAGTGGGTGCCTCCCCAACTAGATTAGCCCACTTTCTCAAATCTAGACCATATAATCGTTGTGCGGACTATATCTAAAAAACCTCTAAACATTTGTCCGGATTTTTTTTGTACTAGCAATATATTGATATATTTAGTGTTCGATTATGATAAGATGAGAAAGAGAAATAGAGTTCCCGTGGATTAAATTAACCTGTGCAATAACTAAAGAAACCTACCCTTTCTTCATTATTTTGGAGCCCAAAGTGTGATTAAAATCTAATTTTATTAACCCTACTTTGTGATATTAAAATTTTAATTTAGAAAACATATTAAATGTTGAGCAACACAATTATTAAATTCATGTCCACATAATCAAATTTTTTTTTCTAATAATCAAATGGTGACCCCACTTATGATAATAGTACAAAGAAAATATTAAGGTGGTCTTTTGATATTTAAATAATCTGTCGCCTTTTCTATTGTTTTTTGAAGAAATTAAATTATTTAATTCCTGACCAATATATTAATATTACGAGTAAGTAAAATATAATATTATTTATTTTAAATTTATATAAAATCAATAATATTGCTGGCCTTAGAATAATTTAAGAGTGAACCCATGACATAGTTGTCATAAATTACAATCCACCTCTCCTTTCTACGTAATTTTTTTTCTCTCTTTTTTAAATAAGCAATAGTGGTAGACCTAGCTACTAAAATGGGACCTGGCACGATAAAACGATACGAAAGACACAAAATTATAAATTAATTAGTGGCTTAACAAATTTAAATCATATTAGCACCGACTTCATAAAATGTGCTAAACTAATATATCAGTCAATTAATATTCGTTAATACAATATTAGAACCTTTAAAATTATAAAGTCACACATATGTTATATATATATAATATTATATAATATACTTAGTACATAGTTTATAACAAATGTTTTTGTTAATTCAAAAATAAGTGTATATATATTGTTGAAAAAATTGGAACAAAATACCAGTAAGGATGGAAAACACTGGGTTGAGTCGCGGATTAGGTTGCTCTCTTTAAGACGTTTCGCGGCTCTGCTCGGTGTTTGTGCTAACAGTTTGAAATTGCCACGCCGTCCCCATGATACAACAGCCCAGATTTTTCCTCTGTCTCGATTTCCCTTGCACGGTGGGAAATCGGAATTCTTACACCCTTTATAATTCGGCCGGAATCGGTAAACAAATCCCGCTGCCGGAGGCAAAAAAAAAATTTGGGTAGGTTTTCTCAAGCTCGGTGGTCGTCAATGTTAATGGAGGATTTTCGTATATTTTTTCAATTGACCAAAATTATTATTTTTAAAGATAGTAATATTTCCGTTCGTGCCGTTGCGTAGAGGGAGAGAAAAACGGGAAGAGGGAGCATGATCGTGATCCAATCGCAACGACACAAAAAGACTTAGTCAAATTAAATTCAAAATTTAAATAAAAGAAAAAACAATTTTATTTTTATAAATAAAATTTTCCAAAAGTATTTTGTCTAAAAAGATAATACTTGATCCAAAGCGAGCCCGGCCGGGTCGGGTCGGTTCGGTCGGTCGGCGCGCGCGTGTGTGGTGAACCACACTCATCTAAGTCCTCACCCAATAGCACAAAAGTGTAATGCCCAAAGGGCTCAAGCCCTTAGGCAAATTCACCCTTATAAAAACCCATGAAGGTTTTTATTCCTCTCCTATGTGGGACTTAAGAAAACACACTTGTGCTTGCTTTGGTTTTGTATCATTTTCTTATTCTCCCATTTTTTCAAATACATATAAAACTTCAACAATCCCCCACTTGTATTTTAAAAAAGAATTTCATTGATTCCAGCATAATTTCCTAGAACAGTGCATAAATAAAGGTGTTTTTCAACTTGAACCTTTACATAGTGTTTGATGCTCCAGATTATACTAGAGTAACACGTAGTTTTGAACTCTATCTCAGGAAACATCACACACACTGCCTATAAGGGAGTAGTTCATAAGCCAGCACGATATGGCCATGTGCTTTATCTCGGTTTAGTGGACGCTCTAGAGAATTGCCCAAATTCCATAGGAAGCGGCCTCACTTCCACATCCACATAGGTGAATCTATCAAGGATACTCCTGTAACTAGGTACCCCACTCCACATGGAGCTATAGAACTCATTAAGAGTTAATTACTCAGCCTTCTATCGCTTCAGGATATCATGCTCCACTGGGATGGGTTAAATAAAATGCATCATTCACTAATTCATACACAACTTGTTATTTATCCTTTGAACCTATTTCTTGGGATCTCCAGTCATTTAGGTTGGGTTCCCATCACGTGTGATTCAACTCTCAATGGGCTTTAACCCCATCCCTTTAAAGGTGTTCCAAACCCTCTCTCTAGTTAGTCCTTTCGTCAAAGGATCAGCCAAGTTTTCCTCAGACCGCACATAATCCACTCTTACAGCACCATTAGAGAGAAACTCTCTAACCGTACTGTGCTTGCGACGAATCTGTCGCCTCTTGCCGTTATAAAAACGGTTCTCTACTTTTGCAATAGCTGCGGTACTATCGTAGTGGATAAGGACGGCTTGTATCGGTCTCTCCCATAAAGGGGTATCTGAAAGGAAGCCTCTCAGCCAACTTGCTTCTTCACTAGCAGTAGCTAGTGCTATCATCTCAGACTCCATCGTCGACTGGGCCAAAATGGTATGTTTTTTGGATTTCTAAGAAACTGCACCTCCAGTTATGCTGAAAATGTATCCACTAGTGGCCTTGGAGTCATCTGACAGAGTGTTCCAGTCAGCATCGCTATATCCTTCAAGGACAGCGGGAAACTTATGATAGTGTAATCCGAGGTTCATGGTTCTTTTTAGATACCGCATGACCCTCTCAATAGCATGCCAATGCTCCATACTAGGTCTGCTGGTAAATCTGCATAGCACTCCAACAGCATAAGCAATATCAGGCTTAGTGCAATCAGTAGCATAACGTAGGCTACCAATGATGCTCGCATACTCAGATTGTTTAACACTGTTGCCAGTGTTCTTGAACAACTTAACACTAGGATCAAATGAAGTACTAGCTGGTTTACAGTCTATGTAATTATATTTCTTTAGAATTTTCTCAATGTAATGAGATTGGTCTAAAGAAAGTCCCATTTCTGACCTAGTAATTTTAATACCAAGAATCACACTAGCTTCACTCATATCTTTCATATCAAAATTAGCACATAGCAATGTTTTCACATTGTTCACAACATGGATATTAGAACCAAATATAAGCAAGTCATCAACATATAAGTAAATAATGGTGCATGCATTATTCTCAGACTTGTAATAAATACACTTGTCACTTTCATTAATTCTAAATCCATTTGAAGTAACCAATTTGTCAAATTTCTCGTGCCACTGCTTAGGTGCTTGTTTTAAGCCATAAAGTGACTTATCTAATTTGCATACTTTATCCTCTTGGCCAGAAATAATAAAACCTTTAGGTTGTTCCATATAAATTTCTTCCTCTAATTCTTTATTCAGAAAAGCAGTTTTTACGTCCATTTGGTGCACAACAAGATTATGAATAGCAGCTAAAGCAATCAATACACGTATGGAAGTAATTCTAGTAACAGGAGAATAAGTGTCAAAGAAATCTACATTCTCTCTCTGTCTAAAACCCTTGGCTACAAGACGCGCCTTATATTTATCTACCGTGCCATCAGGTTTTAATTTCTTTTTAAGAATCCATTTACAACCTATAGTTTTACAGCCAGGAGGGAGGTCCACTAGATGCCAAGTTCTATTAGATTCTAAAGAATCCATCTCATCATTAATTGCTTCTTCCCAAAGGTCAGCATCTAAAGAAGACAAAGCTTCTTGAAGTGTGGTAGGGTCCCCTTCTAACGTGTATGCATGAAAGTCAGGCCCAAAATCTTTAGTGGTCCTAACCGTTTACTCTTCCTAGGTTCAATTATTAAATTATCATGCTCGGCATTAATAGGTGTAATTGAACTAGAAAGTAATGAGCCACCCCCACTACTGCCCCCACAATTCCTCGATTTAAAAGGAAATTTATCTTCGAAAAAATCAACATCATTTGATTCAATAATAACATGATTTTTCAAATCATAAAATCTATAGGCCTTGCTATTAGTTGCATATCCAATAAAAACACATTTATAAGCTCTACTAGCAAGTTTAGACCTTTCAGGATCAGGAATACGCACATAAGAGAGGCAACCTCAAACACGTAAATAATAAATATTGGGCCTTTTATTATTCAAAATCTCATATCTGGATAAACTGGATTTAATTTTAGGCACTCTATTAAGAACGTGACAAATGGTTAATAAAATCTCTCCCCACCAATGTGAGGCAGCCCCCGTATTTAGTAGCGTAGCAACAATTAATTTGGCAAAAGTTCTATTTTTCCTTTCGACTTTTCCATTCATCTCAGGTGAATATGGAGCAGTCGTTTCATGAATAATACCAAGTGAAGCATAAAGATTTTTAAAATCATTTGAATCATATTCGGTTCCTCTATCACTCCGAAATCTTTTTATTTTCTTATTAAATTGATTTTCAATTTCTGAAGAAAATGTTTTAAACATTTCAATCGCTTCACTTTTAATTTTCATAAGGTAAACATAGGGAAAATCTGAATTATCATTAATAAAAGTAATAAAATACCTTTTTCCATTTCTCGTTAAAACACCATCAAACTCACAAATATCCGAATGAATTAATTCAAAAGGTTCAGTTTCTCTTAAAACAGATTTATGTGGTGTTTTAGTAATCTTTGCTTGGCTACAAAATTCACATTTTTCAAAATCATTTAGTGATAAAGGGAAAATTATTTCCAGTTTACTCATGTTCTTGATAAGGCGCTTATTAACATGACAAAGTCTAGCATGCCACACATTAAAAGAACAAACCATATAAGCAGAACTAGAAATAACTTTATGAGCATCAACATTCAATTTAAACATCCCATCACATGCATGGCCCTTCGCCACAAACATCCCATTCTTAGTAAGAGTAAACATATCAGCCCCAATAGTTTGAACAAAACCAGCCTTATTAAGAAGATAACCCGAAACCAGATTCTTTCTCATTTCGGGAATATGCAGGACATCCTTAAGAATGACGGTCTTTCCAGAAGTAAACTTAAGCTCGTCTTTTCCCGAACCAACTACCATAGTGGTGTGAGAATCTCCTAACAACACTTTCTTATCTTCAGCTTCAGAATAGCTCTTAAATTGAGCACGATCATAGCAGACATGGCGAGAAGCGCCAGTGTCCACCCACCACCCTTCGGAACTCGTTACCAGATTTACTTCTGATATCATAACCACAAGTGGCTCTTCGATAACGTTCACCTGCGGACGAGGCCGACGAGCGTTCCGGCAGTTCCGTGCCATATGCCCAGGCCTATGACAGTTGTAACAGAGAAATTCTCCATTATTACTGTTATTGGATTGAGTATTTCTGTTCTGATTCTAAATATTAGGGCGGTTACTATTATGTCCCTGATTCTGATTCCCGTTCCGGTTTTCAGCATTCTGATTTTTGTTCTGATTTTTATTAATTTTTCGGTTCGATTTCAAAGCAGCATGTGTAGTGGAGCAAGTATGATTTCGGTTTGAAACAACCAAAATCTCATCTTTCTGGTCCTGTTTGCGGTGTTCCTCCTCAATTCGGAATTTTGTTATCAAACTTTCCAGAGAGAATTCTTTGGACTTGTGCCTTAAACTGTTCTTAAACTCCTTCCATAAGGGAGGCAGTTTATCAATCATCACTGCTACCTGGAACTGTTCATCTAACGGCATGCCTTCAGAAATAATTTTGTGAGCAATTTTTTGAAGCTCGTGGGATTAAGCAACCACAGACCTGTTATCCGTCATTTGAAATTTCAAATAACGACTGACAGCGTATTTCTTAATCCCAGCTTCTTCAGTGTTGTATTTTTTTTGAAGCGCATCCCAAACTTCCTTTGAGGTTTTGCACGATAAATAGTAGTCGTACAGTTCATCACAGAGGCCATTAAGGATATAGTTACGACATAGAAAGTCGTTATCAGTCCATTCCTTAATTGCCTTCTGATTTTCAGAAGTCATCGGTTCTGAAAAATTAGGTTTTTCTAAAAGGCAGACATTATTCAATTTTTTTCGTGGTTAAGTAAAAGAACATCTTTTGTTTCCATCTTTTAAAGTGCATTCCCTCAAAACGAAATGGTTTGTTAAGTTCAACAGTTCCAGTAGCAGATGTAGCAGTCTCAGAAGCCATTACAAATAAACAGTAACAGATTACAATTGTCTTAAAATTGTTGAAAAAATTGGAACAAAATACCAGTAACTATGGAAAACACCGGGTTGAGTCGCGGACTAGGTCGCTCTCTTTAAGACGTTTCGCGGCTCTGCTCGGTGTTTGTGCTAGCAGTTCAAAATTGCCCTGCCGTCCCCAGGATACAACAGCCCAGATTTTTCCTCTGTCTCGATTCCCCTTGCACGGTGGGAAATCGGAATTCTTACACCCTTTATAATTCGGCCGGAATCGGTAAACAAATCCCGCTGCCGGAGGCAAAAAAAAAATTTGGGTAGGTTTTCTCAAGCTCGGTGGTCGACAATGTTAATGGAGGATTTTCGTATATTTTTTCAATCGACCAAAATTATTATTTTTAAAGATAATAATATTTCCGTTCGTGCCGTTGCGTAGAGGGAGAGAAAAAGGGGAAGAGGGAGCATGATCGTGATCCAATCGCAACGACACCAAAAAATTCAAAATTTAAATAAAAGAAAAATCAATTTTATTTTTATAAATAAAATTTTTCAAAAGTATTTTGTCTAAAAAGATAATACTTGGCCCAAGCCCGGCCGGGCGGTCGGCGCGCGCGTGTGTGGTGAACAACACTCATCTAAGGCCTCACCCAATAGCACAAAGTGTAATGCCCAAAGGGCTCAAGCCCTTAGGCAAATTCACCCTTATAAAAACCCATGAAGGTTTTTATTCCTCTCCTATGTGGGACTTAAGAAAACACACTTGTGCTTGCTTTGGTTTTGTATCATTTTCTTCTTCTCCCAGTTTTTCAAATACATATAAAACTTCAACATATATATTGGTAGATTTGTCAATGAGTCGGTTTTTATAGGTTTCGTGTCAGGTAATAACAAATTCGTGTAAATTTTGCCGCCATCCAAACGACCTGATAAATTATTGAGTGAGTTTTTCATATTAATATATGACTCAATTTGTTATCATGTGACACAATCTGACCCGATAGTACTTACATGTGAAGGAAGTAATCTTTTTTTTTTTTTAAAAGTAAATAATTTTCTATATTTTTTTTTTTATCAAAATAAGATGAATGAATAGAATTACTAAATAGTGGGGATAAATATCTATAGATACTAAAATAGGTACAAATCATTTCTTAATTAGAAAATACTAAAAAAAATTGAATATTATCTAGTCTAACGGATTACCCTAATTCGTTAAGGGTAATCAATAACCGATTTGTTATCATTTTATGCTAAACACGTAAACCTGATAACTACTCGAATTCATTAAGAGTCTACCAATTAACTTATAATTTTATGTCGATTCATGTCATGTTATTGTATGCATGCTTTAATTTTAATAAATGTCTATACGTTTGTTGACCAATTTAATTGAGTTATTAACTGATTAACGTGTTGACCCATATTAGGCTCGAAATAAATCATCTCACTTAATAAATTAAAACGAATGGTATCGAATCAATTTCAAAGATATCGAATAAGGTTTTAATGAAATAATTTTACTTAATAAAACAAGTTATTTGTTTAAATCTCAATCTATATAAAAAAATGACGGATTACGATTTAAACCGAAGATTGACAATTGTAAATAGACGGAAGGGGGTCCATCTTATTTTAGTCGTACCTAAAGTTTTCAATTTGTTTTTTTCTCATTTTGGTATTATTTTATTTTTTATTTTTATTTTATTAGAGAATCTTCTCAGACCCCTGACACCACCCACCAAGAAAAAAAAAGTGACAAAATTTGTCTTTTGTAATTATTTATTTAATTTTTTGTCATTTTCTAGAATTCATAAGAAATCAACAACTAATTGAACTCTGATAAGTAAATATGTGTTATTTAAGGTACATTTTTTATTTAGCCCTAAAGTCATGGGCGATACTGACATTCACAAATAATATTAGTTTACTAAATAGTTATGTCATATCACACCCCCCTATCCCATCCAATTCCACCCACCACTTTAAATTTGTATATTTTTATTGCTCCTAAGGGCCATGCTTTGTTAAATATTGCTATATTAACTATATTTATGATAAATTAATATGATTAGTAATTGATGTTTTTATTAATTTTTATTAACTAATGGTCTGGTGTAAATTATTATAGTATTCGTACGCACACCATAGTAAATATTTTATAGTACTCAAAAAATCAAAATAAATAGTTTTAGTTCTAAACAATTTCTCAAATTGAACATTTAGTCTTTTTAAAATTACGTAAACATAATTAAAACGTTAAATCACCAGCTCGAATCATAAAGTTGTGTTAATTAGAGAAGTATCCACCATAGTTTATGGTGAAAAGTATCTACCATTCTCCTACTCTCTCTCTCTCTATATATATTTATATATAATGTATATATTTAATTGCTAATCATTTCGATTTTTTTATTTGAGGTGATCCATGGAATCCAGGAGGTTTAGAGAAAAAGGGTCAACCTTCAACCTCTGTGGTACTAATTAATTTTCTTCTACTTGTTTTATCCCAAATGGATCAACCTTCGGTTTGTTAGCCTCTCCTCAGCATTTCAGGATCCACGAGGTTTTGCTTTCAAGAAGGTATTTCTGCTCCTTAATTCATTACTACTATATGCTTTAATTATATATATAACTGCGATATATGAAAATGTTTATTTAGATAAATCATGTATACATATCATTTTTAGTTTGAATTTTTCGATTCAATTTAATAGTGACAATCTACTAATAACTATGAAAATTATTTTCATATTTTATAAATTTTTTTTTATCTATTTACACCTTTAAAATCATTGGTCCTCTAATTAAAATCCCTCCCCATATATATATATACGAGCTCCTGTTTGTGTCTGCTTTAATAATATATGCTGCGAGGGAATCAAACCTTCACACCAACCAAGCCAATTTCTTGAAAGTTAAAAACTCAAAGCAAGTCTCTAGTAATTTGTTCACGTGGAATTGAAGTTTTCAGACCAATCAAAGCTTTCGGTGTTAAAATGCAATAATACACCGTATATACTATATTAATATACTGTATTAATATTTTTATAATATAAAGTCTTTTAGAGTCGATAAGTTAAATATAATACTTTATCTTACAATTTTAATATTTGTTATAAAAGTAGTTTTAATGGGTCATTGTAATCAACAACTTGGCTAGCCACTTACGGATAATATTATTTATTTATTTATTTTATTTTAATCGAGATAAAAATATTTATTGTATCTATTTCACCAGCGAAAGAGACAAGAAAATGCTTCGCTCCTACCTGTCCAAAAATTATAATTAAAGATAACTTGGACCAAGTCCAAGGTAACATATATTATTCTAATTAATTTTGTGACATCGCCTGATAACGAAATGTTTCACTCCTACCTGCCCAAAAATATATCTAATTAGCTAAAGAATACTCAGACATTGGTCATTATTTATATTTGTACAATTTATTTGATAATAACATAAAAATTATTATTATTATTATTATTAATTAATAATAATAATAATAATAATAATAATAATAATAATAATAATAATAATAATAATAATAATAGCAAATGCTGAGATATTTCTTTATTTATTGGCTTTTTTTATAGAAAATATTTCTTTGAAAGTTGAGGCAGAAAAAAATTTCGCTAAAAATAATTAAGGATGAAAGACATATACTCAAAAAAATGAGTATAAAATGGAGAATATTTTATCACATGTTTCAACTTATTTTCTAATCTATCAAATCCCGAGATTTTCGACCTAGTTTACTCTTTCTTACACAAATAAAATTTTTTTCTTAACATTTTTTATGTTGTTTTAAAATGGAGCTGTTGCTTGAGACATAATTTATATATACTTGTAGTCACAAATCTTTCATAGTTTGTTGTTTTAAAAAAATAAATAAGAAAAAACCAAAATTTTAACTCATTCACTCCGCATCGCTACACATTATTACATGTGTCCTAGTGTGACTAAAGCGTGTATTGGCAGGCTACATATTATTATTATTTATCCTATATTGCCTGAGTGTCGTTCACTAGTGTGGCATATATATGTTTGGTCATTAACTTATCCGTAGTAAAATGCCTTTTTGTTAAGAATTTAACACTATAATCTATGCTCAATTAAATAATTACCAGCCTAGTAGTTATTCATGCTAAAAACATGTAGTGACGTGTTCTAGTGGTGATTATATATGTTATTTATGTTTAATGTCATGAGTTTAAATCCTTTCATTAGTATTATTTTATAATATTTTTTTCTGAGAGAAAGGTAACCTACTAATTTTATGTACATGCCAAATCTCGGATGTGTTTTACCGCATAACAAGATTCGTGTGCAGTATGATACCTATGATTTTTCATACCATGTATAGATGTTTAAAACAAAATAACTACATTTAATGGTGTTTGGTCAAGTGGTAATAAAATATCCTTGTTATGATTAAGTTTATGATTTCAAGTCCCTATTCGAGAATAAAATTTTACAGTAATTTTTAAAGTATGAAGGTACTTCTCTAATTCCACGGACATATCAAATAGTATAAAAAAATAGCTTTTCTCAGTATTAGCACAATGGCTTTTCGAACTAGCGAGATATGCGAAGTTCACCAGGTGAGTCCTTTATCCCTTAACCATTAACCAATTTTCTTTCGTTACTTAATTGTAGAATTTTTCTTTTATTATCTTATCTCTATATATACATACACATTTATATAGATAACCTTTCTCTTAAAGACCATCTTTAAGTTAATAGACCATCCACTTTGAGGGAGTAAAAGAATGAATTTCTAATGAAACTTTGTGGAGATGATATATGTAATGATTAGATTATCTCTTCCAAATTTTAATGTATATATGTATATATATTTAATTGCTAATCATTTCCATTTTTTTAATTGAGATGCTCCAAGGAATCTAGGAGGTTTAGAGAAAAAGGGTCAAAGTTCAGCCTCTGTGGTACTAATTAATTTCCTTTTACTTGTTCTCCCAAATGGATAAACCTTCGGTTTGTTAGCTTCTCCTCAGCGTTACAGGATCCGCGAGGTTTTGCTTTCAAGAAGGTATTTCAGTTCCTTAATTCCTTACTAATATATGCTTTATATATCTATACATATAACTGCGATACATGAAATATTTATTTGGATAAATCCTGTATACATATCACTTCTAGGTTAAATTTTCCGATTCAATTTGATAGAGACAATCTACGAATTATGAAGATTGTCTTTAGATTTCATAAAAAAAATCATCCATTTACACCTTAAAAATTGTTGGTCCTCTTATTAAGAACCTCCCCCATATACATACATATATATATATATATGTGCTTGTGTGTGTGCACGGGTGTGCGTGCGTGCGTGTTTGTATCTGCGTTAGTGCGGAATGGCGTGAAAGATCTTCCGATTTTTTAACTTCTCAAATTTTTAAAATCAATCTAATTTTTTTCTCAAAAATGCAATGGGGCGCTTTTCCGATGTTCGAATTTTCGAATAAAATTGGAATCAAAATGGAAACCATATTCATATTTCTGAAAAAAAAATGAATTCCCAAAAACACATTTTTCAGTGCATAGTATTTATATTATTTTCACATTATGTGATCATATATTGGTTAATAGCTATGTACATCCTATAACATAAATTATATAATATTTTTTATTTTGTGCTTATAATTTAATTTCAACTTAGTCAATAGATAAAAGTATAACTTAGCTTTATATTATGATATTTAATATTGTGATTTCACTAACAATTAATGCTCAGAAAAACTCTAGTGAGCAAGTATATAGTGTTCTGTTGTAGAAATAAATTTGTACTTCTTAGGAAATTAGTTCCAAGATGTTTATATTATTTTGTGGTGTTGGATTATTACAATATGTTTCGTTAATAAAAATATTAGAATTCATGATTTATATTCAAACATCGAAGTTATATAGAAAAATTAAGAAATCAGAAATATTCCGAAAATTCCAAAAATTTCCATTTTTGAAACCTTTTTTTTTATTTTCATAATGTTCGGAATTGGAATTGGAAAGGTATTAAAAAAATTCTTATAATATCTTATCTCTATATATACATGTTCATATGTATATATATATATATAATATTGAAAACCGAATTAGAAACATGGACTATTGGCCCTGTTACATAAAAAGAGGAGCTGAGATTTACTTTGTTGATTTAACTTTTTAGCTTCTTCCTTTTTTTCTTTTTTCTTTTTATTTTTATAAGAGTAAATGACCATTAAATTTTTAATTTAGTATCAATTTGACCATAAAACTTCAAGATGAACCACTTTGATCATCTAACTTTGAAGTGAGTATCGCTTTTACTATTCCGTCCAACTATTTGGTCATCCAACTTTGGAATAAGTATCACTTTAACTATTATATCCAATTTGACTATTAAATTTAATACATTTGCGTGGGACATGATTTTGTTTAAGGTCATTTTGGTCATATTGCTACAAAACGATATTTTCTTCCAATAATTCTTGCCAAAATGAAACATATGTAATATATAAAATATAACAATATTTTCAATGAAAAGCGCAATTTGGGCTATTTTATAACAAAAATGATTAAAATACACTTAAATTAAGTCATATGCCTTGTACATGGTATTATTCCGTTCAATTTAACGGTCAAATTGGAAGAAATGACTAAAGTAATACTCACTTCAAAGTTGGATGGCTAAAAGAACTAAAATTGATCACTATGGTTTCACATAATTACATATATATTACATAAAATAAGATTATTTCAAAAATATTGCATTGTAATAGATATCTTGTATTATTTTGGTAAGTATTATGAAATAAAAAAAAATTCCTAATATCGTGGAATAAATTTTTGGCACTGGTCTAAAAGTATCATAATTAGCTTCTGTCATTTGTTAACATTATTTCAACTTTTTTGTACATTTGATACAAAATGCCGAAAATGTAATTAACATTATCAACATTTGTTAAAAAAAGCTGTGAATTTGTTGCATCTTGTATAGAACGCCATAAATTCCAAACCGTTTTGAACAAAATGCTGAGAAAAGTGTTTTATATTGTCGGCATTTGTTATAAAATGCCATAAATTCCGACTAAATAAATGTTGTAAAACACCGGTTTTCTTCTTATGTAAAACCCCATGCTAACACTTAATGTGAAGGATATATATTTAATATGTACTTATTTAAGAGCATATTGTGTACATGTGTACAATATAAATTTTTAGTAAATTTTTCAAATTAATTAAAAAAATGTAATGATATTTGGCATAGTGGTAGTTGAAGGAATTATTTGTGTTTAAAGTTACGAGTTCAAGTCCTTGCTTCACGTGCGTGCAATACCATAGTTAATAATTGATGGTGCAAATTAGTAACCAAATTTACCCCCCACCAACTACTTGTTGACACGTGGCTGTCCACGTCAGCAATCAAACCTATCTCGACGAAAAGAGCTCAGAGGAGCCTAGTTCGAGTACTATAGGGAAATATGAGCCCTTCATAAGTTGAGTACCGGCTTATGGATTAATTACGATAAACAAATTATGGAGCTTGGGTTCTAGAGCTTTTTTGAATAGCTCTAGGTCTCTATCGCCTAACCACTCTGCCAGAGTAGTTAACAAAGGCATGAGCGACTGCCACTTGCTCTGTAGAACGCGCAGAACCTCCATCACCATCATTAAATGCACACCAACTGTATTTAAAGCACTGGAATTCCCGGATAAGAAAGATCAAGGTTGGTGATGATCAATGCATGGCTCCAGACCTGCTCTGGGAGCTCTCACATACGTTTCCTCTCAATCATATATATAGAAGAATCATTTACTTCTCTCACCAACCTAAGAACAACAAAATAAGAGACAATTACTGCTGAACAACCAAGAACAATAGAAAGAGAATAGTTTGAAGAGAGATAAAGACATCGAGCACACAGTCGAGCTCTAAATATAGAGAAACTAGAATTTGCGTAGTTGTAACCATACTCTCATTGTAATATTGTGAGGATAGACCAGCTAGAGAGATCGTTGTGAGTTTGTTATAGCCACTTAGTTACATTAATAACAAGACAAAACCGAGCTCCTAACTCTATTCCACAGAGAAGGACTAACCCGTATCTTTATACGAGGCCAACCTCCTCTATACATCTTTGACTTTATTGGCTTGTTGTAATTATTATTTTAATTATTTGACCCGGTCGTTTGACTTTGTGGTCTAAAACACCCTTTCAAATTTTTGCACCAACAGTTTGGCGCCGTCTGTGGGAACGACACGTTCTCAAGTCGCATGCACTCATTTTCAAACAAAAATACCCTCCAAAAAATTGCCATGTCTTTTAGACAAAGTTATCCAGACCCCCAGTTGGCGTTGCAAGAACAACAAGCTTCCCTATAAGTTCAAATTAATAGGCTTGTAACCCATAGGGAGACACCCCTAGTTAACTCGAGATATAGGTCGGCTTTAGCCTCTATGTCTGTGGCTACTCTCCAAGTCCTACTGTGAGTCCTAGTGTGATTATGGTTGGAGACCGTGGCAGAGAATCTAAGGATAGCCACATCAGAACCAGTGAGTTCGAATCCGACCGATGCAGCTCTAGGATGGAATCGTCCTTTGAGGAGGACTCAGCTTTAATTCTTCCCCCATTACTGAGGGATCCACAGGAGCACGTGGTCTGCGAGAGGCATTTGGATGGAGCCTAAGACATCAGAGCCAAAATAAAGGGGCTCGACCTCCCATTCCTCCAGTCCAAGCACCTGAGCGAGAAGCATATGCAAAACCTCAAGGGTCCGTGTTTGACTGGTTATCTCACAAAAGGTCTGTGGAAGAGGTTGAGAAGAGGTTAATGTTGAAAATGAAAGTCTAAATGGCCGAAATGATGAAGACAATGGGCCAAATGGGAGGGAGCTCGGTTGCAGCTTTTGTAAGGGATTTCAAATATCCATTCGCGGAGCACATCAAGAGCTGTCAGTCCTAGAAAAGTTTAAACTCTCGACACTAGAGTCATATGACGGAACCACTGACCCTGTAGACTATTGGCAACAATATGCGAACAAAATGGGACTCCAGAATGTCTAGGACGGTATCATGTGAAGAATTTTTTTCACCACTCTTAAGGGGGACAGCCCGAATGTGGTGCAACAGCCACTCACAAGCACCAAAGGGGACACAGTCCACCGCACGACCAAGAGAAAGAGAGGGCAAGAAGGGCAATAAGGGTTCAAATAAGTCTGAATTGAGTGAAGGCAGAGCTCGCCAGTAGTTCACTCCTTTAACAACTCCTTTAGGTGAGATCTATGCCCAGTTGGAACCAGGGCAGGTCCCAGAGCCTCGAAAGATGAAAACTTCGAAAAAGAAAAAGGACACAACCAAGTACTGCAGATACCACAAGGACCATGGCCATGAGAAAAATGATTACTAGAAGCTGAAAGAGGAGACCGAAAATCTTATCCAGAGGGGACACTCCGCCAATACGTGGATAAAAAGAAGGAAGTTCCCTCAAATGCAAAGGGGAAAGAGCACGATAATGAGATTTTCATGACAAAGGGGGGTCGTCCTACTCTAGAAATAACAATAGGTCCAGGAAGGCATACATTAGACAAGTAAAGTCTTCGAGCTCGAAGACAGAGTGCTTCAGCTTCAGGCATACAAAAATGGTGAAGTATAATGTCAAGGAGATCACATTCACAAACGAGGACATGAATGGGGTAGATTTCTAGCATGACAGTCCTTTGTTGCTAACGGTGATGGTGGGATATTATAATGTCCATCGAATTCTCATAGACATTGGGGCTACCTCCAACCTCATGTACTGTAGTGCCTTCAAAACTATGAGTCTTACTACCGAGCACCTAACCCCTTCGACAATCACACTGGTTGGTTTGTTTAGAGAAAAGACCAAGTCATTGGGAATTATCAAGCTCGTTGTGACTTTAGGAGTTGCTCCAAAGCAGATTACCACCATCGTAGAGTTTCTAGTGCTGGACAGCCCCCCTACAATGCCATTATAGGCAAGAGTACTTAACGAAATCAGAGCTATTATTTTGACCTACAGTTTGACCATAAGATTGCGAACTCCCCATGGAGTCGGGGAGATCAAAGGAAACTAGGTGGATGCATGATATTGCCAGATCAGGGCTCTAAAGGAGGTCAAGAGTGCTGATATCTTAGTTGTCGAGTTCTAAGCCACGTTGTCGAAGAATTGACTAACACAAAAGGGCTTCATGATTCAGAGAAATGGGAGATTGATACCCTAGACCCCTGAGATGAGGACAAAGAGCTCAGAGGCAAGCAGGTTGAGGACCTATAGAACCTACTCTTGAACCCAATATAGCCAGGGTGTTGAAAATCAACAACTAGCTCAGTCTAGAGGTTTAGGAAGAGCTCTCCCAAAGCCTACGGGCTAATGCTAATGTCTTCGCATGACCATGATGATATGAAGGGGTTGAATCCGGAAGTTATACTGCACTGGCTCAATGCTGATCCAGGCTTTAAACCAGTGAGGTAGAAGAAGATAAATCTTGCAACAAAGATAAACTTGGCTGCAAAAAGATAGGTTCAAAAGCTTCTTCGAGCTTGTTTCATTTGAGAAGTTCACTACCCAAAGTGGCTTTCTAACGTGGTGCTTGTGAAGAAGCACAGCGGGAAGTGAAGAATACATATCGACTTTAAGGACCTCAACAAGGCTTGCCCAAACGACAGCTTCTCATTCCCAAAGATTAATCAGCTGGTAGACGCAACCATGGGTCACGAAATGTTGAGCTTCATGGATGCTTATTCTAGCTATAACTAGGTCAAAATGGCCCCTGAAGACAAAAATAAGACCTCTTTCATCACTAATAAGGGCACTAACTATTACAAGGCCATGTTGTTTCATCTTAGGGTCGCTGAGCAACTTACTAGAGAGTCATGAGCACATTGTTCAAGGATCAGATCAGCAAAAACATGGAAGTTTACGTCTAGTTTCAAAGCTTCCTGCCACGTGGCAGACCTCAATGAGGCATTTGCCATACTCTGAAAAAATGGTATATCCCTCAACTCGGCTAAGTGTGCTTTTGGAATCAGAGGGGGAAAGTTCCTGGATTTTATGGTGACTCAGAAGGGAATCGAGGCTAACCTTGAGAAAAAACAAGTTCTGATTAATATGAAATCTTCGACCAAGCCAAAAGATTTCCAAAGCCTGGCAAGAACAGTGGCGGCTCTAAACAGATTTATTTCCCAGGCCACAGACAAGTCCCACCCCTTATTCAAAGCCCTCAAGAAGGCCTTCGAATGGACAGAAGAGTGCGAGTTGGCTTTTCAGTAGCTCAAGCAGTACCTTAGAGCTCATCCTCTCCTTCGCTCACCAAAGAAAGGGAAAATCCTGAGTCTGTACCTGGCAGTATCACAAACACGAGTAAGCTCTGCCCTTATGAGAAATGAGAAAGGGGAACAACTGCCAGTCTACTATACAAGCAGAGCCCTCCATGCCGCAGAGCTAAATTATCCAAAGTTGGAGAAGTTGGCCTATGCACTCCTTATCACTTCTAGGAAGTTGAGGCCTTACTTCTAGGCCCACACCATTGATATGCTCACAGACCAACTATTGCGAAGGGTTCTTGATAAGCCAGAGCAATCAGGGAGATTCGCCATCTAGGCTGTAGAGTTCAAATAGATCGTGAGTAATTATAAGCATCGAACCTCGATCAAAGGCCAGGCTGTAGCAGACTTTATAGTAGAGTTCACTTATGATAAGGAGAAGATCACTGAACCACTAGAATTGCTACCACATGTGCACCCAGGCACCTCAAACTCTGCCAACTCATTGAACTTATAGCCAGAAATTCCTATATGGATACTTCATGCAGATAGAGCTTCCAACTTGAAAAGTCTTGGAGTTGTTTTAGTACTGATCATTCCTGAGGCCAACACCCTAGAGATAGCTCTAAAATTCCTCTTCAAAGCTTCCAACAATGAGGTTGAGTACAAAGCCATCACATTAGGTCTAAGGATAGCTAGTGACGTGAGTGCAAGACATATGGTGGTCTACAATGATTCTGCCGTTATGGTTGGCCAAATACTTGGTCATAACATGGCAAAATAAGATGACATGGCTGCTTATTTGGCTAAGGCTAGGGCAGTAGTTCAGATATACATAAATTTAGCCTTTGTCAAGGTGCCACGAGCTTAGAATAATAAAGAAAATTGCCTGGCCAAGCTTATTTCTTCCTCAGAAGTACCCAGCGGCTTTCACATAGAGTACTTGGAAAGAAAAGCTATTGAACGAGCTCATAGAATTAGACGTACGTGGACCCAATACAAGCCTACAAGTGTTGGACTGGTCTAATTCTAGACTACCTCACTAGCGAAGCTCTTTTAGAAGATAAGAAGATGGCCAAAAGGATAAAGTATATTTCTAACAGGTACGTGGTCGTCGAGGCGACATTGTACAAATGTGGGTATGTCTTCTTATTTCTGTTCTGCCTACATACTCACCAAGCCCAAGTAGCTCTGTTAGAGATTCATGAAGGACTTGTGGTGGGCACCGGTCAGCTCGCTCATTGGCCCTCAAAGTTGGAACACAAGGCTACTTTTGGCCCACTATCTTACAGGACGCCAAGGAGCTTATAGGAAAATCTGACAAACGCCAACAGTTTACTAAAATCTAATAGCTCCTAGTAGAGCTAATGATCCTTGTTAGCAGCCCTTGGCCTTTCTCTTAATGGGGTATAGACATAGTCAGACCTTTTCCCTTGGGCAAGGGGCAGACAAAGTTTGCGGTGGTAGCTATCGAATACTTCACCAAATGGGCAGAGGCAGAGGCATTGACCACTATCACCACCATGAAGATCAAGAGCTTCGTATGGAGGAATATCATCTTTCGTTTTAGTCTCCTAAATGTGCTAATCACTGACAATGAAAAACAGTTTGACTGTGACCTTTTCAAAGACTCTTGTGAAGGACATAGAATTAAAAACCACTACAGCTCGCCTATCCATCCTCAAGCCAACAGCCAAGCAAAGGTTACCAACAGAACCTTAATGAGCTCGTTAAAGAAAAGACTTGACAATGCCAAAAGAAATTGGTCTGAAGAGCTCCCATTAGTTCTATAGGCTTACATGACCACAATTAGAGATTCGACTAGTGAAACTCCTTTCTCCGTAACCTACGAAATTGAAGCAGTTATCCCAATGAAAATAAAAGTACCAATATACAGAATCAACCATCATGACCTAGCTCCTAACAATAAAGGCCTGCTAGCTAATTTAGACCTCCTTGAAGAAAAGAGAGAGTAAGCTCGAATCAAAAAAGTCTGAATGTAGGTGACTTAGTACTTCAAAAAGTCATCCTAGCCACCAAGATTTCTAAACATGGCAAGCTCACCGTTAAATAGGAATGTCCCAACGTGGTCACCAAGGTCAGCAGACCTAGCACTTACTATTTGAGGACTATAGACGGCATGGATTTCATGAGACCATAGAATATAAAGCACCTCAAGAGATACTATCCTTGAGCTAAAATACTTTGTACTTTTGTAATAGTTGCTTCCAAGGAAAACTTATATGAAATATTTTGTTTGGTACTTTATTACTTATAAAGTCAGTTTAGTAAATGCCCAACATCATGAGCACACTGTAAAACTCCTCTCACAAAAAGGTCAGTTTAGTAAGTGCCCAGCTCACTAAGCACACTTGCACCCTGTAAAAATCCTCCTAAAAAAGGTTAGTTTAGTAAGTGCCCAGCTCATTGAGTACACTTGCACTCTGTAAAAACTCTTCGTAAAGAGGCCAGTTTTACAACTAAAAAAGTTTGGTAGTAAAGGAGAAAACTATCAAAATTTGCCTAAGTCAAAAGGGGACATGACTATACTTTAGACTTAGCCAAAAGAACAAGTTTTCCTTTTAAAACTCCAGAGAACTCGAAAAAACACCTGTCACCATATAGGTCAGTCACCAAGTATACAAGGTCCTTACTACAGGCCTGTTGACAAATGTACAATTCTTCTCACCAAGAGGTCGGCGTAGTAACTGATCAGCTCAATGATCACTTTTACACAGCTGAGGAATCCAATTGACATCTGAGAATTCTTAATAAACTTTACTTAAAGTTTAAGGGGCATGACTCTCAAAGACTTAACCAAAGTAACAGAAATCCACTTGCTACTTTGGCACTGGCCTGAAAAGTATCATAATTATCTTCTATCATTTGGCACATGCCCCTCTACATTTAGATGGTCTTCTAGACGATATCTAGATGTCATGTCATCATTTTTACTTTAATAATTTATTTTTAAAATTTTAAATTATTTTAACTTTTAATTTACAATTCTATATTCCATAAAATTTATATTGTTAAAAAATATTCCCCAAGACCTATCAAACAAAATCCGTATACTTTATATTTTTTTATTAAAAAAATTGACGAATAATGTCAATAGCAATTTTATGGACAACACCATTGGAGATGGTTTTTTTAGAACTTGACCATCAACAATATTTTTTGTGCCACAAAGGAACCATAGCTTTAGGTATGCTTACATGTCCATATTTTTGGTAGATCCGATCCATGTTAGCATTAGAGATGCTCTAACACTTAATGTGAAGAATATATATAGATAACAACTAGCATAGAGGCAAACTCTACGTGTTTGGAATAACAGACTTACTAATTTTTTACATTAGAACATATATATAGTGACATTTGTTAGAGTGATAATTAAATGTGCTATTTATTCTTAAGGTCATGAGTTCAAATAATATTTTAACATTATTTTATAGTATTTTTTACACTTGCGGAGTAATTTGGTAATTTTGTGTCATAACAAACCTCATGTGTTTAATATATACTTGCTTAAGAGCATATTCTGTACTTGTGTGCAGTATTAATTGTTAGTAAATTTTCCACATTAATTTAAAAAAAAAAAGTAATGATTTTTGGCATAGTGGTAGTGGAAGGAATTATTTGTGTTTAAAGTCACAAGTTCAAGTCCTCGCTTCACGTGCGTGCAATATCATAGTTAATATTTTTTCACGATAAACACATGTGGTGACGTTTTGTGTAGTGTTAATGAAAATTATTTTTCATTCTAAAGGTCTTCTCTTTTAAAAATTATATTTAGACGGGTAAATTGAAGAATTTTTTTTTTTGTAATTTTGTAGAGATGATATATATTATAAATAGAAGAATCTTCTCTTAAAGACCGTCCTTAAATTAACTCAATCGGGTGTAAAAGGAAAGAATTTTTTTATAAAATTTCGTGGAGATGATATCTTTAATGACTAGATCATCTCCACCAAAATTCACAAAAAAAATTAATCGGCCGAGAAGGGGGTTAGTTGAAAGTTTGATATATATTCGCATTTATGGATGTTGAAATTTAAGATTTTTAATTAACTTATTTTTCGATTTAATTTTCTAATGAAATTTGGTGGAGATGATATACTCATTTTTGAGATTTCCCAAATTTTATGAAAAAATTCACGGTTTACCTCTCGAAATGAATAATTTTTAAGTTAGTTAACTTAAAAACTGCCCTTAAAAGAAGTGCCCTCTATATATGTATATGTGTGTATATATATTTAATTCCTAATCATTTCCATTTGTTTATTTGAGGTGTTCCAAGGAATCTAGGAGGTTTAGAGAAAAAGGGTCAACTTTTAGCCACTGTGGTACAAATTTATTTTCTTCTACTTGTTATTGCAAATGGATCAACCTTCGGTTTGTTAGCCTCTCCTCAACATTTCAGGATCCACGATGTTTTGCTTTCAAGAAGGTATTTCAGCTCCTTAATTCCTTACTAATATATGCTTTATATATATATAACTGTGACATATAAAAATGTTTATTTGGATAAATCGCGTTTACATATCACTTCTAAATTGAATTTTTCATATTCGGTGGAGATGATCTTAATTATAATGATTATCTTAACAAAGTTGCATCAAAAAATTCTTCCATTTACGCCTTCGAAATCGTTGGTCCTCTAATTAAGATCCTTCCTG
The DNA here is from genome assembly GCA_021464415.1 of Lonicera japonica. Taxonomy (NCBI): domain Eukaryota; kingdom Viridiplantae; phylum Streptophyta; class Magnoliopsida; order Dipsacales; family Caprifoliaceae; genus Lonicera; species Lonicera japonica. The sequence goes on from CM038467.1 coordinate 34,671,478, forward strand.
TGTTTGTGTCTGTGACTCGGTGAAAATTACGCGAGTTATCACACCCAAGTGCAGGTGGTCGATCAAGTAATAAATACTCGGTAAGTTCAAGGTCGATCCACGTGGAGGAGGGTGGTTTTTTAAATTAGGAATGTTTCTTTGAAGAGGAAGATGAGAATAATAAAGAAAAGATGAAATATGAAGAGAAAGGAATGTAGATCATTAACTAAATTAATATAAAATAAACATGCAAAAAGGCTCAATAAAATGAATAATAAAAATATCATACTAAATTAATTAAATGCGTGAAAAACTTTAACTAAAATTACGAATAAAAAGCATTAGGTTTATCCATAAGTTATGGGCAACACAACAGGTAATTCGGTAGACCGAAAATCATTTTATAATTTTTTTTTAAATCAGCCTACCATCCACGAGTTAATTAATTTCATAAAATCGTATTTTTCGCAATAATTCATGCGTGGCATGAACTATACGTATCAATACTATTTACAGAATCAATTCGTATCACTTAATTTTACTGAAAACACTTGTTTATTAGAGTGAAGTAAAGTTTGACGTTACAAAATCTTTTATTAAAAGTGAGTTTAGAAAATTTAAATAATTAGCACAAATTAATTCAAATAGGTTAAAATGTGATTGAAATCAAATTTGAACTAAAACGGACAGTAAAAAATACAAAATTGGCGATTTCGGTATGAAAAAGTAAGGATTAAAACGAATACCAAAAATAGCATGCTCTAGTGTAAAATTTAAAAAGGTACATAAACAATTAATTTAGAGACTTTAAACCGCTCTCTAACTCGACTGATTAGAGTTTAGAGTAAAAATAATGATTCAAACTAGTTTGATTTTTTTGTCAAAAAGATTTTATTAATTTTTTTATAAAAGTATGTGATTAGTATACTAGGATAATAATTTAATAAAAATTAGATTTATAATGACCTATTAACCTATAGAAAATTAATTAGAATTTAATTCCGATCCAAAAAACTACTGCGTTGGTATACCCGGTCCTTACGGACCCCTAACTAATGAGATAACCAAACATATTTAATAAATTCATGGACAATAAATTAATTAAAAGAAACAGCGTATAAAAAAATTTATAAATTGAAATCTAATTGAAATCTAATTAAAATCATAAGAATGCAAAATATCAGAGTAATTGAAACTAAGGAACAATTAATAAATGAAAAACACGGTTTGAACAAATTTTAGTAATGAAACACAACGCCAGACACAAAATACACCCATTGGTTCTGAAAATTTTGGGATTTGGAATTCCAAAATAGTAGAGTTTTGTTGAAAAATTTACGATGATCTTTTTGATAGGTGGACCATAAAAAAGGGCCAAGAAACCAAGAAATTATGACGACAATACGAAAACGCAAATTTTTAGGGTTCTACGCAGAAATTCCAACAAAATTTTCAAATTAAGCATGAATTTTAATCAATAATCACATTCAAACACATAACTAAATAACAATTCAAGCATAAATGGTCATTAATTGCAATAAATTAAGAAAAATATTTAAAGAGACTTACGGTTATGTAGAATATCAAAAGCTAATGACACTAGACAAAGCATGAGTAGAGAGCTAGCCACTTGTCATTTAGGCTAAGGACCCCATTTGGTAAATATTTGCATCATGAATTTATATATTCTTTCACACTTAAACCTGATCCACTGGCGAACTAATTGTATTCTTGCCATAACTTTGTGCTCTGAACTTTGATTAATGCAAGGTTTTAGCCTACGCGTAGCTAACTCAGAGCTCTATAACTTATATTTATAGAGTTTTCTTCAAATTCTTCATGGATAAATACTAGAATTGGTTAGAATATAAGATTGCAAACGGTGAATCTCTTCTTCATTAAAAAATTTCCCGGTTTGATTCAAATGACTTTTCTTTGCTTGGGATTGCTCTATTATATTATTTTAATCTCTTCCATCCACTCCCTTCATGCTTGAGCTTGGGATTTGCTTTCGGTTCACCTCTTGAACTCAATTTAGCTCCGAATTTGACTGACAATGACTAATTTTGGGAAAATTTACTTTTGGATTCGTTTTTGTTCATATTTAACCTGTAAAAAGGGTATAATGCACTAGAAACAAACATATTATCCTATTACATTATTAAAACTCAATTCTTAACAATTTAGGATAATTAGAATCAAATTTGTGCATATTAAGCCATCTAAATATGTATAAAAATGTAATATTTTGGCATAATCAGTCTGCATTAATGCAGAGTGCCAAAGATCCACAGATTTTCAAACTCCTCAAATTTCTAAAATTGATATTTTTTTTCTCAATAAGCAATGGGATGCTTTTCCGATGTTTGAATTTTTGACTAGAATTGGAATCAAAGTGGAAACCATATTCAAATCTCGAAAAAAAATTTAATTCCCCAATACACATTTTTCAGTGCATAGTATTTATGTTATTTTATCTTTAAAAAAAAAATTTTTATGCTATGAAGATGGGTGTCTTACCCGATACCAGTACGAGGTACGGGTGCGGCAAATCTTAAGAAACTTAAACATGGGTACGACGAGGGACACATTTAATAAATAAATAAACAAATTTATTTACATAATAATATGCATTTTGCAAACTCATATACAAACAAAACTACAAACAAGTAAAATTTAATTGCACTTAAAACAAACAAGAAGTCTGTTCAAGTCATATCCACAAGAGAGAGGATTACATCAAATGGAACAGAAACCATATATTAAAATTCAAAAGAAAACAAACAGAAAAGTAAGTGCAAGACTGCAAACTTAAATAAAATAGTTTAGTTGTTGCTTCTTGTTTCTCAATCACGGTAAACTGTCTCTAACTTCTCCAACATCTTTTTCTTCATCTCTTAAAAACATTTCATACAAATCGGATTTGTCAAGTGACAAATTTTCGATCTATAGTATCCCAGCACCATCTTTGTAATGATTAGAACTCCTAGAAAGATGTAGAACCAAAACTATTTCTTTGATTCTTTCAAAATTCGAACAAAGAAAACCAATTACGAAAAAAGCAGAAGGGAAGAAGAGTAGAAGACTAGAAGACAAATCTGTGAGTGAGAAGACCGAAGAAGAGAGAAGGTCGATGATGATGAGGACTCATAAGACAAAGATGATAGAAGGACGATGACGAAAAAGAATAGCTTTGATCTCCATTGAGATAAGAGAATGAGTTTGATTGGCGTTGAGATGTGAAAAGGGGTTTGAGTGGCGCTAACCCTAACTTTTGTCAATGATTTATTGGGGAGTATCTCATTTGGTAAATATACTTTTTACTCAATAAAAAGACACCTAATATATTGCATATTATAAATTGACTCCCTTAGTTTTTATTTTTCATCCATCCGTGTCAGGTACAGTACCCATTACACCTTTTAGCCATGTCCACTGATATTTAATAATATTTTTATTGCACACGCCATGTGGTGTGTCTTAGCCATGTCCTATCCATGTCCGTGTCTTTGCATCTCCACACTGGTACCTTAAAAAAATGGAGTACCCGTGATTCACATTATTTATGATATTTTCACATTAGGTGATTATATATGGGTTAATAACTATGTACATCCTACATTATAAATAATATAATATTTTTTATATTGTGCTTAAAATTTGGTTTGAACCTAGTCAATAGACAAAAATATAAATTAGTTTTATATTATGAGATTTAATATTGCGATTTCACTAACAATTAATGCTCGGAAAAACACTAGCAAGCTAGTATCTAGTGTTTTGTTGTAGAATTAATATGTACTTCTTAGAAAATTAGTCCCAAGATATTGATGTTTTTCTGTGGTTTTGGATTATTACAATATCGTTCATTAGCAAAAATATTAGAATTCATGATTTAATTTCAAATATCGAAGTTATATAGAAAATTTAAGAAATCATAAATATTATGTAAATTTCGAAAGTTTCCATTTTTGAAACTTTTTTTTTTCGGATTTGGAATCTGAAAGTAATTTAAACTTCCATCTTCTATAGGAAAGAATGTTGTGCCCGCCGGCACTCGGGTCGGGCCCGGGGCAACATCCAGGTCCGGCCTGGGGCACCATCCAGGCCCCCCCAGTCTGCTCAAATAGTAACGATATTGTCCCCAGCTTTAACACCTTTGTGCCACAGGTGTGGGGTTTTATCTTAAAATGCCTCATTACTATGTGGAGACTCTCCCCCACTTATATACCCATGTTGAGTTCTACAATTTTTCCATGTGGGATTAATGGTTTAAGCCAACCATTCTCAACAATCTTCACCTCGGATCAAATCAGTCAACCATGGCTCCACCTTGGACTAACACCGGTCCACCTGGGCCTATATTATAGTCCACCATGAATCCAACTTTGAACTATCCATATAGATCACCACTCAACAATGTCCATCCGCAAGATTGTTTACCTTTGGTCAATGCACACATTTCGAGGTACACCCTATTTCACCTTACTCGAGTAACCTGCGCAACCACTTTGACAATAGCACCCCAGGTGTATATAGTCTGTAGTAACTCCACCCTCGGCTTCTCCAAGTCTAACTCCACCACAGGCTCCACCAATTCTAGCTACTAGGATGCTTTTTGTAGAGACTTATCACCTTAGGCTCTACCGAGTTCTTCTTGACTCCACCAAGTCTAGCTACCGGTATAGTTTCATAAGTACGTGGATCCACCATTACCTCTGATACCAATTGTTGTGCTCGACAGCACTCAGGTCGGGCCCGGGGCACTATTCAGGCCCGCTAGTCTGCGCATATAGTAATGATATTGTCACCAACTTAAACACCTTTGTGCAACAAGTGTGGGGTTTTATCTTAAAAGGCCTCATTACTATGTGGAGACTCTCCCCCACTTATATACCCATGTTGAGTTCTACAAATTTTCCATGTGGGATCAATGGTAGTCTCCACCACTTATATACCCTTGTTGAGTTCTACACTTTTTCCATGTGGGATCAATGGTTTGAGCCAACCATTCTCAACAACCATAATTGTTCGGTCAGTCCTACGCATGTGCAAAGGCTTGTTCTAGCGATATCTTCGCTCAATAATTTGGTATCAGAGGAAGGTTTATTCCTTGGGATAACTATGTGATAGTTAGAGATGTCTACTGTTAGTACATCGAAAGAGGGGTGCTAAAGGAGTAAATACACCACTTTTGAAGGGGGCGTCTACTCCTAAGGTGACGGTTGCGGTGAAATTCGATATAGAGAAATTTGACGGGAAGAAGACGGATTTTGTGATGTGGCAGTGTTAGATGTCCGATATCCTTGTCCAACAAGGTTTGCACAAAGCATTGTTGGGGAATAAAGCTAAGCCCGATGAGTGGTCTGATGCCGATTGGGCTGAGTAAGATAGGCAGGCATATAGTACAATTCATTTACACCTTGCTCCAAACGTGATGTACTATGTGATGCATGAAACATCTGCCTCAATAATTTAGAAGAAAGTCGAGGAACAGTATATGATGAATAGTATCGAGAATCGTCTGTACTTAAAAAAGAAGCTATTCCGGTATGAATTTTCGAGGGTACATCCATGAATAGTCATCTCGATGGGTTCAATAATATAATCTCATATTTGCAGGGATTAGACGTCAAGATTGATGATGAGGATAAGGCGATTTTGCTTCTTAATTCGCTCCCAGAATCCTATGATCATCTGACCACCACACTTATTCATGGGAAGGAAAAGATGACTTAGGATTTGGTATCGTCGGCCGTCTTAGTTAATGAAAAGCACTTGAAGGAGAGAGGATAATCGAACTCAGATGCGCTATTCACTAGGGGAGAAGCGATGAGAAGAAGCGGGAAAATCGAGGAAAGTCGAGGTCAAAATCTCAGGGACCGACTGACAAGAGGAAGATAATTTTTCACAAGTGCAAGAAACCTGGACACTTGCGTCGGGAGTGTCCAAATATAACCAATGGCGGGGGAGAGAATAAAGGTGCGGCAGAGAACGCGAACACGGTAACGGCACCAAAAGATAAGGAGTTCGAAAGTATGTTGGTTGTGACTCCATAGGTTAGCTCTTCGAGCGAGTGGATGGGTAACGACCATACCTTTACCGAGGTTGACGGGGGCAAAGTTTTGATGGGTAACGACCATGCGTGTAAAATGATGGGGATTGGTATGATCCGGCTAAAGATGTACGACAGGGTGGTACGTACTCTTAGTGATGTCCGGTATGTTCCTGATCTAAAGAAGAATTTAATCTTTTTAGGGGCTCTTGATTTTAATAGGTGTCGCGTGATACTCGAGGGTGGAAACTTGAAAGTTCTCTCTAGAGCTATGGTTGTGATGCTAGGAAAGAATGAGGGTTATCTCTATTTTCTTCAAGGATGCACAGTGACTGGGTTTGCTTCAGTTACGACTGAAGAGACTGACACGATGAGGTTATGGCATATGCGATTTGGTCATGCTGGAGAGTAGGTTATGTCGGTGTTAAGTAAGCAAGGGCTACTTGAAGGTGCGAAAAGCTACGAACTGGAGTTTTCTTAGCATTGTGTGGTTGGGAAATGAGTACTTGATTATTTGCACACGGACGTCTGGGGGCTGACAAAGATTCAATCCTTGGGTGGAATCATTACTTTGTCACTTTTGTTGATTATTACTCAAGAAGAAGTTGGGTCTATCTCATGAAGCATAAGGACCATGTTTTTAATGTATTCTTAAAGTGGAAGGCAATGGTTAAGAACCAAATTAGTAGAAAAGTTAGAGTGCTTAGGTCAGATAACGGTAGCGAATACACTTGGAATCCTTTTAAGGATTTCTGCCAATGGGAAGGTATCCTTCGCCACTTCACGGTTAAGGGTAAAACTCAACAGAATGGGATAGCAACGAGGATGAATCGTATGCTCCTTGAAAAGGTACGGTGTATGCTTTTTCATGCCAACGAAGCCCTATCCTATGCTACATTCTTGGTTAATCGTTTTCCATGCTCGGGAGTAGAATACAAACACCTATAGAGTTATGGACTAGATCTCATGCTACTTATAACGACATCCACGTTTTTGGTTGTCCGAATAATTTCATGTTAGTGATGAGAAAATTGACCCTAAGGCTCGTAAGGCAATATTCTTAGGCTCTTGTGATGTGGTTAAAGGTTATAAATTATGGTGTTTTCAAAGTAAGAAGATTATGATTAGTAGGGAAGTGACATTTGATGAGGTGTCTATGCTCAAGATGACCTCGTCGATAAATGGTTGTTTTACAATTTCAGTTGAAAAGGAAAACAAGGCGAGCGAGATATTGGTGGAAACGAAAGTGGCTACTCCAGTTAATACTTGGGCTACGAATTCGGTGGAGAAGTCCAACAAGGAAAAGACGAGTCCCAGTGAGGATTCAAAGATTTCGGCAGTGGAATCGGGTCAACAACAAAAAATACTGTCTTTGGCTAGTGGAAAGGGAGCCTTGGGCTCAACGTACACCGGTTCGATATGGGTATGAAGACATGGTGGCGTACACATTACTAGGTTACAGTGATGAGCCGACTTAGTATCGAGAAGCTATGAATTCTAGCGAGAATGCGAAGTGGAAAGCGGCTATGAAAGATGAGATGGAGTCTCTCTGAATAAACCGAACTTGAGAACTATGCGATTTGCCGAAAGGGAATAAACCTATTTGGTGCAAGTGGGTTTTCACTAAGAAAGATGGGGCTCTAAGGTTCGGTGTTCGTTTTAAGGCAAGGTTGGTAGCCAGAGGTTTTGCGCAAAAGAAAGGGGTGGATTATAATGAAGTGTTCTCTTCGGTTGTGAAGCACACCTCAATCCGAGCATTGTTGCCTATGGTGGCGCAATTTGATCTCAAACTTGAACAAGTCAATGTTAAAATTGCGTTCTTGTATGGGGACCTAGAGGAAGAGATTTATATCTCTCAGTCAGAGGGATTCAAAGTTGTTGGTAAGAAAAATAGTGTGTGCAAACTTTGGAAGTCGTTGTACGGATTGAAGCAGTCCCCACGTCAATGGTACAAGAGGTTTGCCACGTTTATGATCGCACATAAGTTTACTCGGAGCGAATTTGATCATTATGTTTACTTCAAAAGGCTCGAATCTGGCAATTTCATCTATTTACTCATATACGTTGACGATATGCTCATTAATTCTTGGAGCTTATTAGAGATTGACATACTGAAAGCTCAAGTAAGCAGGGAGTTTGAGATGAAAGATTTGGGCGGGGCGCGATATTTTTTAGGGATAGAGATCATGCGAGTTAGAAAGAGGGGGCGATTGTATTTTACACAAAGCCAGTACCTTGAGAAAGTGGTTGCTCAATTCATGATGGAAAACTCAAAGCCGGTGAGTGTCCCATTAGCACCGCACTTCAAACTATTGGCATGATGGCTCCTAGCTCCGAGGAAGAGGTGGAGTACATGGCTTAAGTTCCTTTTGCAAGTGCGGTTGGGAGTTTGATGTATGCCATGGTATGCACTCGACCGGACATTGCTCAAGCCGTGAGCATTGTTAGTAGGTATATGGCGAACCCTAGAAAATCGCATTGGCAAATCGTTAAGTGGGTTCTACGATATCTACCGGGTACATGGACAAATGGTTGGTATTTGAAAAATCCATAATGTTACCAATTGAGGGTTTTGTATATTCGGATTACGCTGGCAACCTAGACAAGCGGATTTCGACTACGGGTTATGTATTTACATTGGGTAGTGGTCCGTTGAGGTTGAGGTTGAGGTTGATGATTCAAAGTGTGGTAGCATTGTCTACCATAAAGGCGGAATATATTACTGTAACAGAGGATGTCAAAAAGGCCGCATGGCTCTGTAGTTTAGTTAGTGATCTTGGTTTGAAGCCAGAAAAAGTGGTGGTGCACTATGATAGTCAGAGTGCAATTCACTTGGTGAAGAATCAAGTTCATCATGGAAGAACCAAGCATATTGATGTTTGATATCACTAGTTCTGGGAAATTAGTAAAAACGGTGTCGTAAATCTGGTTAAGATAGGCACCAAAGATAATCCAGCAGATATGTTAACAAAGGTTGTCCCGTTGGCCAAGTTTGAGCATTGCTCGACGTTGGTTAATGCCCTTTGGTGTTGATGCCCCTCGGGGGGGGGGGGGGTCCTAAGGGATCGGCAGGGGTGATAGGGTCTTATTCGATGAATTGATCATAGTGTAGTGCATTGGAGTCTTGTGGAACATTGCCAAGGTAGAGAATTGAAGATTTGGCTCTGTATAGGAATTCTATTTCTTTTAGGTTTTATATTGTCCAATTCTTAAAAGAAAAAATCAAATAAGCCAATTCATTTAGGGATGTTGTTTAGTAAATCACCCTTACCAATACAGAAATCATAGTAAGAAGCTGAATACCAAAATTTGCTAGTTCATCAATAGGTATTTGAAATTAGAAACCAATACCAAAATGCTCTATTTTTTTGGTATCTTTGGTTTTTAATATTTTCATTTGTTCTGATTTTTAGTAAACAATATTACAAGTACAAAAGTGTAAAAATATATTCGATTAATATTTCTGTTTTTGATATACCTTGAGAGTTTTAAATTATAGGCTAGTGTTTTAGATTGAAATTTGCAAGAATTTAAGCATTATTTATACGATGAAGTTAAACATCACTTCTTAGAACAACTATAAAAACTTATTGAAAAAATTCAATATATAATTTGTATGTTCTAAAATTCTTGATATCTCAAGGATTAATAATATTCGATATTTTTTGTATATAATTATTCAACATTTTTATTATATTAAATGACCTGGATATATTAGCTTGACCTTTTTCCGAACCCAAATAAAAAAAAAATTCATACTCACAATACTCGACACATGGATAATATAAAATATTGGACCATTCAAGTGCAAAGTCACTTATGCTATATTAACAGCCAAAACTGTGGGTGCAGTCCCAAGTAGATTCATGACTAGATTCATTGCATCTAGCTAGAGGAGAACTAAGGCAGCCTTTCAGTAAGCAAGGAATCACTCTCCAAACATGAAACTAACCAAATTCGATTTGTATGACTGTATAAGAATTTCTTTCCATGTCTAACTCTTGTACTTAACGTCCTAAATAAAGGCAGCTCCTAGACCCTTTTAACCCTAGATTATCTAAAATCTCATTAGTTATTATAATAGGGCACCAAAAAACTCTAAAGAAAATACAAGTGACAGTGGAGTGTATACCTTTTTTTTTGTCGAATCACGTTACTTGATGGCATTGTGGTTTGTTTGTTGATTTTTTATGCCCACACCAAGCCCTAGTCGGATCACACAAGGTCATCAAGAAGCCTTCCATTGTTATGGCCCTAAAAAGAAAGGCATCCACCATTTTCCATATTACAGCCGTTGTAGCCAACCTAGCTAGGCCAATGATACAAAGAAACACAATGATAGATTTATGAACCAACAAAAGTCTTTGTCTTGTAAACAGACCCTCTGAACTAGGTGCCACCATCACCATCACCTCAATGCTTGAAGATGGAACTCCCTGAGAAATGACCTACGGAAGAGCTCAATTGAAGGAGGCATGGAATGTAGCAAAGAGACGGATGGGAAATTAACCACCGAAGCCCTTTGAGCCCTTCTTGGTCAACCTTAAACTATGAACTTTTAGTGCCCACTATAGCACCACAACCAGTGGAAGAACTAATTAGGTGACTCAAGTGGGTGAAAAACGGCAAGCATGGTCATATCTACAGAGCATATGACCTTGTGTCACCCATTTGAGAAGTCAAGTCAATGCTGGCACTGGCCCTGACCATAAGCGACCTAGGCGGTCGCCTAGGGCCTCCGTTATAGCAAGGCCCCCAATCGTCGGGGTGATATATATATATATGTGCGTGTATCTATTTTTTAATAGATATATTAAGGCATACATAAAATAAACAATATAGAGGCTTGGCCAAAAGTTCAAAGTGCCCTCATTGGACAATTATGACAATACCAAAGACCCCCTTGATTATATTGCACCTTACATGTATATCATGTCACTATGTAACGTACTAAACCAATGGCTCTATTAGGCTTTCATGAACTCACTCAGGGGGTTGGCGATTTTGTGGTATTAAAATTTGAGGATGGGGTAAATGGACTTATTCAGCTAGCATTTTTCTAGCATTCCTCGAGTAGGAGCACCTGTTAGAAATCTTTCACCATCATCTTGACAATTTAACAGCAAAAAGGGAAAACACTTAAACAACGATGATGATTGTGCTCATAATGATCCAACCCTATTTATGAAAAATGAGACAATTATGTGTTGTGATTGTGTTTGCAATTGCTTAGTGATTGTGTTCTATTGATGTAGATAAATTGTTTATGTTGATTGTTATTTGATTTCAAAAGTTTTTCTAAATGACTGATTTTGTTGAAATATAGCTAGTGTGAGAGCACTTGCTTCTCCTTGGTGACAATGTTGTTATTTCAAGCATAAGGGGAAAAAGAGAAAGACTTTGTCCTGCATAATCATTTCTAACAAGGTTTGAGTGTCGTTATTTTTCAACTTGTTCTAGCATGCCGTGTGCTGATAGTGCATCAGTTCAATTTTTTCAAAATTTAGTTTAAATGGATTGACCTCAAGTAGTGCTTGTTATCATTTCAATCTGAGAATGCATCCAAACTTAGGTTTCGGCCATCCCATTTTATATCCTTTTGTTTTTGGTTTTCTCCGTCATTATTTTAACAAGCATATTTGATTTTTAGACTATACTAGCTTTTAGGCTAAAAGTTGTCCTTTTCTTTTTGATGGTTAATTTCACTAACTTTCTAAAAAGGCAACTCTTTATGCACAATGGTTAGTTTCCGCACTCTTGGGCTAGCCTTTTTCCTAAATTTTTTTAACTTTGTTTGCGTTCAAATTTGGCGTTGTTGCTTAACTTTGACTTTCGGTTGTTTTATATTTAGCTGTCAGTTTGCTTGAACTCCACTTCTTTTCCTCACTTTCCTAAACTAGAACATTTCCTTTTTCAAATTTCAAGTACAATTCATGTACGAAGGATCTTAATGTATCTTAGTCTCTCCAAATGCTGGGGAATCACCAAGAAAATAGGAGTGATATTGTAGCCTTTAAGTGTCAAATGGTTTTAGTAGGATCGACGATTGATAATATTTGGTCCTGTGAGAATCCGGACCCCTGACCCCCAAGAGGGAGAAATCCTCCATTCTCGGTTTTCTTCTTTTTTGTAGGAAAACGTGTTTTGTAGAGTCGCCAATTTGTTTTACGAGAAAACAAACAAAAGATCGTACGAAGGACAATTTGAAAATGAATTGTCTTTTATATGTTTAAAACTAGAGATTCCTTGAAAAATTGTTTTGCTAGGGTTCGGGAACTACGTTACAAATTGGGAAGGTGTTAGGTACCCAATTCGCCCTTTCGGTCTCTTAATGGATCATGCATTTAATTCCTATTTTAGATGTCTTGCAAGTAGTTTAGATTGTTTTCAAATTAGTCCTTTTCGGATAAATTTAGTTTAAAATAGAATTTTAAAAATTAGACTCGAGCTTTGCAAGCGCCTACGTATTCATTCGTAGAATGAAATCAGAGTTTCGTAGTTCCAGTTATTTGGAAACTGTTTTTGTGTTTTTGTTTTATTTTAAAAACGTGTCAAAACGGATTTTAGTATTCTTGTAAAACTTAAAAAGGACTTATTTCGAAAGTAATGAACTTCTTTGCAAGTTATCTAATTTTCTGTATTAAAACTGATATTTAAATGCAGTATTGAAATTCAGAAAGGTTGTAGAAAGACGTACCTGATGCGCTTGAAGAAGAAATAAGAACCTTGCCTTGATTGTTCCTTGTTTGCTTCCTTCTCTCTCTAGAACTTTCTCCCTTTAGAGCTCTCTCTTTCTAGACCTTCTCTCTCTAAAACCTTCTCTCACTATCTTTCTCTCTCTAGAAATTTTCTCAAAGAAAAGCCACTCTAATGATTTTGACAGTATTTCACCTTATAAAAACACTAGTGAGTGTTGGTGTTCCCAAATGAGACCCCAAGGGTCCTATTTATAGGAAAATTTTCGTGTAAGCGAAGAGGCAACAAAGGTTATATCATACTCCCAACGCGTCCGGAATTGGAGTCTTTGCTATCAGTCTTCTATATGCATGATGACTCAGGACTAAATGCAAGAGGCTCGCTTTATGAGAAAGCTAGTATTCGCACGAGAATCGTGGATTGGGGTGTTCACAGGTCCTGAAAATATTCCCAACTAATTTTTAAAATTTGAAAATATTTGGTTAATAGTAATTTTTATGTGCCAAAGTCATGAGTTAGGTCTTTTCCTTTGAGAGTAAGAGTAGTTAAAGTTCGTGGGGATTGCTAGCTAACCTGCTTTCTAGATCGATTATACAAAGTGATTATCAAAAATTGTTTTTACAGTGAAAAATAAGGAGTTACTGATAATTTACGCCTTTAAAGTTTACCCATTTTTGCACTTTTGTCCATAAAGTTTATTTTGCGTAACACTCATCCTTAAACTTTCCTCTCTTTTTTTTCACTTTAGTCCGAAACCCCTCTCATCGTTAGGTTTATGGATAAAGAAAGACCATGTGTGTTGCACGAGGGCACTATAGAGGGGTAAAACTGTCAACCACTACAATGCTCCAATTCCCAACTCATTTTGACTTAGTTAGAGCCTTCAATGGAACATAAATGCTTTAATTTTTTCATTTTTTCTCTTTGTTGTCATTTTCCAACTCCACATTTTGTCATCTTGAGACAAACCGATGTTCTGACTATACAAGCCTGCTTCTAGCCAAAAATTCAACTACAACACCCAGTGGTGTATACAACCCCTCCTGGGCCACGGAATAATAAGTTTTGTGATTACTAAGCTCTATTATTTTAGTATCGCTTAAAAAAGGTTGGACTGTGATCTAGTCTTGTTCTTCTAAAAGAATAGCAATCCGATATATGTGCTCTTAATTAAAATCCTAAGTAGTGGAGTTTTCAATATTTTGAAAATGAAAAAATTGTTCTCTCTTGATTCGAAAATGAACTCTCAAAACACACGTAAAGCGGCTGACTAAAAATAAAGTTGAACCTCTCATTTATACATTGAGATACAACTAAAAGAAACGCTCAAATTAGGTCAACGAGAATGTTAGTGGTAGTGCCATTGCGTATTGAAATAAATCTACATGGAGCTTTGCATACCGATACATTTGAGCTGCAATATCAGTATGCTCAAATTTTTTGTCAGCTTGTATACTTGTAGGCACATTTAAGCTTCAACATTGGTACGCTTCATTTACTTATGAATGTTATTCTACAATAAATATTGGTATACATATTTAAGCAACAAGATTTTTACTTGGTGTAAATAGTTTAAAAGCCTAAAATACACTTAATTATTGAAAATTATTTTTGAATAAATTTATTTTAAAATCCACCACTAAGGAATTAATTAAGTTCACCGAATCAAAAAGCTTACTTGTTATTCTATCACATGTAGCTTTTAAACTTCTAGATAATGTTGCCTTGTGACGCCCCGAATCTCGTTACGAGATGTTGGCCTCCGAGACATAGTTAAACACGGTGTCGTACGCGACAGCGGGTTTAAAGTACATAATTTAAAACCTATTTAATAGTAGACTACAAATAAAACCTCATTTTAAGAAAAATTTGGCATGTAGAGTTCGTAAAGTTAATAAATCCAGACCTGTAAATAATAAAATAAAGTTTAATTAGAATTCTAACTTCACATCCTTAAAGTCATTAATCATAAAGAAAATGAAAAAATATATAGAAAGCAATGCCTCCAACGAGGTTCCAAAAATTATTTTAAAATACTTCACATCTGTTCTGAATAAACTTGGATACAAGAAAGTTACACAAATTATACAAATTGCTATGCATACAGGCTAAGTCGTTTATGGACGACTATGAGTAGTCTGAGGTCATCAGAAGTGTCTAGACTTCCTATTTGTGCCGCCCTGGGATAGTACCAACAAAACTGGTTTAGAAAATGGGAGAAAGCAAAACACGGGCCTAGTGGAAACTATAAGAACTTGTATAATAAAGTAAATATTGGAAAACACAAACAACGTGTAGTAAAGAACATAGTTTGAATCATATATATTGTGAGGCCCCAAATTCCGTTGTGAGGTGTAAACCTCCAGAACCCGGTTAATCACGGTGCCGTACGCGACGGCGGGTTATGAAATGCATAATTTAAAACTTATCTATAGTAATTTACACAGAAGGTCTTATTTTTGGAAAAATTTGGCACGTGGATTTTGTATTTATAACAAAACCACCCTATAAATAAAAAAATAAAAACTGTAAGTTTCCTTTCTTCAAAATCAAACTCCACATTCATGGTAATAATGTTTCGTAAAATTCAAACCCTCCGACGTGGTCCAAATCTTAAATAAAAGGCCTTACAATTCATATGAATTAAAATAAATACAATTTAATGATACAAACATTAATGATGGCACTAATACATATGACTCCTAAGCTACAATTCATCCATGGATGACTACAACTATATATGGTCCTCAAAGTTTATAATCTGTACTCGCATCGCCCCAAGAAAATACATGCAAAACTGTTGAAAAATGGGAGTGAGCCAAACACGGGCTCAGTGGGAACTATAAGGTTTAGTATCATAAAATATGTAGAGAAACTCACATGCAACGTGATATAATGAAAATAAACTCGATATTTAGAGATATATAGATGTTAGTGCAATAAAGACTATTTTACATGCAATGCATACTAAGTGCTATCCCATCCCAGAAAAACACGAGAAAATATGTATCCAAAGGTACAGCCAAGATATACGAAATTTGTAATAACAAAGTATATACATCTTCGAAACCAAAATAAGGAAGTATAGACATTAATCTTATATTCGTCCGTCTCAACCCAGATATGACGGCATCAAGATACTAAAATATCATAATAACGCGGGATCCTTGAGATCAGGGGAAAACAAAGTAATAAAATAGGTATTCCCAAGATATAAGTAAACTATGATAAATTCAATAAATCCCAATAACAATATAAGTTTATTCACAAAATAAGTATAGAAGTAAAAACAAACATAGGCATTAATCTCATTCAACTGCTTATCTCGTATCCAACATCTAACATCTAGGATTTACTCTACAATGCACTGCAATCTGGATCTAAGCCCCCAAGGCTAGGGTATACAGCCCCTAAGGATGGGTCCCCCTGTAGACCACTAGTGCCTTAAGAATCAAAATAATAATAAAAGAAAAAGTTTTCTTAAATGAATAGTCTGATAAGAGGTACACATTACACACATAAGTACATTTACATATGATATACATATATCTTAAGGCTATATCTACCTACCAAAGGCATGTCTCAACTCATTTAGTCCCTACACGTACCATATGTATGACTCAATTTACATCCTAGGTATATATATACGTCCGAAGCTCTTATTATCTCATTATGGTATAAAAGGGAATATTATGTGTATACTTCATATGCACCCCTAACCAACTTGACAACACGGGTAGGGACAGTATTATTTATAACTACCAAGACCCCAAATCCACATTTAAGCATCATATAAGTCACATCGAATGCAACTTCTCCTACCAAAATCATAACATGACATATATATAAGCTTAACCCGAGTATACACGCATACGCGCAAAAGCGTGTGAACCAAAACTTTTAGTTATGTAGTACATAACAAAATACTTTCATAATAATATGAGATTATAATTAAAATCATATATA
Source organism: Lonicera japonica (assembly GCA_021464415.1). Lineage (NCBI taxonomy): Eukaryota > Viridiplantae > Streptophyta > Magnoliopsida > Dipsacales > Caprifoliaceae > Lonicera > Lonicera japonica. The sequence continues at coordinate 34,688,174 of CM038467.1, forward strand.
AACCGAGAGAAATGACAATAATGCTTAGCCCAAATCCCCGTGTATGTATTCATCCACAAGCGTATAAGAAAACTTACCATTTTTCTTTGAAAATGAAGATGCAACAATTTAACTTTGAAATTGAGGATAGGTACTAGTGTTCCTACCTCATATAAGCTAACAATTGAAGCTTTCATGCGCCAGATCGAGCTGCAACCCATTGAATCTCAAAACCCCCAACTTTCAAGCTCAAAACCTAGAAATGTTAGTATTGATCACATAGGAAGTAAGGACCATGATAGAACACTCCTAAGAATTCATCTCTAAAGCTCTCACACGTCTCTCCTTAACTAATTTGGTGGAAGAAGCAAAAAGAATGAAGAAAAGAGAAGACGAAGAAGATGAAAAATAGCAAGGGGAAATGGGTAAAAAAACACGCTGGGCACCCTCTGATCGATCAAAGGTCCCAAATTTTGAAGCTCAGCATTTTCAGCAAAAATATCAGTTATGGCCTTCCAAAGTTGGCCAAAAACTTATTTTGGCAAAACTTCATTTTTTTTTGCCGTGAGCCTCCAAATTCAACAGTGGCTTCCCGAATTGCTTTCTAAACATTAAAACACACTCAATAATATTAAAATAACTTGTTGGAAGTGTTGGATCAACTACGGAGGCACCAGAACAAAAATTGACTCCTTAAATGGACATTTGGCTTGAAACGGGCTTAAAAGGAGAATTGGCGTAAAAACGAAATTACGAGGTGTTACATATATACACTTGTATCATTGCCATATATATAAAACATATGTATATAAGTAGTGCTATGTTAATGTTATGAAAATCATTTAATATGCAATGCACACCAAGTGCTAGCCCAACACGAAAGATACGATAAAATATGTATATAACTAAATTGTGATAATGATAAAGTATATCACAAAATAAACTTGGGCATTAAACTTATAACCATCGGTTTCATCTCACATCGGGCATCTAGGATTTACTCTACTGTTCACAGCGATCGCGAGCTAAGCCCATGAGGCTAAGGTACACAACCCCCAAGGCTGGATCACCCCGTGGACCACCTAGATGTGTAGGATATGTAGCAAGCTGGGTCACCTTAAGGACCATAGAATATGCCGCTGTCAAAGCGGGATCCCTCTACACAGATCAAAGTGTGTAGCCGTCAAAGCTAAGTCCTCCCATGAACCATTAGTACCTTACAAAACTAAGACATTAATAGAAAGTATTTTCCAAAGAATATACTCATACTTAATGTACTTACAAACACATATATATACATTAATATTTCCAATCATATCTTCAGTTACCAAAAGCTTATCTAGTTTTCATATACCAAACATATGATCTATATACATATGACGCGCCGAAAATACTTCCGTACTTAGGTACCCAAGTGCAGGTTGTCAAGTTATAATACTTGGTAAGACCAAGTGTCGAACCACAAGGATGGTCAGAAAGACGATGTGGTGATTACGAGGCAAAGGCTTTGTTTAAGAGAATATGATTGGTTGATTTTAGTTGTTGATTTTAAAGTCTTGCAATAAAAATTAAAATGATGTAATAATAGATGAGAAAAGGCTAAGGCATTATAGAATTCATTTGTTTTGCAAATTTAAGTAAAATCAATCTCATTCAAAGTTCTCAATGCAATTCCTAAGTGTTGAATATTTTACCCATTTCTAAGCACAAGGGCGTGGAGCAAAAGCAACCCATTCCCATATAAATGCCATATAAAGAAAGGGTGTAAGCAAATATCAACACAAGTGTATCTCTCATTTTTATCTTGTGACAAAGGGTATGAAGTAAGTGCAACCCATTCCCATATAATATCAACCAATATTCAAACTTAAAATACACAAAAAGAAAAGGCATAAATTTAAACTAGGCATTTAAGAACTCATTGTTAGTTTTCCCTAGGCAAATGACTTGATTATGAAAATGGCCAACTACAAGGAGTTTAGCTCGATAAATCATAACATTTCATTTGTCTAAGATTGGGAGGTCTAGGTCGAGGTCAAACCGTCCTATATAAACTTATTTGATAAATACAAATTGAATCCTTAAAATGATTAATGAAGTTGTTTATGACATAAATTTAAAAGATCCTCTTTGGCAATACTTTAACTAAGAAGATGATGAGTCTTAAAATCACATAAAGTGTAGAAAGCACTCAACATATCATTAAAGTATTAAAAGATTAAAATCTCAAATTTATGGTGTTTCCATGAATATTCAAAAACTAATCATGCTTGGCAATGAAATGTATCTCATTCAAAGAAAGAATGGACATAGGCTAGTAAGAAATGCACAAGTGTATCATCTCTTCATTAATGCTTGAGATCTAAGTATACAAGGCATACAAAGTCAAATCATCATATGAAAATTATCTTACTAGCTTATGAATGGTTGAAAAAATGGAGAAAATGAAGGATTCAAAAAGTATTTAACAATACTAACAATGGAATGAGAATTGAACTTACATAATTAATGCATTGCAAATTTCATCTTTTAGCCTTAGCAAAGAAATTTACTCCATAATAAATGTAAAGACAAGAATTATAAAAGTGAACTCCATTTCTCTCTCTAGAAAAATAACTATTACAAACTCTCTATAAATGGAGAAATGAGAAGTAATAAAAATGTACCATCTCCAAAGCAACAATGAAGACTATAAATAGGAGAGTTGTGTTGGATGCCAAAATTAAACAATGCTTATTTTATTTTTGGTGGAGAATTCCACTATCTTGGATGCTCTTTAATCACATGGACAATTCCACTTTCTTTCTTTAATCACATGGACATGGAGACTTCCACTTTCTTGGATGCTCTTTAATCACATGGAGACTTACTTTCTTGGATTCCTTTTGTCCATGGAAAATTCCACTATTGTATTAAATACAATATTTCTTGAAATCTAAAGACACCAAAATAAACACAAAATGTGCCTTTCCAAGCATTGTTAAATACAAAAGTGCTACGAGACTAATCGCGAAATAAGTTGGCAAACCGAGCAGTTTTAGAGAAATAAACATGACAAACAACTCCAAAAATGAGCGTATGAATGACAATATTAAGCATTTATCAACATACTATACGTATAACTAAATATGTATATGTGACTAGTAGATAGATTCAATGATAACAGTAATAGTTTTAACTTAAAATGTATCTAATATACATATTTCCAATCATTTAAAATGACATCATATATATAGCTCCCAAAAGTATTTGGCCATTGGGGGGTGATTAAAAAAGGTTTTGGGTCAAAAGTAAACATTTTCAAACTTTCTAGCTGATAGTTTTTTCGTAGTATTCGAGTAACACTTGTAGCAAGTAGTCAACTACATGGTGTAGTCGACTACATCATTTACCATGTAGTCGACTACATGCTTCTGCCATGTGGTCGTTGTTTTTTGCACTTTTGTAATTTTGCTCCAAAATTAATTCTAATGCTTGGGGAATGTTAAAAATAAGTTTCTAAGACTCCAAATTTGTTTTTGAGTCAAAATTCATTCATATGAATTTATTATGAATTTTTCAAAATGACTAGTTTTTGATAGAGACCTTTTCAATGAAGTTTGAAAGTGTATGAATGCAATGGATGATTCATAATCATGTTTGAGCTTAGATTGTGATAAAAAATGAAACTTTACAATATAGCAAAGCACTCTCATAATAACAAACTTGATTTGAATATGTATGAGCTTCTCTTGAATGATCAAGGCTTTTCCATCTTGGTACATGCTTGCTTGAGTTCATGTGTGGATGGAAAGAATCATGTAGAGTGGTAATACACTTGATATGATTTCGGTTTTAGTTATCTGGATACTTCGAGAAATCAAAGGAGCTTGTTAAATTGATTTAATCCAAATACATTTTCAATACATGTAAAATACACATGATTAACTTTTCGTCATTATCAAATTAAGATTCAAGACCTTCTAGGTCAACAATCTCCCCCTTTTTTATGATGACAATAAATAATAATATTTGGAAGAAATAATTTTTTAAAATGATAAATATGCTCCCCCTCAATTTATACATCTTAGAAATAATAGAGAATAATAACTAATTCAAACATAATGATAATAAACCAACAATAATATCTATGTCAATATTATGCAAAAGACAACAATTTGAAAGATAGTTTAAAACTTAAAGCTTTAAAATATGAATGTGTACCATTTTCACTCGATAGAAGAAAAGAAACTCACACATAATTTCTCCCCCTTGAACATTGCTTAGGAATAAAATAAATTCACACATTATTTCTCTCCTTTTTGTTATTATAAAAAAGGAGTCACTCTTGAGGTAGTGGTTGTCTCGAGCTAGAAGCCATTAAAGTGATTAAGGAAGTAGGCTAAGGTTTTAAGGGTTTTAGACGAAAACTTGTAATGGGGAACTTTTGGTAAGAAATAAGTAGTGTAAAATAGGCTACAATGATGGAGATGAGTGGTTTTATGAAGAGATTATGAAATTTTGGAGTGAAAGATGACAATTTCAAAGTTGGGTTTAGGATAAGGGTAGATTGAAAGTAATGATTTAGGTTGATTTTGTGTGCATTTTGAGAGATTTGATGTGTATATGGGTTGAATAATTGAAATGTAATTCTTGTAAAACAAGATTTTGTGAAATATTTGAGTTTTGGAAGGTTTATAGAGGTATGGAGATGGTGAATTTCGTGGGTTTGATAATGTAGGAGATAGGGGAATTTAAATGTGTAATCCAATGGTTAACTCAGCAGCAGACCAGTGAGTTGACTCACCCACGTAGTAGACTAAGCTACATGGAGTTTAATTTAGTAGACTACACCGCCTATTTCCTCCACATGTAGTAGAGTACATGGTGTTTAGCGTAGTAGACTACACTGCCTATTTCGTGCACATTTAACAACTTTCCACCATAATATTTTCCATTGCTAGTGCTTCATTGTAAATCATTCTAATGTTACAAAAACTTGTTAATCTCCACAATAGCATGTAAAAAAAATGTTAACAATATTAATCAAAGTATTATGTAAAAATTAAGCAAAATTAGCACAAATAATATATGCTCAAAATTAAGCATTTATGATTTTATATATGAACTTTTTAGATTAAACTAGATATCAGAAGTTCTAGTCATACCAAGTTTACGACGAATAGTACTAAAACGATCGTCAGGCAAAGGTTTGGTGAAAATATCAGAAAATTACGATTCGGTGCTAAAGAATTGAATTTCAACATCACCTTTTTATACATGATCACAAATAAAATGATGTCTTATCTTAAAGTGCTTTGTACGTGAATGTTGTATGGGGTTCTTGGTCAAGCTTATAGCACTTGTGTTGACACATTTAATTGGAATGTGGCTAAGACTAATTCAAAATTCTTATAATTGTTGTTTGATATATAAAGTTTGTGCACAACAATTACCGGCCGCCATGTATTCGGCTTCATCCTTGGATAAAGCCACTGAATTTTGTTTCTTACTTGACCAAGATACTAGTGCATGTCCTAGAAAATGACAAGTACCACTAGTGCTTTTCCTATCAATTTTACATCTGACAAAGTCTGCGTTAGAATAAATGATTAGATCAAAACTGCTCTCTCTTGGATACCATAAGCCTAAAGAGCTAGTGCCAGCTAAATATCGAAAAACAAACACTACACATAATGTCCGGCCTACTAGCCGTCAAATAAAGTAAATGTGATTCTTTGGGATTTGCTTAAAATAGTGCACAAAAACAAACACTAAACATAATGTCCGGCCTACTAGCCGTCAAATAAAGTAAACTACCGATCATATCTCGATATTTCTTTATCTCGACATTCTTACCACTTTCGTCTTTGTTGACCTTCAATATTGAGCTCATTGGCATGCTCATCGGCTTAAGTCCTTCCAAGTCGAACTTTTTCAAAAGTTCTTTGACATACTTATCATGATTAACAAATATCCCATCTTTGCATTGCTTTAGTTAATGTCCGAGAAAGTAGTCATTTCTCCCATCATGCTCATTTCAAATTCGTTCTGCATACACTTAGAAAATTCCTTGCAAAGATTCTCGTTAGTAGAACCAAAAATAATATCATCAACATAGATTTGCACAAGTAGCATCTCATTTGCATGATTCTTAATAAACAATGTAGTATCAATTTTACCTATAACAAATCCATTATTAAGCAAGAATGAACTTACTCTATCATACCATACTATAGGTGCTTGTTTCAAGCCATATAATCCTTTTGACAATTTAAACACGTAATCCGGATACGCATGATTCTCAAATCCAGAAGGTTATTTTACATAAACTTCATCTTCAACAAATCCATTCAAGAAAGCACTTTTCACATCCATTGATATAATTTAAAAAATTTTAAAGCAAGAATAAGTAAGTAGAATACGAATAGCTTCTAAACATGCAACGGGTGCATATGTTTCTTCATAATCAATGCCCTCCTCTTGCTAGTATCAATGAGTCTAGCTTTATTTCATACACTTACACCACGTTCATCCTTTTTATTCCGAAATACCCATTTATGCCTATAATGGTATGATCATTCGGTTTAAGAACAAGTGTCCATACTTTGTTTCTCTCAAATTAAATAAGCTCTTCTTGCATAGCCATCATCCAAGATTCATCTTGTTTGGCTTTATTTATATTTTTAGGCTCAAATTAGGAAACAAAAGTCACATTATTGCATACATTTCTTAAGGATGATTTATTCATAACTTTATTAGATGACTCTCCAAGAATTTGAACAATAAGGTGATTAGACACAAATTTACAACTCTTAGGTGAATCATTCGAGTTTTGCTATTTTTTTTTCTAACTCCTTAAGAGAAATTTGAGCACTTGATGGTTCTTCCTTAGATGTATCATTAATTTGAATATCCAAAACCTTTTGGATAATTTCAACATCATCATCAGAATGCATTATGGGTAGAAAATGATTAGATTGATCAAATACAGCATGCATTGATTCTTGAACAACTAAATTTTTCTTATTATAAACATGATAAGCTTTGCTGTTAATGGCATACCCAAAAAATATTCCTTCATTGGATTTAGCATTAAATTTTAGTAAATGATCACGATCATTTAAAACCAAAAACTTTAAAATATGAAATATTAGGTTTCTTGTCATTCCACAATTCACAGGGTGTCTTATCTAACATTTTATAAATAATAACACGATTTGCTACATAGCATGCAGTATTAACGACTTCCACCCAAAAATATTCCGATAAAGAGTGTTCATTTAACATGGTTCTAGACATCTCTTAAAGAGATCTATTTTTCTTTCAACAACACCATTTTGTTGAGGAGTTCTAGGTGCCGAAAAATTATTATTACCATACTCATCACAAAAAAATTTAATATCAATATTATCAAATTTTCTAACTCTATCACTTCTAACATGTATAATAGAAACACCCTTTTTATTTTGAACTTTTCTATAAAATTTAGTAAATATATGTGGTGTTTTATTTTTATGAGTAAGAAAGAATACCCAAGTAAATCTAGAAAAATCATCAACAATTACAAAGACATACAATTACCGCCTAAACTAGCAACCGAATTAGGCCCAAATAAATCTAGATGTAACATATTTAGTGGTCTAGTAGTAGTAATGTATTTCTTAGATTTAAATGAAAACTTGTGTTGTTTACCAAGTTGACATGCATCACAAATTTTATCTTTAACAAATTTAGTTTTAGGCAATCCTTTAACTAATTCCTATTTAGACAATATGTGAATTAAATCCATATTAGCATGTCCTAATCTTTTATGTCATAACCAAGAAATATCATTTATGGCGGATAAACATTTAACATCTTGTCGAGATAAATCATCAAGTTCAAGAGTATACACATCATTAGTTCTATATGCAAAAAGTAAGGTAAAATTATCACTAATGTTTTTAACAACACAACGATTAGATCTAAAAATAACTTTATGTCCTTTATCACAAAGTTGACTAATGCTAAGTAAATTATAGTTTAAACCTTCAACTAGAAAAACATTATCAATACAAATAGATTTCTTACCAACCTTACCTATTCCGATGACTTTTTCCTTGGCGTTATCTCCAAAAGTTATATTCCCTCCTCGTTTGTGAATAAGACTTCAGAAGTTGTTTTTGTCTTCCGTCATGTGCTTTGAGAAACCGTTATCCAAGAACCATTTGGTTTTGCTACTTTTTCCCTTCAAGCATACCTACATCATAACTTTAAGTAACTTCTCCTTTGGTACCCAAAATGTGTTGGGTCCCTTTGGGTTAGCATAGATAATGGTTCATTTTGGAACCTAATCTAGTTTTCTTTTTGGAAAACTTTTGTTTTTATAAAAGCAATAGTCCACATTATGAGAAAAATTTTGTTTTCTCTTTGAGTAACTTCTCCTTTGGTACCCAAAAGGTGTATATGTTTTGAAGAAACTTTTATAATCCTTTTGGTTATCAAGTTGGTTATAACCCAAACCGGCTTTATGAAAAACACACATTTGGCATTTTCTAATACAAGTGTCTTTGGAATTTCCTTTTTTTTTCCCTTTTTCAAAGTACTAATATCATTTTTCAAAGTAATGTTTTCCTTTTCAAAAATTTTACACTTGCTAGAAATTGTGAAGTTGTCCTTTTTGAGATTTACATATCTCGTAGAAAGAGTATCGAATTTAATATGTAATTCTTCAAACATTTCATACCGCTCATCATAGTTATTCTCATCATTATCATTATTAGAATCATCATCACTAAAATAATTATAATTAGATTGTACCTCATCTTCTTGAGCAATTAGGCAAAGATTTGTCATTTCCTCATCACTATAGTCCCAAGCGGATTCTTCACTTTCCAAGTCACTCCATGTGCCTTTGAGAACATGGTTTACTTGCTTAAAGAGTTTATCTCTCTTGTCTTTTATTCTTAATAGACAATTGATTTTGAAATGTCCCAGTTCCTGGCAATGGAAGCATTTATTGACTTCTACATTTTTCAACCTTAGATTGAGAAGGTTTATCGTGATTTCTTCTAGATGAAGAGACATTGTTGTTCCCTTTTTCTTAATAGCTCTTCTTCTTAGCTAAAAATTTCATGAATTTCCTAGATATAAGTGACATGTCTTCATCTCCTCCTATTCACTCTTCTTCATCCTTATTTTGACGTGCTTTGAGGGCTATAGTCTTCTTTGACTCTGAGTCGGCCTCTTCTTCTCTGTTTGGTTCTTTCTCATGGATTTTGAGAGAACTAAAAGATCATCGACACTAAGTGTTTTGAGATTCTTAGCTTCTTGAATTGCCATCGCATTTGGTCGCTACTTCTTTGGAAGAATTCTAAGAATTTTTCTTATCTATCTTCATTAGAATACACCTTTCCAAGAAGATCCAAATCATTAGTAATAATAAAAAACCTACTATGCATAGAGGCAAGAGATTCATTAGGCTCCATCTTAAATAATTCATAATCATGAATAAGCATGTTTATATTATCATCTTTAACTTGAGTGGTTCCTTCGTAAGTAACCTTAAGCATGTCCTAAATCTGTTTGGCAGGTTTGCAGCTAGAGATTTTATTATATTCATCCATGCTCAATACACAATTTTAAAAGTTTAGAGCTCGAGCATTAAATTGAATTTTTTTAATATCATTTTCATCATATTCGGACATTTGTTTAAGAGTTTCATTTCCTCTCTCATCGGTTTTGACCATCTTAAAAGGTCCCTCAATTATAACTCTCCATTGTTCAAAATCACTAGCTTGTAAAAATATACTCATTATAGTTTTCCAATATATATAGTTTTTAACATCGAACAATGGTGGCCTAAAGGTATACCTTCAAAAAACCCAGTTTCTTGATATATAGACATGATCGTAAAATTCTAAAATTGTTAAATTAAAATAAGAGTACAACCTCTGATACCAATCGTAGGTCGGAAAATACCCAAGAAGGGGGTGAATAGGGTTTTTGAGTCAACTATGAAGATTCCAAAACGAAAATCGACTCTTCCAATGGAGATTAGGCCTTAATCAGGTTTAAAAGGAGGATTAACACATAAACAAAATACTTGGTATTACAATTTTCCCTCCTTAAGAGGTTTTGTCCTCGAAACTTATATAAAAGATGGGTAAGATACAAAACCACACTTCAAATCGTGTTTGTCTCCCCTCTTTAAGAGGTTACGTACAATTTCAGAATGTAATATTCCAATTAAGAACGTTTGAATAGCTACAACGATAAGAGAAATGAATAATGGATTCTAAGGTACACAAAACCCTCTATTCAGGTTCAGTACTGTCAAATCGATAAAATGTATCTAAATACAATTCCCTATTACTATAATGCCCAAGAATATTAAACAACCAGGCTTCGAGTCTACAAAAATCAAATCAATCCCAATATGGCCATCCACAGGCTAATATAAAAAAGGGTTCTTGAAATTTAGGTGGAAATGAATATGATGTAAGGTAACCCATGAGGATGCGATGATGGAAAAGTTGATGGAGGTGATGATTGTAGGTCAAAAAATACCCTAGTGAAGGGGGGTTGAATAGGGTTTTTGAAACTTAATGAAATTTTAAAAATTCGTTTCAAGTAAAGTTGAACAATAAAATTTTAATACAATGTATAATAAGGAAATGTGTATATTAAAAAATCACACAAGCAATCACCAAGTATAAATAAGAGATAATAGAGAGATTGAGTTTAAAGAGATTGAACTGAATGTGACTATGATGTTTTGTTTACGCAGTTCGGTTGTTTAAACCATACGTCCATGCTCGAGTAGTGTCCCCGAGAAATTTTACTAAAATCGATTTTCTTTCTGGTGAAAATCAAACATGTACAAGTGTAATTTTTCTCACTACACTCAACAAGTGTTGTTCTTTTCACAACACTCAATAAGTGTGATTCTTCTCACCACACTCAACACAAGAAGCACTCTTGCTATACTATGAGAAAACCTCTCACAATTTGAAGAATAAGATTTGTTTTGGTGATACACACCAAGATTCAATAACTCTAAAGTGTATATAAAGATTACAAATGAAGCTCACACTAGAGTTATCAAGATAGATCAATAAATAGGCTTAAAAAGAAGAATATAATCAATATGTTGAATTGAATACTTGAATAACTTTGTATAAATGTAAATTGAGTTTGTATAATGATTCAAGTATGTTAAAACATGTATAGGACGTCATATATATAGCTTTCAAAAGTATATGGCCGTTAGGGGGGTGATTAAGAAAGGTTTTGGGTCAAAAGTAGACATTTTTAAACTTCCCAATGGATAGTTTTTGAATAGTAGTCAACTAACACTTGTAGCAAGTATAGTCGACTACATGGTGTACTCGACTACATCATTTACCATGTAGTTGACTACATGCTTCTACCATGTGGATGTTTTTTGCACTTTTTCAACTTTTGTAATTTCACTCCAAAATTGATTCTAATGCTTGAGGAATGTTAAAAATAAGTTTCTAAGACTCCCAAATTTGTTTTTGAGTCAAAATTCATTCATATGAATTTATTATTAATTTTTCAAAATGACTAGTTTTTTATATAGAGCTTTTCAATGAAGTTTCAAAGTGTACAGTGGATGATTCATGATCATGTTTGAGCTTAGATTGTGATCAAAAATAAAACTTAACAATATAGCAAAGCACTCTTATAAATTAATAACAAACTTGATTTGACTACGTATGAGCTTCTCTTGAATGATCAAGGCTCTTCCATCTTGGTACACGCTTGCTTGTGTTCATGTGTGGATGGAGAGAATCATGTATAGTGGTAATACACTTGATATGATTTCTATTTTAGTTCTCGGGATACTTCAGGAAATCAAAGGAGCTTGTTAAATTGATTTAATCCAAATACATTTTCAATACATGTAACATACACATGGTTAACTTTTTGTCATTATCAAAATAAGATTTAAGACCTTTTAGGTTAACAATATGATGAGTTTGTATCATGATGTGGGATAGCTAAAGACCTCGCAAATCCACTAGAAATATGGTTTAGAGTAATCTCTCTAGTTGAATAGATTGCAGCACACTCGCGGCACTACGTGGCCAAAAATTAGTAAACTTCCATAAGAATTTGACGACATTGAAAAATTGAATTTGAAATCTCAAACTCTTAGCTTTGATTAAGCTCTACCCATTTACTATGGAGGAATATTCAACCAAGGATTGAAACAAAGAAGTAATAATTGTAAAAACGAATGAGCTATAGTGATTACGTAATTTACTAGAATTCGATGGCTGAGTAAGGTCAACTCACGTGATTTAAGTTCATATCCGTCCACTTAAAACACAAAATGGCCATACTACTTAACGTATCTTCCTCAAAGGTACTTGCTAGAAATAATCAAATCACAAAACTTGAAGAAGGATTGAAATCGGAACATACCACACCATATAGAATATTCAAAACAAAACTTAAGCTGAGCTTCTTCAAACTATCAAACAATAGGAGAATGACTCATCCAATCAGTAGTGTAAACATTATGAACCTGTAAGGATCACCAACCTATACTTATGAACATGCGGCCATTGCATAGTCATGGCTTGAATGAAATTCAACCCATCCGAATTATAAATCCCTCTGTGCATAAGCATTAATTGGCTATCAACGCAAGAAATGGAATTATTCCTTATAAGATCCTCACATAACTTGAACTCAATCGAGGAAACATCATTAAAGAAAGTATCTAGTTATCGCTATGCGGTCTAGGATATCAGTTCAAAACTATATTGCTCCATGCAACTAAACTAAACATGCGAAAAAGAAGAAACTCGGGTTCCACTTTTAGCCCGCAACAAATCTTAACCGGGTGATTATGCAAGAGGGTTAAGAAGATTCTCCAGTATAGCTAAATTCGAAGTAAATAATCATAAGCATTAACCGATGATCCATCTTTGAACTTGGATATGCTATACTAGCTGCTCACAAGAAGGATTTTAACACCAAATTTATTAAGCCATCAACCCATGAGTCACCACCACTAAAAACTATGGCTTAAACAAATAACACTCTACCATGTGATTTAGATTCTCTATGAATCTTGTGACTTGCTGGTACAATCGTACAAGTTAACTAATACGCATACTAATAATCGGGAGAGGGTCTTATTCCCCACACAAGGTCACAAATGGATAATCGTTCTTAATAATCAAATCCGCCGTTCTAATAAATCTCCTTCACCATAAGGAGTGGGAATTATACCCCACTATAGTTCATAATGAACTCTTTTACATGGGAAAGAACAAGATAAACCTACTGACCGTTAATGAGTGATACACCAAAGGAATTCCACTGAGGATCTTTCTTCCTTACCTTGAAAGACAAATTGAATCATGAACATATCGAATGTAAGGGCTATTAACAGGGTACACATCAACTCTTAGTTCGGGTTTTAGAAATTAGGAAAGAACAAATCCCGGTCATCTCTGCCTATTTCCAATTCAGTGCTAGTGAAGTCTAAGGATTCTACAAGAGTAAGAAGGGTACAAATAAGAATCAAATGGTTCTGCATTAAGCGTTTTCCAAAGGTTTGGTTACTCAATTTCACAACGTCTACTAAAATAAGACCAATTTCCAAAACTCCCTCTCAGAACTACAACACAAGGTACTTGAGTACTGCGATCCCAAGAATCATAAGAACAGTCACACATGAGGTTCACTAACTCATGAAAAAAAAGCAATGGGGTGGACATAAGGAATAGGAATATAATGGCCACTAGTCCACGAGTATACCATGTTCTAGCTCTTGATGGCGACGGTAAACTAGTGATTTATAAGATAGTCAACTATTGGCCGGTAGATGACTATAATATAATCTAATAGTTGCCTATTGATCATCTAATAGAAGAACCAATCCCGAGTAGAAAATTTGAAACCAAACAAATATGAGCCAAGGATCGAAATTATTACAAATGAAGTCCAATAAATGTCTGTGTAGGAATAAAAGTTCAATAATGGAAATGTCCGCTATAGGCTAATATTCCATTCAACCACCTCCTATTTTCCATGTATCATAATGATAGGAAAGCCTGTCTCACGATGATGTGCTAAACAAGAGCAATATAACTCAATTCACTTCTACAAACTTGAATCTACGCATGAACCCCACGAAGAAAAATCGTAGCTATACCTCTGATACTAAGTTTATACCAAGGTATAATATAATTGAAATCTTGTGTAAATTCTCATTCTTGGATCCTAACATGATATATCTGACATGATTTTTTTGAGAAGTTGGAAAATAAGTTTAGACATGTGGGGAGATATCTTCTTACTTTGTTACTTTTTCCACAAAAAAAAAATATTCTTTGGTAGTTGAGGAACAAAAAAAATTCACAAGAAAATATATAAAGGATATAAGAGATTTACTCATAAAATGAGCATGAGATGTAGAGCATCTCATTACATAACTCAACTTTTTACCCAAATCAATCGTTTTTGTTTTCTTTTTCCTTTTCCATGTTGTTATCTAACGGAGCCTTAGTATAAAAGTACGAACGACGTAAGACTTTTTTTTTGTTTGGTTCTTCTTTTTGTATGGACAAGTATGCCCCATTGTATTGTTATTAATATTCAAAGCACATTATGTTTAATGTTTAAACAAAAATATTGAATATATTGTATGTTTGATTTAGTAAAACATTCACGTTATACATTATCAGGTAGAAGTGAATTTTATTTATTTATTTATTTTACCATTTTATTATTTTATTTGTTATATAATCTAATATTTATGTGAGTGTGTTATTATTGGACATTGCCCCCTTCCTCTCATACTTTTAATAGAATTATTTTTGTAAAATTAGTTTAGGTGTTCAATACTCATGATTATAGTTTATGGGTTATTTTAAAACTCGCGTCATAATTTCAATGCCATTTAAGTAGTTTACTCTATACACTATTCAGATTTTGTTCATTTTGTCCGTAGATGTTAAAGATATGAGAAGAAGATGCAGAACAGGGGAAGGCGCATCAATGCATGCACAAAGGCTAAACTTTGA
This sequence comes from Lonicera japonica, assembly GCA_021464415.1. Taxonomy (NCBI): domain Eukaryota; kingdom Viridiplantae; phylum Streptophyta; class Magnoliopsida; order Dipsacales; family Caprifoliaceae; genus Lonicera; species Lonicera japonica. The sequence continues at coordinate 34,703,182 of CM038467.1, forward strand.
ATACTTATTCTAAAAGAGGTATTTTTTTTTTCAATTTATATAGTTTTGAATGTTGAATATATTAAATTTGTCAATGTTATACTTACTATTGTAAAATAAATTAATACATCATGAGCGAAGAAAATAGTGCCAATATTTGATTAAATTTTATTAAGAATTAAATGTTTAGCAGATACTTGCATCTTAATATTGATTGCTCAATCTTTAATCGATTTCACTCTCAAGAAATTTGATACACACACGAATATATTTATAGGTCGGCCCTAATGAGGGCTATCAACTCTTTAAGAAAAAATATAACCATTCATTTCAATTGTTAAACGGATTATTTTCTTTCATGAAGTATGGTGAAAATGACCTCTATAGTAAGTATATCATCTCCGGAAAATTTTAACAAACGATTTAATTTGAAAGTCAATGAGATGATCATTTAAAATTTCAAAGGGTGAAATTGAACATACAATTTTTCATAACACTCACTTTCGAATTAATTGAATTTTTCAGGAAATTTAATTTGATAGAGATTATCTACTTATTATAGTTTTTATCTCCACAATAATTTTATAAAAAAATACGTTTCTTTAACCCTTAAAATAGATGAGCATTTTTCTTTTTTTAAATAGAGAATTGTACTCTTTCGAGCTGGCTTGAACATACTTCATTTAAAAAGCCATTGCCTTTACTACGTATAACAGATGAAAAGCAAAGACCATCATATTTTATTTACCCTAGTTGGCAACTTGGCATAACTCCATTATGGTTGAATACAACCATATTGTTACTCAAATAAGCAATATTTATTTGCCTGTAATTTTTTATTGTTGTTTGGTTCGAATTTTTATTTGTTTATGTAATTTTAAATTCGTAAATTTATATTAGGTGTCTTTTATACTATATGTTAATGAAATTCAAACTTCCTATGTGAAATTATCATTTTGAAGTTTAAGAACAAACAAAATTTTAAACCAAACGAGTACCGCCGCAAAGTATAAGACGGTTTAAGCAAATTAAGCTCTACTCATAGGTTCTAGCCTTGCTCCTTTTACTTTCCCATTCTCCCTTAGCGCATCTTTAGCAGTATTGTATAATTTTGTTTTGTGTAAAATATATACGTGTAAATATTTTCATCTCCGATAGTCTTTTAAAAATGAGTTTTGTTTAAAATAAAAGAATAAAATACACCCTTAATTTACGCCTTGTCAGCTTTCTCAATCCTCAATTTTTTATAAACATTTAAAAAGTAATAACTTTTAATACAAAACATAAATTTTAATAGAAATTATATATTTGAAATCTACTAATCAAGACTTACAAATCAAGATCCATTGTGATTATAATACTATGTATACATAATTTCAAGAAAAAAATAAGAAAAAATTGTATAAAATAACATGTAATATTTGCTCGTATCTTATTGGTTCTTTTCAATTTTACACTAAATTTTTCAAAAATAATTATATGAGCTTATTTTTTTTAGACATCAAATTTTGTGTAAAAGTTATTGACACATAGGATATACACATCAATTTTTGCACGACCATTGGAGATGTTCTTACTTGGAATATAATCTTTATCCGAAAACGAACCACTTGTATGAAAGCAAACAGTTTAAGTTTAAGATACTGATTGCATTTACTTTGTGGCCTATCTGATTTCTTTTTTTTTCTTTCTGAAAATATAAAAATGAAAAATTTATTTAAAAACTTATGTTATACTTCAGGTCCTGATTTAGTGGGGTGATGAGTGGGGTTGAGATTGCTGGAGCAGTTATTGCTGGGGGTACGTTACTGCTGAACACTTACGAAAAATTGAAGGGCGAATCTGAATCTAGGAATGGTACGGAGATTCTTCCAACTTTGAAAGATGCTAAACTAGAGCTGTGTGCATTACGGGACGATCGGGAGCATACATGTCGTGCATACCGTGGAAGAATGGAGCAGAGTAAAAGATACCATACCTGGCTCGAAGAGGTAAATAGCTTGGAATTGCGCGCGAATGGCTTGATAAGGAAGCATGAGGATCGAATCAAAAGTTGGGGATTTCATCCTTTTTCAAAACTGGGTGAAAACATGAAAAGTGCCACTCTTGAGGCACTGCGTCTTTACAAGCAGGTCATAGACGTTCTGCTGATCAAAAAGGGTCCCCCGCCCGTTGTGGATATGGACACACAAAGCATAAAAGAATATCCAACACTTCAAAATTGCCTGGATTTGATATTACATCATCTACAAGACGATAGAGTTAATGGTATTAGAGTGCATGGGATGTTTGGTGTAGGGAAAACAGTGATAATGCAGAACTTGAATAACCATGGAGACGTAGCTGGTACGTTTGATTTAGTCATTTGGGTGAAAGTCTCAGCAGGGCAAATGCAGAAAGATATTGCGCAAAGATTGAATCTCAATATGGAAAACGGAGGCGATCTTGCAGGTAGAATACGAGAAGAGTTGATGGATAAGAAGTATTTGTTGCTGCTTGATGATGTTAATGAAGATCTAGATTTGGAAGAAATTGGAATCCGTCTGCCTAGTGATTACAGTGGTAGCAAGATAGTATTGACAAGTCGGAAGAGTCGCGTTTGTAACTCAATCGTGAACAGGAGTATTGAAGTTAAAAGATTAAATAATCAAGAAGCACAAGCAATGTTTCGAAAAGTTCTGGGCAACTCAAGAACTTGGCCAGTTGTGCAACAAGTTTTTGAATATTGTTCCCGCCTTCCATTTCTAATACAAACAATAGGAAGCGCCTTTCAAAATAAAGAAACTGAGGACAGTTGGGCCATGGGGTTGAGTAACTTAAGACATTTTCCGAATCAAGGAGATGATGCCATTCAAAAAGCGTATAAATATTTAGAATTATGTTGTGAAGAGTTGATGGGCCATAAGAAAGACTGCTTTTTATTCACTGCAATATTTCCAGAAGATAGTGAGATAAATGCGCATTGTTTATTGGATTGTTGGGCAGCTGAAGAGTTGTATGGCACTGACCAAGAGCGTGCCTATGGGCGTCAGATATTGTATGAGCTCAAGACAGCATCACTACTTGAAGAAGGTACAAGTGGTCGTGGGGAGTATCTTAGGATGCACAAATTGATCCGCAAAGTCGCACTTGATAAGTTATTTGCTGATGGTGAACGTAGACATTTGGTGAGGACCGGTGAATCATTACAAAACCCACCAGAAGTTAGTGATTTGAACCAGAAGTATCGGATCTCTTTGGCTGACAATAACCTAGGAGTTCTACAAGAATGCCCAAATTCTCCCCAACTTTTCACACTTTTTCTACAAAAAAATCAAAGCTTGAACTCAATTCACATTGATTTCTTTAGGAAACTGAACAACCTTCGGGTTCTGAATTTGCAAAATACTGGAATTGATTCAATACCATCTTCATTACTAGAGCTGAAAAATCTGAAAGTATTCTATGTAAATGATTGCACTAGTTTAAGGATACTTCCTCCCAAAATAGGAGAACTCAGCAACCTCGAAGTCCTTGATATACGGGGAACTAGAGTCCAGATATCACACAAGCCTTTTCTCGGCAGATTTATTCCAAATGCAATATTTGGAGGACCCAATTCTATTCCATCATTACCCCTGCCCAAGACCGATCGTCTGCGTCATCTAAAGCGTTTGTTGGTATCATTTAATGACAATGGTAGTAAAGATGTTGTAGGTTTTTGTGCGGCGATGTCCAGAATTTCTGCTACATTGGAAGAACTGGTCATTGATGTGAATTCAGACAAGGAATTTTGCAACACAACGATAAATGATGTGAGAGATGGTGTTGCTACCATGACAAGGCTCACATTTCTCAAGTTTATATTTAGAGATGGTGCTGAAGAAGTCATAAAAGTGGTGGCTGGTAATAAAAAAATCTACTTCCCTGAAGCAGGTGACCTTGCGAGTTTTCTCAACCCTGGCTCCGCTTTATTTGAGGTTTATGTTGGCTGCTCAATCTCAGCACATGAAATTCCTGAGATGAACCAATACGAAAGGCACTTGAAAGTTTGCAACACGCAAGGAAGTAACTTCCCTACTCCGAATATTACAGCGCTGCTTCCTAGATGCAATGCATTTGAACTAGTTGACGACAACGGCCTTCAAAGTCTATCCCAGTTTGGAACTCCAAGCTTGGATGGGATCCAAGAATGTCTAATTGAACGCTGCAACACAATTGGAAGTATCGCAAATGGTGGTGACCCAGCCGTATTGGCAAGCCCAATGCTACCAGACTTGCTGGAATTGTACATGAAGAATTTGCCGCTGTTGACAAGAATATGGACTGGCCCCTGGAAGGCGGGTAGCCTGGTTAATCTGGAGACCCTTCTAATTGAGGACTGCATTGGAATTCAAGAGCTGCTCACTGATTCTACAATTACGTCAAATCTCTTACGTCTGAGGAAGCTAATACTGGCTAATTTGCAAAACTTAAGCAGAATTTGTGCTAGTCAGGGTTCTACCTGGCCAGCCTTAGAAGAGCTCAGGATAGATGGATGTCCCCTTTTAATTGAGTTACCTTTTCTACAGGAGAACGCGAACAACCTGAAGAAGCTAATACTTGTCAATTTGCCAACCTTAAAAAATTTTACAAATGTGGTGATATGGCCGAACTTGGAGGAGCTGCAGATGGATGGCTGTCTTGATATTTCTGTGTTACCGTTGAGCAATCGAAGCACAACAAAACTGAGGAAGCTAATACTTATCAGTATGCCAAATTTAACGAGACTTAGCACAAATGCATCACTTGTTTCGCCCACCCTAAAGGAGCTCGAGATAAGAGGTTGTCCAAGTCTGACCTTGTTTGCTTTCGACCAGACTAGTGCGACGAAGCTGAGGTACATCAAAGCATCGCAGGGGTGGTGGGACACACTGACATGGCAAGATCCCAAGGTTAAAGATGTCGTTCAAAAGCTTTTCCGCCCCATTTAAGGTAACCCATGCTAAAGGCGCTATTCATTCTCAAAAATATATCTTATAATCTCCGATATACGAACTTTTATAAATCTCTTGGGATGAGCTTGGATTCGGAATATGAGGTAGATATGAATTTAGGACCTTAAATCTAAATATTTTGTTTGTGTCAAAATAAGGATTTTAGATTTATAAATCTCTTCAAATCCTATGATTTGATATTTTAGTTTAAAAATCATAATTTTAAAATCTTTAGGAGAAGTGTGTTATTTCTAAATCAGAAGATTAAGAAATAAATTTGTTTTGGATCATTTCATTATATAATATATATATATATATTAAAAATTAGTCTCGCCAAAAATTAAGGATAATAAGAGTCCATCATATATAGTTAATACACTGAATAGACACACCAATAATTCATATCACACGATATTCTCTAGCTATATATGTATGGCTCTTGAAAATGGTCAAATACAAGGAATTAGCTTTCATAAGTTTTACTATTGTATACTAATTATTTTTATAAAATATAATAAATGAGGGATGTTATTAATGACTCAACATTTTTTGTTGATCTTATTTAGGGGCAATTAAAAAAAAGGGCTTATTAGAGAAAGATTTTCACACTAAGGCCAAGGAATCCTATATTTTATTGATAATATGACATGTGTCTTTTTTTTTCATTATAAAATGACATCCCAACCCTTAAAATAAACTAAAAAAATATCAATATGCATTAAAATATGGACTGCAATATGAACTTTGCAGTCTATATTTCACTGCAATATGAACTTTGCAGTCCATATTTCACTGCAATGTGAACTTTGCAGTCGATATTTTTAGTGCAAAGTTCATATTGCAGTCCATATGTTACTGCAATGTGAACTTTGCAGTCCATATTTTTAGTGCAAAGTTCATATTGCAGTACATATTTCACTGCAATATGAACTTTGCAGTTCATATTTTATTGCAATATGAACTTTGCAGTCCATTTTTTTGTGAAAATTTCATAAAATAATTTAGTTAATACATAACATGTTTTTATTAATTAAATGATATTTAAATTTATTCAAATACATTCATTTAAAATATAAAACAAAATAGGCCTCTTACACTAATTGCCAATTAAAAATAGGCCCTTCATTCAAAAAAATATTATTCATTGGATTTTTGGTAAAAATCAATGTATAATAAGCCCTTCTACCTAATTTCTAGTCTTATTTATAGCATGTACGCCATGATAAAATTAAATTTATAGTAAGTGATCTACGCTAAAAACCGTGTTAGCGAAATATAATATTTATCAAATGAATATTTGGATTTAAAAATAAAATACTATATATTGGTTCAAATTCTAGATATGAATTTCAAAATCAACTCTAATTCCGCGATCCAAACACACTCTTGGATGATTTTAAAGTGCAACTATTGTCCCTTTATTTAGATGGTTTACCCAATTTTAACTGACTACTATCTCAACTCCAAATTGAGTGTATTAAAAAGGCTAATTTTATCATAAGTAATCGTTATTTTTAGTTGCTATGGTGAAATATGGTAATTTAAAATGACATGGCTCCTCCGGCTTAATACTAATTGGTTTAATTTCTCTGGAGTCTGTTTCAATTATTAAATGGATGAATTTTGTTATGAAATTTGATAAAAATGATCTATATAATAAGTAGTGAAATTCGAGCCAAAAGCAGGTGTAGTATACTTTTTATATTTAGGTTCATTTTCATGAATTGAAATTTAAGATGGTCATCTCACCTAACTTCTACTTTTGAATATGTTAATGAAATTTTGTAAAAATAATTTACTCCTTATAGAGATCATGATCTATATAATAAGTTGTAAAAATATGTTCAAGGTAATTTTTTTTTTAAAAAACAAATCCCATTAAATCCTCAAATTAGTTCCATGGAAAAATATTGAACCAAAGTGTTATTGCAGAGGAGTCAACTCCTCAAAATGGGATTCCAAAATTCATACAAATGAGGAAACAATTTTGTAGTGTTTTTCTTTTTTTTTAAGACAACCTAGAGTGCAAGTTATTAAGAAACGGTATAAGGCCGCACAAATGGAGATAATCCTTCTTTATCTTTTGAAATGGGTTGAAAATGTCCGGAAAAAGTTTGACCTTGCGAAAAAATAATCAAATAATCAATACAACAGTTACCTTACAATGCCACATGAATGTTATCACTTATATAATAAAATTACAGTAAATCAATGTCTTGTCATGTGATTGAGGAGAGAGAAATATACACTTTCTTCTGATTTCATCGAATATGTTATAACATGTGGTGTTATAAGCCTGCATCTCAGCCGTTTCAAGTCCTCTCTAAAAACTTGGTTTTGTTCCATAGATGCCTCAACTACCGTGAAATATTATATTTTTCATCTCAATTTAACAAATTTTTATGTTTCCATGTTCGTAGGTGGAGGGGAAGGACGTGTATGGCAACAATAATGGAGGTGGTGTAAATATTTCGTGTGATTTCATTTCAATTTTGTAATTTGCGCTAATAAGTGAACATAATGGTTTCCATTCTCTTCAAAACCAAGTTATATGCACCAAAATTTATGTACAAAATAAGTAACGAAATGCATCATATAGTTATACCCTCGTTAAGGTACAAGTATTTAATGCATTTCAATACTCATTCTGTATAGAAGTGTTGGTGCATATATCCTGTTTGGTTTGTCTTGTGGTTTGCATTTTCAAACAAAACAATTTATCTTTGTTTACTAGGGTTTGTTCTAAACATGTATGTGATGCATCTACTCTTAAATAAAGCCAAAATATCTTTGGTACATGATAAACGCTTAATATTGTCATTTATACGCTCATTTTCGGAGTTGTTTGACGCGTTTATTTCTCTAAAACTACTCGGTTGCCAACTTATTTCGCGATTAGTCTCGTAGCACTTTTGTATTTAACAATGCTTGGAAAAGCACATTTTGTGTTTATTTTGGTGTCTTTAGATTTCAAGAACTATTATATTTAATACAATGGTGGAATTTTTCATGGACATAAGGAATCCAAGAAAGTGGAAGTCTCCATGCTATCTCCATGCTATTAAAGAGAGAAAGTGGAAGTCTCCACGCTATTAAAAAGAGAAAGTAAAATTTCCTATGTGATTAAAGAGCATCCAATATGGTGGATTTATCCACCAAAAATAAAATAAGCATTGTTTATTTTTTAACATCCAACACAACTCTCCTATTTATAGTTTTCATTGTTGCTTTGGAGAGGCGTATTTTTATTACTTCTCATTTCTCAATTTATAGAGAGCTTGTAATAGTTTTTTTCTACAGAAAGAAATGGAGTTCACTTTTATAATTCTTCTCTCTACATTTATTATGGAGTAAATTTCTTTGCTAAGGCTAAAAGATGAAATTTGCAATGCATTAATTATGTAAGTTCAATTCTCATTCCATTGTTAGTATTGTTAAATACTTTTTGAATCCTTCATCTTCTCCATTTTTTCAACCATTCGTAAGCTAGTAAGATAATTTTCATATAATGATTTGACTTTGTATGCTTTGTATACATAGATCTCAAGCATTAATGAGAAAATGATACACTTGTGTATTTCTTACTAGCCTATGTCCATTATTTCTTTGAATAAGATACTTTTCATTGCCAAGCATGATTAATCTTTAAATATTCATGGAAACACCATAAATTTGAGATTTTAATCTTTAAATACTTTAATGATATGTTGAGTGCTTTCTACACTTTATGTGATTTTAAGACTCATCATCTTCTTAGTTAAAGTGTTGGCAAAGAGGATCTTTTAAATTTATGTCATAAACAACTTCATTAATCATTTTAAGGATTCAATTTGTATTTATCAAATAAGTCTATATAGGACGGTTTGACCTCCACATAGACCTCCCAATCTTAGACAAATGAAATGCTATGATTTATTGAGCTAAACTCCTTGTAGTTGGCCATTTTCATAATCAAGTCATTTGCCTAGGGGAAACTAACAATGAGTTCTTAAATACCTAGTTTAAATTTATGTCTTTTCTTTTTGTGTATTTTAAGTTTGAATCTTGGTTGATATTATATGGGAATGGGTTGCACTTGCTTTACACCCTTTGTCACAAGATAAAAATGAGAGATACACTTGTGTTGATATTTGCTTACACACTTTCTTCATATGGCATTTATATGGGATGGGTTGCTTTTGCTCCACACCCTTTTGCTTAGAAATGGGTAAAATATTCAACACTTAGGAATTGCATTAAGAACTTTGAAATGAGGTTGATTTTACTTAACTTTGCAAAACAAATGAATTATATAATGTCTTAGCCTTTTCTCATTTATTGTTACATCATTTTAATTTTTCTTGCAATTCTTTAAAATCAATCATTAAAATCGACCAATTAAATTCTCTTAACAAAACCTTGGATTCGTAATCACCACATCGTCTTTTCGACTATCCTTGTGATTCGACACTTGGACTTACAAAATATTATAACTTCACAACCTGCACTTGGGTACCTAAGCTCGGAAATATTTTCGGCGCTTCAAGTTTTTGGCGTCGTTGCCGTGGATACGGTGAAAGGCGGATTACGGGTTTTGTACAAAAATTCACTTTGTAAGTATTCTCTCCCTTTGTAAATTATTTTTCCTACTTATTATTTTTTTTTTAGGTGGAATTTTTTTTTCGAGATCACCCTTCCGGCCTTATGCCCAGAAATTTGTACATTGATCTTTGCATACGTCCACCAAGAGGCCAACCACTATCAAGGCATCCTACTCCTTCCGAAATGGATAACGAGGACAATGAGTCAAATACCGGAGAGAACAATAATCATCCTGAACCGGTCCGCACAATGCTAGATTATCTTCAACCTCCTCGAGGCACTTCAAATTCTTGCATTGTCATTCCCATGGGTCAAGCCACAACATTCACTCTCAGACCAGGTATATTGCAACGTATACCATCATTTCATTGTATGGATTCCGAAAACCCTTATTTGCATTTAAAAGATTTTGAGGAAGTTTGCTCTACCTTTATAGAAGCTAACACAAATGAAGAAGTAATGAGGTTGAAACTTTTTCCATTCTCTCTAAAAGATAAAGGAAAAATATGGCTAAATTCTTTACATCCCAACTCCATTCGAACTTGGCAAGAATTACAAACCGAATTTAAAAAAAATTATTTCCCGTTCATCGAACTACTGCTTTGAGAAGGCAAATTTTAAAATTTTCTCCCAAAGAAAATGAGAGCTTTTACAAATGTTGGGAAAGATACAAAGAGCTTTTAAATTCTTGCCCCTATCATGGACATGAGACATGGAGCATTTTTAGCTATTTTTATGAATCACTTACTCCCGCCATGCGCACGTTTGTGGAAACGATGTGTAATGGAAATTTTTTGAGCAAAAGTCCAGAAGAGGCTTTGTTGTACTTCGACGAAGTAGTCGAAGGTGCCCAAAATTGGAACACTTACACGGATGAGGGTAAGGGTAAGGGTAAGGTTTCCGAGAGAGGGGGGTTGTACCAATTGTCCAAAAGTGATGACATTGAGTTAAAATTCATTCAATTGTCAAAAAAGATTGAAGCCAGGGAGTCTAGTAAAATGAGGGAAGGTAATGTGGGTGCTAGCACCGTTTGTATAATTTGTGAGAAGGTGGGACATTCCACGGAGGAATGTCACACAATCCCGGCCTTCAAAGAGGTTCTTCAAAATTCCTCACCAATCAATGCTACGAACTCATACTCTAGGCCAAACAATGACCCATTTTCTCAAAGGTACAATGAATGGTGGAGGAACCATCCTAATTTTAGTTGGGGGGAAATCAAAATGCTCATCAAAATTCGAATGAAGGGTGGAGGACCCATTTTCTTCTCAATTATATGTTGAAGTATGCTACATTTTGCTTTGGGGCTTTTAAAATTTTGTATTTTGAGTATTAAAATTTTTAGGATATGGTCCATTGAATTTATTTTTTCAAAAGATGGGATTATTAGAAATTTTTTTGTTTTGATATCTGCCTCTTGCAATGATAAACGCTTAATATTGTCATTCATACGCTCATTTTCGGAGTTTTTTGACGCGTTTATTTCTCTAAAAGTATTCGGTTTGCCAACTTATTTCGCGATTAGTCTCGTAGCACTTTTGTATTTAACAATGCTTGGAAAGGCACATTTTGTGTTTATTTTGGTGTCTTTAGATTTCAAGAATTATTGTATTTAATACAATAGTGGAATTTTCCATGGACAAAAAGAATCCAAGAAAGTGAAGTCTCCTTGTGGTTAAAGAGCATCCAAGAAAGTGGAAGTCTCCATGTCCATGTGATTAAAGAAAGAAAGTGAAATTGTCCGTGTGATTAAAGAGCATCCAAAATAGTGGAATTCTCCACCAAAAATAAAAAAAGCTTTGTTTATTTTTTAGCATCCAACACAACTCTCCTATTTATAGTCTTCATTGTTGTTTTGGAGAGAGTACTTTTATCTTCTCATTTCTTAATTTATAGAGAGCTTTTAATAATTTTTTCTAGAGAGAGAAATGGAGTTCACTTTTATAATTCTTGTCTCTACATTTATTATGGAGTAATTTCTTTGCTAAGGCTAAAAGATGAAATTTGCAATGCATTAATTATGTAAGTTCAATTCTCATTCCATTGTTAGTATTGTTAAATACTTTTTGAATCCTTCATCTTCTCCATTTTTTCAACCATTCATAAGCTATTAAGATAATTTTCATATAATGATTTGACTTTGTATGCTTTGTATACATAGATCTCAAGCATTAATGAGAAAATGATACACTTGTGTATTTCTTACTAGCCTATGTCCATTATTTCTTTGAATAAGATACTTTTCATTGCCAAGCATGATTAATCTTTGAATATTCATGGAAACACCATAAATTTGAGATTTTAATCTTTAAATACTTTAATGATATGTTGAGTGCTTTCTACACTTTATGTGATTTTAAGACTCATCATCTTCTTAGTTAAAGTGTTGGCAAAGAGGATCTTTTAAATTTATGTCATAAACAACTTCATTAATCATTTTAAGGATTCAATTTGTATTTATCAAATAAGTCTATATAGTTCGGTTTGACCTCCACCTAGACCTCCCAATCTTAGACAAATGAAATGCTATGATTTATTGAGCTAAACTCCTTGTAGTTGGCCATTTTCATAATCAAGTCATTTGCCTAGGGGAAACTAACAATGAGTTCTTAAATACCTAGTTTAAATTTATGTCTTTTCTTTTTGTGTATTTTAAGTTTGAATCTTGGTTGATATTATATGGGAATGGGTTGCACTTGCTTTACTCCCTTTGTCACAAGATAAAAATGAAAGATACACTTGTGTTGATATTTGCTTACACACTTTCTTCATATGGCATTTATATGGGATGGGTTGCTTTTGCTCCACACCCTTTTGCTTAGAAATGGGTAAAATATTCAACACTTAGGAATTGCATTAAGAACTTTGAATTATGTTGATTTTACTTAACTTTGCAAAACAAATGAATTATATAATGTCTTAGCCTTTTCTCATCTATTGTTACATCATTTTAATTTTTCTTGCAAGACTTTAAAATCAATCATTAAAATCGACCAATTAAATTCTCTTAACAAGACCTTGGATTCGTAATCACCACATCGTTTTTTCGACTATCCTTGTGATTCGACACTTGGACTTACAAAATATTATAACTTCACAACCTGCACTTGGGTACCTAAGCTCGGAAATATTTTCGGCGCTTCAAGTTTTTGGCGTTGTTGCCGTGGATACGGTGAAAGGCGGATTACGGGTTTTGTACAAAAATTCACTTTGTAAGTATTCTCTCCCTTTGTAAATTATTTTTCCTACTTATTATTTATTTACTTTTTTAGGTGAAAATTTTTATTCGAGATTACCCTTCCGGGCTTATGCCCGAAAATTTGTACATTGATCTTCGCATAAGTCCATCAAGAGGTCAACCACTACCAAGGCATCCTAGTCCTTCACCTACTCCTTCCGAAATGGCTAACGAGGACAATGAATCAAATACCGGAGAGAACGATAATCATCCTGAACCGGTTCGAACAATGAGGGATTATCTTCAACCACCTCGGGCGACGTCTAATTCTTGCATCATTCTCCCCACCGGACAAGCGGGAACATTCTCCTTTAACCCAGGTATGCTTCAACATATCCCCTCTTTTCATGGTATGGAATCCGAAAATTCATACTTACATTTGAAAGATTTTGAGGAAGTTTGCTCCACGTTTCGTGAGGCAAACACCAATGAGGAAGTAATGCGTTTAAAACTTTTTCCTTTCTCCTTAAAAGATAAAGGAAAATTATGGTTGAATGCTCTAAGACCGCAATCTATTCGGTCCTGGCAAGTACTTCAATCGAAGTTTTTGAAAAAATTCTTTCCCGTCCATCGGACCAACGCTTTGAGAAGGGCGATATCCAATTTTTTGCCAAAAGAAAATGAAAGTTTTTACAAATGTTGGGAAAGATACAAGGAACTTTTAAACGCATGGCCTCACCATGGCCACAAAACATGGAGCCTTGTAAGCTATTTTTATGAATCTCTTACTCCCAAAATGCATACATTTGTAGAGACCATGTGTAATGGTCAATTTTTGAGTAAAAGTCCTGAGGAGGCCTTGTTGTATTTTGATGAATTGGCGAAAGGTGCCCAAATTTGGAACACCTATACTGAGGAACCTAAAGCCAAACCGCTGGGAAAGGGTGGGTTGTACCAAATATCCAATGATGATGACATGTGGGTAAGGTTGTTTAAATTGTCTAAGAAAGTAAAGGCCTTAGAGACAAACAAGCTTAGAGATGTCAATGTAGTGTCATCAAGTCAATTGTGTGTCATTTGTGAAAAGTTGGGACATTCCACGGAGGAGTGTCACACAATTCCGGCCTTCAAAGAGGTCCTTCAAAGTCCCTCACAAATCAATGCTATGAACTCATACTCTAGGCCAAATAATGACCCATTTTCTCAAAGGTACAATGAAGGGTGGAGGAACCATCCTAATTTTAGTTGGGGGGGGGGGGGGAAATCAAAATGCTCATCAAAATTCGAATGCGAATTCCTACCAACCAAGACCACCTCCACCCCAAAACAACTCTTTTGGTCAAGCAAACCCAAACCCAAATTCAAATTTGGAGACTCCTTTGCGGCAGTTTGTAGACAAAACCAATAGAGATGTTAGTGATTTGAAAACCCAAATGTCCAAACTCACCACCGCTTTAGCAACCTAAGAAAAAGGAAAGTTTCCGGCCCAACCAATAGCTAATCCTAGAGGGCAAGCCATGATAGTTGAAGGGGAGTCGAGTGGGAATGTAGAGGAGTTGAAATCCATCACAACCCTTAGAAATGGAAAGATGATTGACAAAACTATAGTTCCTAAGGCCCAAACGCCGGTGGACATAGCCGAGTCAACACTAAGTGAAGGAGTAGAAGAAGAAAAGAATGTGAGGGAAAAGGAAGAGGAAAAGAGGAATGAGAAAGAGGACATAGAAAAAATCAGAAATAACATCAAAGTCCCTTTTCCCGAAAGGTTAAATCAACCTCCTAAGGAAAATCGCAACACCGAAATTCTTGATGTGTTTAGGCAAGTCAAGATCAACATTCCATTGCTTGACGCGGTCAAGCAAATACCTTCATATGCGAAATTTCTCAAAGATTTGTGTACCACAAAAAGAAGGTTGAATGTTAAGAAAAAAGCATTTATGACAGAGCAAGTGAGCTCTATCATGCAAGGCACTCGTATTCCAAAATTCAAAGATCCTGGTTGCCCAACCATTTCATGTTTAATTGGCAATTGTCGCATAAAGAATGCTTTACTTGATTTGGGAGCTAGTGTTAATGTGCTTCCTTTTTCGGTGTACCAACAATTGGGGTTAGGAGAGTTGAAACCCACCAAAGTGACGATTCAATTAGCGGATCGCTCCGTTAAGATACCGAGAGGGATAATAGAGGATGTTCTTGTGCAAATTGATAAATTTTACTTTCCCGTTGATTTTATTGTTCTTGATATGCAACCGGTAGCAAATCCGGCTAATGAAATTCCTGTCATTTTAGGAAGACCATTTCTTGCCACATCTAATGCCATCATTAATTGCAAGAATGGAATTGTTAAATTGGCTTTTGGAAACATGACTCTTGAGTTAAATGTGTTCTCTTTAAGTAAACAACAAAATGATTTTGATGAAGAAAGTGAACATGTGAACATGATAGAGTCATTAGTCCAAGATCATTTTAATAATACCTATGATTTGGATTCAATGGAAGAGAATCTAACCACTTCCAATGAATTCGATGAGTGTTTGCAAGTGTTTTCCTTACTTGATGATAAGGTTCAAGATCCGAAGGAGCAAAACGGGAGCACATCCGATCCAACAAGAAAGCTTGAGGGACAAATGGAGCTCAAGCCATTGTCAAGCAACTTGAAGTACGCTTTCCTAGGTGCTTCCAGAACTTACCCTGTGGTAATCTCTTCCGAACTCTCAAAAGAGCAAGAGGTGAGTTCGGTAAGTATGCTTAATAAACATAAGAAGGCTTTCGGTTGGACATTAGCTGACCTCCAAGGGATTAATCCTTTAACTTGCACTCACAAAATCCACTTGGAGGAAAATGCTAAACCATCTAGACAATTTCAACGCCGTTTGAATCCAAATATGCAAGAAGTTTAAGAAATGAGGTATTGAAATTGCTAGATGCAAAAATCATTTATCCAATCTCCGATAGCGAATGGGTGAGTCCAACCCAAGTTGTACCAAAGAAATCCGGGCTTACGGTAGTAAAAAATGAACAAAATGAATTAATACCCCAAGGAGTCACCACCGGGTGGCGAGTGTGCATTGACTACCGTAAGCTTAATGAAGTAACACGTAAAGATCATTTCCCGCTCCCATTTTTGGACCAAACACTCGAAAGAGTAGCCGGGCATGAATTTTACGCGTTCTTAGATGGATTCTCCGGGTACAACCAAATTGAGATTGATTTAAATGATCAAGAGAAAACCACCTTCACATGCCCCTTTGGTACCTTTGCATATCGAAGGATGCCATTTGGATTGTGCAAGGCACCAGCAACCTTTCAAAGGTGCATGCTAAGTATCTTTAGCGACATGGTGGAAAAGACCTTAGAGGTATTTATGGATGACTTTACCATTTACGGTAAGTCATTCGATAATTGTTTGTTAAATGTTGAGCAGGTTTTAAAAAGGTGCATTGAGAAACAACTTGTTCTTAGTTGGGAGAAATGTCATTTCATGGTGACAAAGGGCATTGTCTTAGGGCACATTATTTCGGAAAAGGGAATCGAAGTTGACAAAGAAAAAATTGAAATAATCTCAAAACTTCTCACTCCAACTACCGTCAAAGATGTCCGTTCATTCTTGGGGCATGCCGGATTCTACCGAAGGTTCATTCAAAATTTTAGCACCATTGTTAAACCCATGTGCAAGTTGCTCTTGAAAGATGCCCCATTTGAATGGACCAAGGAATGTGAAGAAGCCTTTGTAAAACTCAAGCACATGCTCACTATCGCACCCATCATGCAAACCCCCGATTGGATTTTACCATTCGAACTCATGTGCGATGCAAGCGATTACGCCGTAGGGGCAGTCCTATGCCAAAGAAAGGACAAAAAGCCCGGGGTCATTTACTATGCGAGCCAAACTCTCAATGAGGCTCAAATGAACTACAGCACCACTGAGAAAGAACTCTTGGCTATTGTCTTTGCCCTCGACAAATTTTGGTCCTACCTCATTGGGTCACCTATTGTCATTTTTACCGATCATGCGGCCCTCAAGTATCTTTTCACAAAAAAAGATGCAAAGCCAAGGCTTCTAAGATGGATTCTTCTCCTACAAGAATTCAATCTTTTCATAAAGGATAAGAAGGGTGTCGAAAATGTGGTGGCGGATCATTTATCTCGCCTTTCATTCATCGACCACATTGAAGAGAGTGCTATTAAAGACTCTTTTCTGGATGAGCAACTTTTCACAATCTCTTCATCACCATGGTATGCCGATATCGTGAACTATCTTGTCACCGGAAAGATGCCAATCCATTGGAATGCCCAAGACCGAAGAAAATTCTTGTCCGAGGTCAACCGTTTCTATTAGGATGACCCGTACTTGTTCAAGTATGGGGCGGATCAAATTATTCGACGATGTATTCCCAATGACGAGTTTAAAAGAGTTCTAAGCTTTTGCCATAATGAAGCTTGTGGTGGACATTTCTCGGCCAAGAAGACGGCCGCCAAGATCTTGCAAAGTGGCCTTTATTGGCCAACAGTATTCAAAGATGCCTACCAACATTGCAAATCTTGCCCGAGATGCCAAATGTTAGGAGGGATTACAAGAAAAAGCATGATGCCGCTTAATCCAATCTTGGTGATTGAAGTGTTCGATTGTTGGGGAATCGATTTCATGGGACCATTCCCATTCTCTTTCGGTAACCTTTATATTTTAGTAGCGGTTGATTATGTTTCTAAGTGGGTAGAGGCCCAAGCTTGCAAGAAAAATGATCACAAAGTGGTGATCCGATTTTTAAAAGAAAATATTCTTGCAAGGTTTGGCACTCCCAAAGCGATTATAAGCGATGGTGGTACTCATTTTTGCAATAAACCTTTTGAATCTTTAATGCAAAAATATGGGGTAAATCACAAAGTATCACTCACTTATCATCCGCAAACCAATGGCCAAGCCGAACTTGCCAATAGGGAGATAAAGCAAATTCTTGAAAAGACGGTAAATCCAAATCGCAAGGATTGGTCATTGCGTCGCAAGGATGCACTTTGGGCTTACCGTACAACTTTTAAAACAATTTTAGGAATGTCTCCCTATCGGATAGTATATGGCAAGCCTTGCCATCTTCCCGTTGAATTGGAACATAGAGCATTTTGGGCAACTAAAATGATGAACTTTGATTTAAAAAAAGCCGAAAGCAACCGAAAGTTGCAACTTGAGGAGTTGGAGGAATTAAGGAGGGATGCATACCAAAATGCTAAGATAAGCAAAGAACGTGCAAAATTTTTTCATGATAAATCTATTTTAAGAAAAGAATTTAAACTCGGGCACAAAGTTCTAGTTTATGACACGCGTTTGCATCTTTTCCCGGGAAAGCTGAAATCACATTGGACCGGCCCATACATTGTTCGACATGTATTCCCTTTTGGGGCCGTGAATGTTGAGGATTCCAAAACCGGCTTTGTGTTCAAAGTGAACGGGCAACGCCTTAAGCCATTTTTGGAATTCCCACCTCAAGAGGAGTCCACCACTCTTGAAGATCCGACCTATACCTAACAAGCATAGGTGTTGTTTGTATATAATTTTAAATTTTTTCTTTAAAAAAAAAAAACAAACAAAAAAAAAAAAGAGAAGAAAAAAAAAATTTGCTTTATTTTCTTTCCTTCCTTTTTGGGTTTCGTTTGATAAACATGATATGACGATTGAAACGTGGTTGTAATGCATGCATGTTATGTTTTATCTAATTCTAACCCGTCTTTTTTGTTAGTGTGTACATATAGTAATTTTGCTTTGAAAATAGCTCTATTTTGCCTCATGAAAATCGAAAAGCAAAATGGAAAACTGCCGATTTCTTGTTCTCTTCACATTGAGGACAATGTGTTCTTCAAGTTGGGAGGTAATGTACTTAAACTTTAATGGCTTTTCAATTTCTGAATTTTTCATGTGTTTAGAGCTTTAAAAAAAATAAATAATTGAAAGTATGAAAAATGATAAAAAAAAATAAAATTGATGATGATTGGTTCATTAGCTATTGGCATGAATTCCTTGATCTAGATGGAATTTTGAGTGATAATCTACCTTGCTTTACTTCAATTAGATTCATGACCCTAAAAACGTTCCTTAAAATGTGTAAATGCTTCAAGTAGAGAAATTCTTTCGTAACACTTAGAGTAATTTTTATTTTGTGAAGAAGGAATTCTTGTTCAAAAATGATGAAAGTTTTTTCGAAAAGATCCTCCAATAGAGAGGACAAATGCATGGCACTTTGAAAAACTTGGATGACTTTTAATCCTAATATTGACTTAAAGCTTCACTTGACTAAATCATAAGTCTCTTTGTCTAATATTATGGATAGGTAAAGGTTACCATATGGGAAAGGGTGAATAGCTTCCTTCAAGCTTAATAAATAAGCATAAAATGTCAAATTTTATATAGTGAGTCTGCTGCCCCCCATAAAGATGAAAACCGCCTTGAACTAAATTAGCGAAAATTCCAAGAAAATATAAGAAAAGTGCTTAGAAATGGACAAAATTTGAAACTTTCGTTTTTGAAGGAAATTCCTCTTCCATCTCTAATGATCAATACTCTTTGTGTTTAAATGAGAATTTTGCTAATATAAGGCTTAGCATGTGATTAAAGGGAAGTATGGGTTAAGTTTCTAAAGGAGATAAGCAATTTAGATAGTCATTCAAAACCCACAAGTCTAGAAATAGTGATAGTAATGTCATAAGCTTTGGAAATTGAACTTTTGAAATCATCATTCTCGTCATTCACCATGATCAAACTTTTGATGTTTGTAGGTATCATCACTGTAAACCTTCAAGAGACAAACCTCGTCTTCTAAGGGAACTTGGGAGTTTTTAAAATGGATTAGTGCATTTTATCAATGCATTTTCGAATAATATTATTTTGCATTTATTTATCTTGCTAAGGGACTAGCAAGAGATAAGTCGGGGGGAGTTGATAAACGCTTAATATTGTCATTCATACGCTCATTTTCGGAGTTGTTTGACACATTTATTCCTCTAAAACTATTCGGTTTGCCAACTTATTTCGCGATTAGTCTCGTAGCACTTTTGTATTTAACAATGCTTGGAAAGGCACATTTTGTGTTTATTTTGGTGTCTTTAGATTTCAAGAATTATTGTATTTAATACAATAGTGGAATTTTCCATGGACAAAAAGAATCCAAGAAAGTGAAGTCTCCTTGTGGTTAAAGAGCATCCAAGAAAGTGGAAGTCTCCATGTCCATGTGATTAAAGAAAGAAAGTAAAATTGTCCATATGATTAAAGAGCATCCAAAATAGTGGAATTCTCCACCAAAAATAAAGAAAGCTTTGTTTATTTTTTAGCATCCAACACAACTCTCCTATTTATAGTCTTCATTGTTGTTTTGGAGAGAGTACTTTTGTCTTCTCATTTCTTAATTTATAGAGAGCTTTTAATAATTTTTCCTAGAGAGAGAAATGGAGTTCACTTTTATAATTCTTGTCTCTACATTTATTATGGAGTAATATCTTTGCTAAGGCTAAAAGATGAAATTTGCAATGCATTAATTATGTAAGTTCAATTCTCATTCCATTGTTAGTATTGTTAAATACTTTTTGAATCCTTCATCTTCTCCATTTTTTCAACCATTCATAAGCTAGTAAGATAATTTTCATATGATTATTTGACTTTGTATGCTTTGTATACATAGATCTCAAGCATTAATGAGAAAATGATACACTTGTGTATTTCTTACTAACCTATGTCCATTCTTTCTTTGAATGAGATACTTTTCATTGCCAAGCATGATTAGTCTTTGATATTCATGGAAACACCATAAATTTGAGATTTTAATCTTTAAATACTTTAATGATATGTTGAGTGCTTTCTACACTTTATGTGATTTTAAGACTCGTCATCTTCTTAGTTAAAGTATTGCCAAAGAGGATCTTTTAAATTTATATCATAAACAACTTCATTAATCATTTTAAGGATTCAATTTGTATTTATCAAATAAGTCTATATAGGACGGTTTGACCTCCACCTAGAACTCCCAATCTTAGACAAATGAAATGTTATGATTTATCGAGCTAAACTCCTTGTAGTTGGCCATTTTCATAATCAAGTCATTTGCCTAGGGGAAACTAACAATGAGTTCTTAAATGCCTAGTTTAAATTTATGCCTTTTCTTTTTGTGTATTTTAAGTTTGAATCTTGGTTGATATTATATGGGAATGGGTTGCACTTGCTTCACACCCTTTGTCACAATATAAAAATGAGAAATACACTTGTGTTGATATTTGCTTACACCCTTTCTTTATATGGCATTTATATGAGAATGGGTTGCTTTTGCTCCACACCCTTTTGCTTAGAAATGGGTAAAATATTCAACACTTAGGAATTGCATTGAGAACTTTGAATGAGATTGATTTTACTTAACTTTGCAAAACAAATGAATTCTATAATGCCTTAGCCTTTTCTCATCTATTATTACATCATTTTAATTTTTATTGCAAGACTTTAAAATCAACAACTAAAATCAACCAATCATATTCTCTTAAACAAAGCCTTGGACTCGTAATCACCACATCGTCTTTCCGACTATCCTTGTGGTTCGACACTTGGACTTGCCAAGTATTATAACTTGACAACCTACACTTGGGTACCTAAGCACAGAAGTATTTTCGGCGCGTCATGCAAGGACTCGGATGTTATGCGGTAGACACTAATTTTCTCGGAGCAAATATCAGTATTTCTTGGTACATATACTAATTTTTCCGATGGAAATACTAGTATCTACGATGTATATATCTATGCCAAGAAATACTGGTGATAACAAAATATGTTGTATCTACTGATGAAGGACCGCATCTTTTAAATAAAAATTGAAGAAACACATCCCAAAAATGTTTAAACTCGATCAGCGACCAAATCATTTTTTTTCCTTTTACTTTTTCTCTTTCATTGGATTATTCCGTGTTTCCCAAAACAAACATCGATATATAAACCCCCTTTTATTTAAATTGATGCAAAGATTCGATATATTAATTATGTCCTACAATATAAAAGAAACTATAAACTGGAGATATTTTGAAAAATAAAGTGGTACCATAAATAGAAACGGATGGCATGAATAACAACATTCTTATAAATTCTCACCTTGGAAAGGATTGAATGTTTCATTTCATTGCATATTTTTTTTAGAAAAAAATAAAATACAAAATTCTATATTACGTATTGTATACTGAAAATTAGTCATCAATAATTACAATAATAGAGCTATAAGAGCCGATGGTTCTTCGGGATGGAGGGCGGGTTCTCTAACCTTTGCGGCCCCCGTAATAACTCACACTTTTAACCAAAAGGTCAAAACCCAGATCTCAAGTCATGCTCAATTTTGTTTCAAATAAATAATTAAGTTTTTAGGTGGTTTTCAGTATTTCTTTATTTATTTCTTGTTTTTTTGTTCTAGACTCGTGATGCGAATTGATAGAAAGGGAATGGGTGCGAGGATGGGAAGAAGAGGGTTCATGTATAAACAAGTTATTGAAAGTAATTTTGTAAATTCTAAATTAATATTCCAGAATTATCACTAAAATAATGTGTTTGGATTCATCTAGCAAATATCTTTTAGTAGTAAATTATTGGTGGTGATATTTTCACCCCACAAAACACCTGGTTTCACTCCAACTTTTCATTTAGTCCTTGAAAACAGAGAAAGTGCTTGTTATTCAATTCTTGAGGATTGAATATAAGTTTGATGATACTTTATTCGGCCCCTAAGTACTGAGTATATAGACTTATACTTAGTCCTTAAAAATCGAATAACATTCACCTTACCCGGTTCTCAATGACCGAATAAAAGTGAGAGTGGAACCAACTGTTTTTGTGTGGGCTCGAAATATCAAACCTCTCCCCCCCCACCACCCACCCCCACATGAAGAAAAAAAAATCTCACTAATGCACTGAGGACAAATCTTGTACTTGAAATAGTTTGAAGTCCAAAGAAAATTTTAGCTAGTGCAAGGAAATAATTGGGAATCAAGATTATTCTGTTGTAAATTATAAATATGTGATTTTTTAAGCATTGTACATTGTACGACGTAAGAGAGTATAGAAAAAATCGAGTAGAGTGCCATAGAGAAATTGTAACAGTGTTGTATAAAAGAAGTGTAACTATAATTCTCTTAAGAAAATGTTGATATAGAAGAAATTATGTTCGTGTCACTCTTCTACCTCCCGAAAACCCAACATTTTACTGCATTAACTATCCTCGATTAATTTCGGTCTCAATTAAGCTTTGGGATCAATATTTTACAAACATTTATATCTGACAAGCAATGTAGTTTTTACCAACTCCAAGATCGATCTTGCATTGTGGAAATTAAAGGCAAAACTAACCAGTGTACTTTTTTCCAGCTCCAAAATCAATATTTGGTCCAAAATCAATCTTGTGCATCAGTGTAGATCGGATTTGACACACTTTTGGCCTAATTTTAACACCTAAAATCCCAAACTTAAACCATTTTGTCTAATACACTTGGTGCACTCTTGAGAGTAGTTCTATAGAGAGAGGGAGAGAATAGATTATTGGGGCTTTTGGAGGATTTCACCTTGGCTAGTATCACTCTTGGTTCATCTTCTTTTTCATCTTATCCACCATTAAAGCTTGAAAAGAGCTTTGAGTCCTTGGAATCCAGCCTCCAATCCTTCAAGTCAACACTCAATCCTAATTGCTAGAGCGTCATAAAGGTGGGAACACTAACTAGCACATAAACTTTCGATTGAATTATACTCATTATAACTCTAATTTGATGTTTTAACAAGCATCCCCACTTGCATTTATATATATATATATATTACAAGATTGACTTAAAAATCCACTGGGACGTAAATGATAATTAACGACCGATTGATTTTACTACAAGTATGTAAAATGGATTAACTGTGTGTTTTATTCAAGAATTTGAAATAGTATCACCTAGTATTGATACTGAGAAAATTTTGAAGCTAATTGGTATACACGTGTACATTATATGGTTATTAAGATTACATTTGTTATTTCGATATTCTGGACACTTATGGTCCATGCAATATGGGTGGGTGGTTGGCTTGGGTTCCCCCGGGGGGTGGGGTGGGGGTCTTAATCAGTTAGCCATTGAGGCTACATACCCTGGTCTAGTAAAGGGACCTCGATATGCAAGCGGTATTTCCTATGGTCCTGTTAGAGGGACCCAACCTTAGTGGTTGTACACCCTATATATGCTTGTGGAAGGAATGTGTAGGTGGTTTAGAAGTGGGACCGCATTGTGGCAACAACATAGCCATAGTGACCCACTTTATCATCGGCTATTATGTAACCACCCAGGTTCTCCCTAAAAATGGCTAGCCCAAGTTGTAAATTAAGTTCATTGTTCCCACATATATATTAAGGACATTCCCATGCATTACACTACCGATGTGCGATATTTTCGGTTGTTACATATCTGTGAGTATCCACAAATGCAACCCCCGGGTTTCGTTTCCCGTGCTTGGGCGTCTGAAAAGTCGAAACGAATTATGTCGTTCCATTTGCTTCTATGGTGTTAGAGCTTCTTTTATCTATTTCTATATTCAAAAGGGTTCATTTTAGAGTCGCCAGTACGTTTTACGAGAGAACGGACAAAAGGGTTTGTGTAAGAGAAAATGCTATAGATAAGCCTTTCTTTACACATTTGTCTATGAAACCAGAATTCTATACAGTTTAGGAACTATGTGATAGTTTGGGAAGGTGTTAAACATCCATTCCACCCTTTTGGTCTCTAGTGGTCTTATGTGTCTATTTTATGTTGAAAAACTTGGATGCTCTTACTGACAGTCTACTACCTCCCGAATAAAAAACCCTAAATTTTGGGAAACAAGAAAAGGGATGAAAGCCTTTGTATTCCGTGATCTGATTGTTTTGGTTTTAAAAATGTAATACAAATGGCAAAGCTTATGTTAAAAGAGGGGGTTCTGTATTGCTTCCTCAAATAACAATGTCGATTTTCTCGTGTTGATTACTTCGGAAAAGTTTGAATCTTTATCGGAACCAATTCAATATGAAATTTTGAACTCTTTGAACTAATTCAATTTTGGGGAATGTTTTTCGTGCGACATTTCTCCATAAAAGGCAAGTGTCGCGCGACATTTTGGACAATGTCGCGCGTCAAACGGCTGAAGTGACTCTACTGACAAACTAATTTGTCATAAAGTCATTGGTCTGTGTTTGGGGAACTTATCGCGCGATATAAGAGAGATTTTCGCGTAACATACTAGTTTGTCGCGCGATAATCATACTTAAAAATAGGTTTTTTTGGTCAACAAACCCCTTCGAGGTAGTTTCGGGTGTTCTGGTGGGGCTCGAACTAAAAAAACTGTGTTTTTTCTATAATCATTAGGGTTCTTGTGGGGGTCATGGATTAGGATATCTACAGACCCTCTCGACTCAAGCTTCTTGCTTGTTAAGAAATTGAGGCAATTGGAAGAGACCATGGTCCATGACTCCTGCAGGAACTCTAAGAGAGTGTGCGTATGTTGGAGTGTTTTGTGAGTGCCTTCAGAGAGGGCTTATGATTGGTTTGCCGTCGGAGAGGGCTTTTGTTACCTCGATGCCTCTTTTGGGAATTTTATTTGTTCCACTTGCCTCAGAAGGGAGGACTACCATTGCTCCACTACCTCTCTAGGAGGACTTGATCTTCTTGCCTCAGGTGAAAGGACTACCATTGCTCCACTGCCTCTCTGGGAGGACTTGATCTTCTTGCCTCAAGTGGGAGGACTACCATTGCTCCACTGCCTCTCTAGGAGGACTTGATCTTCTCACCTCAGGTGGGAGGACTACCATTGCTCTATTGCCTCTCTAGGAGGACTTGATTCTTGTGATTTGTTCCTGTAGAAAGGATTTACACTGCCACTGAAGAGGGCTTTGAATCGACTTGTCTTTGGCGAAATCGAACCTTGGTATCTTTCTTCGACTGCTAGAGTGAGCGAGAGAAAAACGGGAGGAGATGGAACTTGTCATGAGTTTAAATCTTACACAGATGTGCTCCATCTCCTGGAATTCATTGAAATTTGATTCTCATTTGTTTTCTTAAGCAAGAACATTACTCTTTGGAAAATAGTTTTATGGAATTCTTCGTTGTTTTGCAGAGTGATAATTCGAACACTTATTTCTAAGTAATCTCTTTTGAATCATGATGAAAATAAAATATGTTTAAAAAGGAATCTCTGATCTCTTTTAGTCCTCATCTTTTCACTCGTAGGCCCACATCATTTTCTGTTTTTTGATTCCCTTATTTCTCGTTCGTTTGGGAAAGGCTTTTCCTGGTTTTTTCTATTTTTTGCCATGAGTCTTTTATACTGTTTGGCGTGATCAGGAGCTTTACTCACCTAAAAAGAAGCTCTGAGCCGGTTTTGGCCTAGCTATCACTTTTGGTGTGGCCTCCCTGTCACTCTATTAATTTATATTTCTCTCGCTCCCTCTGGGCGTTAATGTAGGATTTTTTTACTTTTCTACTCTTTCAATTTTTTACATTCCCATGTTATTTTGATATCTTCTATTGATGGTTTTGGTCTCCTTTTGAAGAAAACAGAGATTCCTTAATGGATGAATTTTGTTCTTGCAATTCTTCTGAAAGAATGACTTAAAAATTTTGCTTTCGATATTCCTCTCGAGTGCTTGGTTTTTATAGAAGGATCACGAAAACTATTTTTTGGGGTATCGCTATAGGAGAAAAAAATGAGACAATGGTGAAGAAAAAAAAACAAGAGGGGAACAAGGTGTCGCACAACACTTCGGTGGGAGGCAGTCTGTCGTGCGACAAAATGGGCATTTGTCACGCGACAAACGTGTCCAGTACATAAACCCTTTGCTGAGCTCATTCCACCTCGTTTTCTCCTTTATGTTTCTATCTCTAGGCTTCTTTCTTTCATCTCCCTAGCACGAAAGCCCTACCGTATTACTGATCTTTTGATATATTCACTATATTTTCATGGACCCTGCTCAGCAGGACCATTTAGAAGGTGACCAAGAGGAGGTCACTTTCACCGATGCTCAGGGAGTTCTCTGATGTAGTCCGCACCATGATGACTGGGCTGACCTTGACTGGTATTGCTAGAACGGTCTGGATCGCAGTCGTGCCATAGACGTCACCCGGGCTGCTCCAATTCTGGACGTCCCTTGGCTCCTGATGGAGCCCGTCTCGCATGAGATCACTCGACAATCTTTAGTACGCCTTCTCGATATCCTTCCTTTTGTGTATTTATACATGTTCTTCTTTTAACATATTATATCTGTCGTTTCCTGCATGTTTAAATAATTTTTATATTAGCACACATGTTTGCCTGATAATAATATCTAATTTAGAGAACACATACTTTACTATGGTACCCTCAGAAATTTACCCTCATAAACCCTATAACTCCCATAATTACACCAAAGTACCCTCAGCTTTTGGAAATTACACTTATAACCCCTATAACTCTCATAATTACATCAAAGTACCTTCAGGTTTTGAAACTTATATAATTTACCCTTATAAACCCTATAACACTCATAATTACACCAAAGTACCCTCATGTTTTGGAAATTACATAATTTACCCTTATAAAACTTATAACTCTCATAATTATACCAAAGTACCCTCAGGTTTTGGAAATTACATAATTTACCTTTATAAACCCTGTAACTCTCATAATTACTTATATATACATATATCTATTTATGTCAACAGTTGGTTGCCTAGGTTGGAGTTCCTTCAACACCATATTTTCTGAGTGGCGACAGGCGCTAGCCCCTATTCAGGAATTGCTCTTTGCGACTCCCTTTGGCAGCCTTCTTGACTCCTTACCAAAGCAAGTATCGAGGGCGATAGTTCTTGTGTCGGCCTTTGCGACTCACTGGTGGGATACCACACACACGCTCCACTGGAGCTGGGGAGAGATGACGATGACCCCCTAGACCTATTTGCTTTGACTGGGATACCTTCGGGGGGGGGTCCCTATCCAGATCAATGTTCCCCTGCGTCTTACTCTGGAATGTATTGTTGGTGCCTTAGGGTGGTTCCCAGAGCGGCAGAGTTTGGGAGATACTATTCCTTGGGCCGTCTTGATTACGCGCTTGGCAATGGAGAGAGCTCGATTGACTGCTTCTAAAGAGCCAATGACTAGACAAAAATCACGCCGGTATGCTCGTGTCCTATTGTTCTTGATGCTCCATGATTTATTAGAGGCCTGCGGGGGAATACAACTTATCTCTGGTGGCTGCCCTACATTCGAGACGTCAGATTTATGTTTTACTATGATTAGGGCGGCTTCATTTTGGCTGTCCTCTGCGATGCCATGGACCAGGTCTCTTGTCATTTGGCCCTGAACCTTAAGGGCTTTTCTTTGTTGTAGGAGGTATACACTTTCAACCATTTTTCCTTACTTTGTGTTCTACAATTTATCTGCCAATTGTTGTTAATATTCTCTATATTCTTCTTCATTTTCCATAGTTGGTTCGTGGCCTACACCCGTCAAGGTTTCGCCCAGGTGGATCTCCTTATTGAGAACGAGGACCAATTTTCACTTCTTCGTTAGTTTATAACGGGGAACTATAGGTCTACTTATGTATATCGGACCCAAGAGACTAGGGAGATTGCGGTTCATGACATGTTAAAGGAGCATGTATGTATTCAATTTTTTTTATAGTTTATTTTAATTTAAATATATTCGACATAAATGACTAAATGTAATTTATTCTTCTCATTTTCAGATTGACTGGGGCCTATGGGGCGATTTGGGCCTGTATTTTGAATACGCCCGGGCTCTAACTGTCTCGAGGACCAGACAACTGATCCGTGATGACTGGGCCCTATCAGGTTTTATCTTGGTTCGATGATGGTGCTGACTTTAGTGGATTGGCTTAACTTTTAGACCTTCGTCGAGGAGGGTGACTATGCCCTCTTTGCGGCCCGATACCTGATGAGAGAGTGAAAGGGGAATAGAGGTCGGGTCTTCTACGAGTGAAACTGAGCGTTGGGCGGTGATCCAAACTACATGCGAGGGCAATCTCATCTTTCCAGGACGGTCCCGGGACACTTCCCACCAGTCCCCAACCAGATGGACAGCATTCCTGATTCTAATGATGAGGACCCCAAGGGAGAGAAGGGTGTCCATGCTGCTGTAGAGGGTGATGGGGGTGACAGACCCGAGGGCGGTGAGGGAGGCGGGACGACAGCAGTTCCTGAGCAGCCACCTCGGACTACACCTATGGAGGAGCTGCGTGTCGAGGCCGATAGTTTCCAGTTTCCTACAGGCCCTTTAATATCTCTGGGGGTTATTTTTGACAAAGCTGAGGCTGCGAAGAGAGGGGGTACTGGTTTCTCATAGAGGTCCTGGGAGCCTGAGGATGTTGGAGCTGATTATGAGCAGTTCGGACAAACCCCTCTTGTAACGGCAACCACTCCTTCTAGTGGGGTCCCGCCTTTGAGAGAGAGTGCTGTTGTCGATCTTTTAGGCGTTCGAACGTATGCTACACTCATCCCGCTACCGCCGACCGTTATGGGCCATCCAGCCCGATCTCCAGGTATTGGTGTCTCATCTTTGAGACCTCCTTTGTTCCCAATCAGTGAGGAGGGTGGGTCTACTCCACTGCGGCTCCCACGAGTTCGTTTGTTCTGGTAGTTGACCTATCGTCACTATCTCGGGATATCTCTTATGTTGGTGTTGGTTTACGCTGATACACGGTGCCAGAGTATCCTCTTCCAGATGACACCTTTAGTTATTTGGGTGGATGTACTGGCGATGAGGTATAAATTTTATTTCTTCCTTCTAATGACGCTTCTCTTTATCTGCTTATTAATTGTAGGGGTGGATTTGGTACAATACCGTACCATACCAAAGATACCGAGTACCGTACCAAAAATTCGATACACCAAAATCCATTACCATTACCATACTAGAAACTTCGGTATATCGAAATATTGGTATGGTGAAGTATGGTAGGGTACATTACCAAAAAAATCAATCCTAAAAAAAATTGCAGCTTTCTAGTCAAATAATCATATATTCAAACTTTCAAATACACATGGTCAAATATTCAAATACTGAAATACACATCAACAAGACGGCAATAGCTGCCAAAAACAAAATAAAAAGCTATTGGACAATTATTCAAATACACATCAATAACAAAAACAATAAAAACAAAGCTGCTAGGCAAATACAAATATAGTAATATATAATTAGCTATTCAGCTCCATGGCTTCTAGCGTTCTGCCTCTCGTCATCTCCTTTTTTCTAGATTGTGCCCACTTCATTTCATAAAAGCTAACCACAATCACTAATTCACTATTGTTCGAACACACTGTTACAAAATAAAATAACATAAATTTGAAATATTATATATATACTATATAGTACACTTTTGGACTTAAACCACGTGTATCGTATTTTAACTTTCTTATTTGATTTGGTTTGAAAGATAGTTTATTTTTTAAAATATGACTGCATTAGAACAACCCACCAATAGATTCTTGTAGTAATGACAGTTAAAAAGTGATTTTATTATAACATCCCACCAATACAACTCAATAAAGATTGCACAACTGAGCTGGTGAATGTGCCTAAACAGTAAAGGTGCACTATTTTTCTTGTAGCAATGACAGTTAAAAAGTGATTTTATTATAACAACCCACCAATACTCAGTAAAGATGCACAACTGAGCATGTGAATGTGCCTTAGCAGTAAAGATGCACTATTTTTCTTGATGGGAGAGAGTTGTTACGTTCCAACAAAAAGTGTGTCACCAAGGAAGCTGACACCTAATAAGGCAGTAATGCCAATACCTTCCAAGTTCAAACAGAAAGTATCACCAAAGAAGTTGGTCCCTTCTTATGTCCAAAAACAGCCTACATAAATAAATACATAAAAAAAATTTAGTTCAAAATATGCAGCCTACATAAATTTCAAACAAAAAGTGTGTCCCCCAAAGAAGTTGGTCCCTTCTTATGTCCAAAAATAGCCTACATAAATAAATACATAAAAAAAATTCAGTACAAAATATGTAGCACTGGGTAGTACAAAATATGCAGCCTACATAAATTTCCAACATAAAGTGTCCCCAAAGAAGTTGGTCCCTTCTTATGTCCAAAAGAAGCCTACATAAATAAATAGAAAAAACAAATTCAATACAAAATATGCAGCACTGGGCAATGCACTAGGCAGTACAAAATGTGCAGCCTGCATAAATAATGCCCATACATTCCAATTATAAAAAGCTTCTGGGCAGTGCACTGGCCACTGGGCAAAAACAAAATATGCAACACTAGGAGTTCACATTTCACATTTTTATTTGTGCATATTATAATCCATAATTCAAACGACACAAAAATATAAAACTAAAATATAAGTTAAAATTACAAACCAAAAACAAATTTCCAACACTTTAACTTATCATTTTCTTGATAAAGATGCACCCGGAGGAGGCATTGAACATGCGGAAGATTGAGAGGTCACGTCTAAATTAAAAATAATTAAAAATATTAGTTATATTAGAACAAGAATTGAAGATAAATAATAACTTAATAAGAAAAATCACTACGAAATTAATGCATATCTTACTTGATTCTGCCACTTCTTCTATTTCCTTGTAAAATTCAAGCATATCGTCCGTTGGCACCTTGTAGAAGTTGAATTCTTCTGCTCTAAGCCAATCACTAGTACAAACTAATGCCTCTACCATACTAGGAGTTAAAGACACCCTAAAAGGATCCACAACCCTCCTCCCTAAACTAAATGCATTCTCACTTGCAACGGTGGAGGTGGGAATTGCCAACATATCTTTAGCAATTTTTGAAAGGATTGGAAAATTTGTTGGGTTCCCTTTCCACCAATTCAATAAATCAAAATCACCAACCAAAGGATTTTTAAAATGAGCGGTAAAGTACTTATCAACTTCATTGGATATTTCATCAAGTTGTTGTTCTCTCTTTTCTCGGACAAGGGCCTTTAACATTTTAAGTCTATTCAAATCACCCCCACAAGATTGAAGCATATCATCTTCATTTTGTAAAACAATTTCCCTTGTAGAATCAATAGGAGAACCACCTTTATACTCGTTATACAAGTTAAACAAACATGCTTTAATCTCTTTAATCATCATTTCAATCTTACTAGGATCCCTTCCAAGCTCGTTCAAGTTTATTTTAAGCATTTGAAGTTTATAACAAGGGTTTAGAACTTGACCTATATAAATAAGTGGATTCACATTTTCCCAATCCCCCCAATACTTGTCAAATTTCATCTTCATTGAAGTAGCCACCCTTTGTAAAGTAGGATTACTAAAGTCACAATTTTTTGTTTCAATCTCTATTTGTAAAGAGACTATTTCCTCCCATACCAAGCTTGATCTAAACGTTTTGGTTGCACTAAGTCTCAAAGTAAAATCGTAAAACTTCTTAAGAGAATGCGCAAAGGCAAGTGCCTTCTCCCAATCACTCTCAACCGGAGGCCCCACTCTTTTAACCCAAATCTTATTAGTATCTTTCTCTATTTCTTCAAAATAATCACGAAATTGCACATTTTCTTCCGCCATTCTAGTAAACACCTTCCTATACTTGTATGCAACATCAAGCATTTTATATTTTGAATTCCACCTTGTACCTACATCCATATGAACATTTCACATCTTATCCATCTTAAACAAAATAGCAAAGTCCCTAAACTTGTCTAACATAGCCCCCGAAGAATGGATATACTTCACACAATTTCTATTACCCTCAACCGAGCAAGCTCTTTTAACCCACTTTTTACAATTAAATTTATAATGTGACAAGCACACCTCAAGTGTAAGTATTTCCCAGAAACTAACAGAGTGTTCATTTTTCTCAACCTCCTTTTCATGTAATCAGCCGCACCATCATTGGTGGAAGCATTATCAACGGTGATACTAAAGATCTTATCTATCCCCCAATTGTTCAAACACACCTCTAAAATCCACCTTATGTCCTCTACCTTATGACTTGTGATCTTTGTGAAATTTTTTTTCGTTTATGCAATTTTAAATCGTTATCCATAAAGTGGGCCATGATAACCATGTAGTTGATATTTTGGATAGAGTTCCAATTATCGATTGTGATACTTACCCTTTAATCACGGATGACTTCAAATATTTTAGACTTTTCTGATACAAATAAATCCCACACAAGTGTTGCAATCTTCTTTCTACATGCAATACTAAACCGAGGTTCGGCCTCTTTCATCATTCCAACATACCCACTCCCTTCAACCACCCTAAATGGTTGTTCATCCTTGATGAAAAACATGGCAACTTTCAACTCAAGCTTCCTTTGATTAAAGATATGGTTCCGCATTCCACCACCCATTGTATCTTTTGCCAAGATCGATTGGGTTTTATCACCTTTTACGTAAATAGGTGAATCTTTACAAACTTTCTTAAGGTGATGTGATATGCTTGATGTTCCATTTTTTACCGGATTGGCCGGACACGCAGCTTTGCAATAGTTACATATTACAAGATATATATTTTCTTTATCATTTAATATTCTTGACACTCTCTTAACATGTACCCACACCCATGATCTTCCCACTTTCTACACATTCATCAATTTGTTTAACTTGAGATTGTGTTTGGGATTGAGATGGTATTTGAGATTGAACTTGTGGTTGAAAGGTTGCGGCAGTGCAAGGTGTAATAGTAAAGGAATTTAGTGAATGGCTATTAGAGTTCATTTTTAGTTGTTTGCCTAACACCCAAAAGGCCAAAACACAATTACAAAACAAATATTAATTGAGATTAAAAACAAGAGAGAAATAATGAAATAACAAAAGTATATATGATGAAAATTGTTACTAACAAACTATAATTTTATCATTGTTACTGTTAATGAAAAAGTTAGAACGAAATACCAGTAACGATGGAAAACACCAAGTTAAGTCGCGGACTAGGTGGCTCTCTTTAAGACGTTTTGCTGCTCTGCTCGGTGTTTGTGCTAGTAGTTCGAAATAGCCCCGTCATCCCCAGGATACAACAGCTTAGATTTTTTCTCTGTCTCGATTTCCCTTGCACGGTGGAAATCAAAATTCTCACACCCTTTATAATTCTGTCGGAATCGGTTAACAAGTCCCCCTGCCGGAGGCAAAAAATATTTTGGTAGGTTTTTTTTCAAGCTCGGTGGTTCGTCCTTCAATGGAGGATTTTCGTTGTGTAGATAATCGATGAAAAATATTTGTTTTAAAGAAGAAAATTATTTTCGTTGCGTTGAGGCGTTGAGGGAGATAAAATAAAGGGATCGAGGGAGAGACTCCTCTATCCACAACAACAGAAGGGAAAAGACGGAGTCAATAACATAATTTTTGAAATTCAAAATTAAAAGAAAATAATTTTATTTTCAATAAATAAAATTTTTCAAAAGTATTTTGTCTAAAAAGATAATACTTGACCCAAAATAAGCCTGAGCCCGAGCCCGGCCCGGCCGGGTCGGGTCGGGTCGGTCGGTAGGTCACGTGTGATTCAACTCTCAATGGGCTTTAACCCCATCCCTTTAGAGGTGTTCCAAACCCTCTTTCTAGCTAGTCCTTTCGTCAAAGGATCAGCCAAGTTTTCCTCAGACCGTACATAATTCACTCTTACAGCACGATTAGAGAGAAACTCGATCTCTAACCCTCTTGCCGTTATAATAACGGTTCTCTACTTTTGCAATAGCCGCGATACTATCGCAGTGGATAGGGACGGCTGGTATCGGTCTCTCCCATAAAGGGGTATCTGCAAGAAAGTTTCTCAGCCAACTTGCTTCTTCTCTAGCAGTAGCTAGTGCTATCATCTCAGACTCCATCGTTGACTGGGCCAAAATGGTCTGTTTCTTGGATTTCCAAGAAACTGCACCTCAAGCTATGCTGAAAATGTATCCACTAGTGGCCTTGGAGTCACCTGACAGGGTGTTCCAGTCAACATCGCTATATCCTTCAAGAATAGCGAAAAACTTATGATAGTGTAATCCGAGGTTCATGGTTCTTTTCAAATATCGCATGACCCTCTCAATAGCATGCCAATGCTCCATACAAGGTCTGCTACTAAACCCGCATAGCACTCCAACTACATAAGCAATATCAGGCATAGTACAATCAGTAGCATAACGTAGGCTACCAATGATGCTCGCATACTTAGATTGTTTAACACTGTCGCCAGTGTTCTTAAACAACTTAACACTAGGATCAAATGGAGTACTAGCTAGTTTACAGTCTATGTAATTATATTTCTTTAGAATTTTCTCAATGTAATGAGATTGGTCTAAAGAAACTCCAATTTTTGACCTAGTAATTTTAATACCAAGAATCACACTAGCTTCACCCAAATCTTTCATATCAAAATTAGCACATAGCATTGTTTTCACATTGTTCACAACATGGATATTAGAACCAAATATAAGCAAGTCATCAACATATAAGCAAATAATGGTGCATGCATTATTCGCAGACTTGTATTAAATACACTTGTCACTTTCATTAATTCTAAATCCATTTGAAGTAACTAATTTGTCAAATTTCTCGTGCCACTGCTTAGGTGCTTGTTTTAAGCCATAAAGTGACTTATCTAATTTGCATACTTTATCCTCTTGGACAGAAATAATAAAACCTTCAGGTTGTTCCATGTAAATTTCTTCCTCTAATTCTCCATTAAAAAAAGCAGTTTTTACGTCCATTTGGTGCATAACAAGATCATGAATAGCAGGTAAGGCAATCAATACACGTATGGAAGTAATTCTAGTAACAGGAGAATAAGTGTCAAAGAAATCTACATTCTCTCTCTGTCTAAAACTCTCGGCTAGAAGTCGCGCCTTATATTTATCTACCGTGCCATCAGGTTTTAACGTCTTTTTAAGAATCCATTTACAACTTATAGTTTTATAGTCAGGAGGGAGGTCCACTAGATGCCAAGTTCTATTAGATTCTAAAGAATCCATCTCATCATTAATTGCTTCTTCCCAAAGGTTAGCATCTAAAGAAGACAAAGCTTCTTAAAGTGTGGTGGGGTCCTCTTTTAACGTGTATCCATGAAAGTCGGGCCCAAAATCTTTAGTGGTCCCAGACGTTTACTCTTCCTAGGTTCAATTATTAAATTATCAGGCTCGGCATTAATAGGTGTAATTGAACTAGAAGATAATGAACCACCTCCACTACTGCCCCCACTATTCCTCGATTTAAAAGGGAATTTATCTTCAAAAAAATCAACATCATTCGATTCAATAATAACATGATTTTTCAAATCATAAAATCTATAGGCCTTGCTATTAATTGCATATCCAATAAAAACACATTCATAAGCTCTACTACCAAGCTTAGATCTTTTAGGATCAGGAATACGCACATAAGAAAGACAGCCCCAAACACTTAAATAAGAAATATTGGGCCTTTTATTAGTTAAAATCTCATATGGGGGTAAATTGGATTTAATCTTAGGCACCCTATTAAGAACGTGACAAACGGTTAATAAATCTCTCCCCACCAATGTAAGGCAGCCCCCGAATTTAGTAGCGTAGCAACAATTAATTCGGCAAAAGTTATATCTTTTCTTTCGGCTTTTCCATTCATTTCAGGTGAATATGGAGCAGTCGTCTCATGAATAATACCAAGTGAAGCATAAAGATTTTTAAAATCAGTTGAATCATATTCGGTTCCTCTATCACTCCAAAATCTTTTTATTTTCTTATTAAATTGATTTTCAATTTCGGAAGAAAATATTTTAAACATATCAATTGCTTCAATTTTATTTTTCATAAGGTAAACATAGGAAAAATCCGAATTCTCACACCCTATCTCGATTTCCTTTGCGCGGTGAAAAATCGGAATTCTCACACCCTTTATAATTATGCTGGAATCGATAAACAAATCCCCTTGCCGGAGGCAAAAAACTTTTGGTAGGTTTTTTTTCAAGCTCGGTGGTTCGCTCTTTCAATAGAGGATTTTTGTTGTGTAGATAATCGACGAAAAATATTTTTTTAAAAAAAGAAAATTATTTTCGTTGCGTTAAGGCGTTGAGGAAGAGAAAATAAAGGGATTGAGGGAGAGACTCCTCTATCCATAACAACGGAAGGGAAAAGACGGAGTCAACAACATAATTTTAGAAATTCAAAATTAAAAGAAAATAATTTTATTTTCAATAAATAAAAATTTTCAAAATTATTTTGTATAAAAAGATAATACTTGACCCAAAGTAAACCTGGGCCCGGCCCGATTGGTCAGCGCGCACATGTGGTGAACCACACTCATTTAAGTCCTCACCTAATAGCACAAAAGTGTAATGCCCAAAGGGCTCAAGCCCTTAGGCAAATTCACGCTTATAAAAACCCATGAAGGTTTTTATTCCTCTCCTAGGTGGGACTTAAGAAAACTCACTTGTGCTTGCTTTGGTTTTGTCTCATTTTCTTCTTCTCCCATTTTTTCAAATACACACCAAAACTCCAACAGATACTAACAATTTTAATTTAAACTTTTTAAGGTACTTATTTACTATCAAACTGAAAATGAATAAAACCACCAAACAATTTATAATTTTTCAAACAAGGTCAGATTATCATTATTTGAAAATAAAGGGAAAAAAAAAGCAAACAAAATCCTATCACAAGCTGGTCAATAATGATTAAATTGTAATCAACTTCATTTTCAATTTAATCATACCAGTAATCAACAAACCCCTTCAGGACCGCTTCGAGTGTTTGGGTGGGGCCCGGACTCCAAAAACTGTGTTTTTAGATAGTCGTTAGGACTCTTGCGGAGGTCACGAATTGGGGTGTCTACAATATCGAAACAAAATCCAGAATGAATTTTTCTTTAATAAAAGCTTCCACCGTCAAATGGTATCACAACCTCTATCTTCCGAGGACTACTAGTCTTGTTTACGTCATACAAAAATGCCTCGATAAGATAATGAAGGGTGTCAAAAACTAAAGTATATATTACTACACTGCGTATATTTTAGAGCATATTATGCAGAAAAGTTAGTGTCCACGTACATTTGCTTCCTAGTAACAACAGTTGAAACACCGATATAGAATCAATATTCTCAACTTCAAGCTGATCGACCAAAGCAACAATTTAATGTCCTAAGGTTTGCCAATTATGTTATATAAAAAAAAAAAAAAGACACAACAAAAAATAAGAGTTGTTACAAATTAGCCATCCTATACTTAATATCCACTCTTATTATTTTGCGAGAATATATTTTATTTATGGAATTTATATTAATTATGGTATTGTTGTTGTTGTTGGTATTTATTTTTTTTAATCAAAACATAACACATATAAGAGATTTTATTGTTCTTTCCTTTATTGTTATATTACGGTATGCCCGTACTCGAGGATACGGAATAGCAAGTAAAATAGCAATTATAGATAAAACAAAAATCTACAAATAAAGTGGACCTTTAGATTTCTCTGAGATAATTGTGACTTTTGGATTGTAAAAGTTAGCGGTCAAATCAATGAATAATAAATTTTATATCCTATACATACTCGCTTTAGGATTCTTTGCAATCATACAATTACTAATACAACTCTCGCATTCATTTTTCTCTTTATCATCCCTTCGTATACCATTCAACTTTTCAAATGATAGAAGGCTTCATGTATTTGATTTGCTTTTAACCGGGTGACTATGTTCGCACTAAATTTATTTAGGTAACTTTTTGCTATGCTTAATACTTAATTAATTCAAATTGACATGCATTCAAGTTTGCGCACCATTTGTTGGTAGATCTATGCTTGTTGTCCAAAAATTCCCCAACCCAGCCAACAATGACCCGGCGGAAAGTTATGGAATAAGCAAACATTGACTAAGTAAGGAATAAACACACAATATAAATAAGAAAATACTCGAAATTTTATTCCATGAAAGTCTTCGTAAACTATTACAAAGAAATCCTCTTATAAGAGAGGAAAATTACAAGAAAGGAAATAAATTTAAAAAATTCAAAATAACTACCAAAAATAAAAAATTATAGAGATCATGAGATCTCGCAGTGTTGATGCCAATAATCACGCTGGATTTGATGGATGTCAAATCTGACTTTCCTAACTCAACTTATTACTAAATCAAAACCTGCCAGAAATAATAAACTCGCGGATTCGAGGGTCTAAAAGAAAGAATTTGGCCGAAAAACAAGCCGGCCCACGTGATTCTAACGTTGTCACTTTTTGGATCTGGTGGGCTTGCGATAATCATCCAAAACCGTCACTTTCTTGAGAAAATAGCATCTAGAAAATAATGAAGACATTTTCTTTAACCTAATTGCACCCGGATGCGATGTATGTGTTAGTCCCTAGAGAAAGAAAAGAATCACTTGTGGGTATTTTTTGGTGACTTTGAAGAGTTGGAAAACAGGGTGGTTAATTTGTAAAT
Organism: Lonicera japonica; assembly: GCA_021464415.1. Lineage (NCBI taxonomy): Eukaryota > Viridiplantae > Streptophyta > Magnoliopsida > Dipsacales > Caprifoliaceae > Lonicera > Lonicera japonica. The sequence goes on from CM038467.1 coordinate 34,742,244, forward strand.
AGGGAATCTACATGGAAAACATATTTAAGCCATATTTGTATGGAGAAATTCTTTAAGTTCTTTAACAATTATTTGTGTATAGATGTATTTTCATACTATTTTTTTGTATTTGTTAGTGTAATTTACTTATAAATACCTACTTGATGGGACGTAATTTAACGGTCGGTTTCATACAATATTTTCTTCTATTTACGTAGCGACACAATAAATTTAGGGTTTAATTTACAGAAAATGGTTGGGTGAATGAAATCATATATTTTTGTAACTAGTATATTTGTTTGAACTAAATAGTCAAATTAAGCCACTTTTTAAACTAAATAGTCAAACTAATCAACTTTTCAACTTATTTGCCAAAACAACATATTTCTAAAAATAGTAATTACAAATCACCTTTTTACCTTTAAAATAATAATTTATTTTTAGCGTGTGTTATTTGGCTAATAAGTTGAAAAATGTGATAGATAGACAAATTTATTTAAAAAGGAGAGTAATTTGAAAAAAAAGAAAAGAAAAGTCAGTCCTGACTAAACAAATTTATACAGTTGTCCATGGGCCAAAACCATATTTGGGCCGAATTTTACTTGGTTACTCTTGTATTTTGAACGACTTTTTCCTCTATAAAGGCTGGGGGTCTCAATTCTCTTGCTTTTAAGCGTAACAATTTTTTTTAGACTCTATGAGATTGATCCAGTAGTTCAACAAGTTATTTTGAGAATAATTTATTTAGCAGGAGATTCTTGTTTGAATCCTTTCAAGTGCAATTGGTCAAAAAAAAAAAAAAAAAAAAAAAAAAAAACAATTAACTATAACTAGATAATATCGCACATGCTAATTATATAATTCAAAGTATAAATTAAAATTATTACCTTAGCGATGTTGTTGTTTGATGGTAATATAAAGACTTTTCAATTTAGAGGTTAAGTGTTCAAGCCTTACATTCATCTTTTTTATTTAAAATAAAAACACTAAAATTTAGTATCATAACCATCAAAAACGAGTTGAGTTTTAATATAACATATTAAAAAAAATTAAAAAATTATTCCCTCTTTAATCTCACGCTGAGATTAAGACCCAGAATCTCCGGGTTCAGGACACTTTTTACCATGACTAACTAAAATTTAAATTTTTGAATTTGTGATTGTCTCAAGGACGTTTTACTAAAGTTATTTTTTATGATTACATGACTACTTAATAAACTAGGAAGAAAAACTCGATTTTAGAGTCAAACATGCATTAGAGCCAACTCTTATAAGAGTCAATTATATATCCGTGACACTTTGGGGTGACCAAATAAGAGTTTTTTTTTACCACTTTGTTCAAATCGGTTTGAATGGGTTCAGCTTGTGGGGGAAAAACACACCTTTTTCATGTCTTTTGCACATCGAATTAAAATTCTAATTAAATCTGCCTAAAGTCAAAAGTAGATGAGATAAACAAGCCAAAAGTCATACACCTTTTTTTTTTTTTTTTCTCTTTATCCACTTTCTTTTAAAAGTAACCGCAATGGTAGATAATGTTGAAATGAAAATCAATAATCAAAAACAATAGTATTATAGTAATTCAGTAATAGAAATTTTTGAAGTTTCACGGCTCTATATACTTATGTTTGTGCTCACAGTTCATATGTATCACGCTGTCCTTAAGATAAACCAACTCATATTTTCTTTTACTTCAATTTTTCTTGCACCATGAAAAATCATAAAGCTAACACCCTCCTTAATATTGCTTAGAATTGGGTAAAAAAAATTCAGTGATGTTTTTTGTTTGAGAAAGGAAGAAGAAAGTAAAAATTTGTGTTCCTTCTCAAGAACCAAGAAGAAGATTATAAAAATGCATTAGAATAAATAAGTATCTACATATCATAATTTATGGAAAAAAAAAATACTTACCATCGTGCTACTCTATATATATAGAAGCCAAAAACAAAATTAAGAACAACGAGGGAAAAACAACTATTTTTTTTCTCTTTGAGAGTCAGAAGCTTCGTCAAGGTGAATCATATTCATACAACAGCTAATAGATGAGATCTCGTGCCACCAGATCTCCTATCCAGTCTCAAATCTCAGCAACAGGCACCTCTTCCACCGCGAGCGGTGAAATGAAATAATTGACTCGAGACAAAACTGTGTTATAAGCACCCGAGCAAGTGTCTAAAAGTTGTGAATAAAATTTTACATACCTATGGTGCATTTGAGAACAATATAGAAAATGATAACATTAATAGTTATTTTTTATGAAAAGATGAAAATATGTTGAGGCATGTGGTGAGTCGTGACACATCTTCTTATTTTTTGAATTTTTTCATGAATTTTTTTTCTTTGGAGTTGAGGAAATTTTTTTGACTAAAAGTAATGAAGGATGTAGGACATCTATTCATGAAAATGAGTATTAGATTGAGAACATCTCATCACGTGCCTCAATTTATTTTTCAACTTCTTACACAAATCAAGTGTTTTTTTTTTTCATTTTCTATACTGTTATCGTCCGTTTGATAATAAGATACAAATTTATAACAAAATCAATTGATGTGATGAGATCTTCTTCATTTTATACTTATTTTTATAATTAGATATCATCCATCCTTCTTCACTTTTTGGAAAAAAAAATTCTATACTACCATCCAAAAAAAACAAATTTCATGGAAAAGGAAAAAAACCATTAAAAAAATGAAAAACAAATTGAGAAACAATTTATATAGACTCTTGTAATTGAAGGGTTCCAACAAAATATATTTGGCGTGGAATTATTGGGAACACATATTTCAAAAACTTTACACCTCATTCGATGCATTCAAATTTCAAAGAGTTTTCTTGCAAACTAGTGTAGTTTTTAAACTTATTTTAGCAAGTAGGGTTGTTTTAATCTTATTTGACTAAATAGGGTGGTTTGACCAAGGGACCACTTGGACCACTTTGTCTTATGTAAGGAGACCACTTGTAATCATAAGTTTATACCATAATATTTCTTAAATTAATTCTGTCTACCCTTATTGTTTTAAGAATAAGGATTTAGTCTGACCAATTTATGTCGTCTATATCCGGAACTCTGACGTCATCTATATTAAAATTATTAGATGGGTCTTCTGCTGGTGAATCACTGTCTGGTTGACTTGGTAGAGATGGTGGAGGGGGTCTAAGTGTTTCACACCAGCTTTATCCATTTGGAAACTGATGGAGTTGTGAAGTTGTCAGCGGTCTCCACGGAAAGTCTATTAAGTCTAAAGCTTCTAGTCTATAATCTGGAATATTCCAGTTTATATCGTATACAATATCTCTAATAGTATTTAGGATATTTTTTTCTATTAACGAGTCTAAGTTTTGATCTCCGTAGTCGGATAACAACTGTATATAAGCACGCAAGTTATACATACTGGCTGTCTCTATAAATCTGAGACATCTAATTCCTTCGTTTTCTCATAGGAATTCAGCAGTCTCTGCAAGTCTTTTTCTTTGCACAAACTTTAATTTTTCTAAAGTTCTCTGCAATATATGTCTAAGATCATGTATACGTCCAATAACCTCTATTTTAGCATTATCTCTTCCTTGCGGGAGGTCTCTTTGAGGATTATTAACTTCCTCTTCATCTAGATTTTCTCTTAAGGATTTAATATAATTATTCGTAGCGATTTCTAAGTTTGGGAGTTTCCTAACTTCTCTAGATATCTACTTGCAAACGTGGTGTATATAAGGAAAGGATCCTCCTGATCTGAAGTTTGCGGTACGCACTAGTCTTTGTTCGTCTGGGTTAATTGGACCGCACTTTAGTATAGGCTGGGTACTTCTAATGTCTGTTTAGTTTATGAAATTTTCGTAATCCCTGTCTATGGTGCTCATAAATTATATTGTGTGCGGATTTTTCTTGTTTTTTTAAAATTTTAGCTAGCTATAAGTACTCACAATTAGTTTAAACAGTAATATACCTGAATAAAACATATGGTCCACCTTGCTTCCGATCGCCTTTCTTGCCTTCTTCTTCTGTCTTAGGTCTATTCTATATCTTTTGCGTTTGTTCTCAGTGTTCATCCACCTTAAAGGATTGGTCGTTCATTTTTTGCCTATGCCTCAACGCCTAACGCACACTTGCTAACGGCTCATGGTTGCGGCACTTGCCAGCGACAACTCAAAACTGGCCACTCACCGATCTCGTATGAATCAGAGAGAAAGTCCTTAATGGGAACTTGCGTAAAGATAGGTCTATTTTTTTGGAAGTATTAAGCAAAACTCATAGATCTATTGGAAGTTGTACTAAAGATGAAACATAATTTTATTCAAGAAATATTATTATTACAAACTACTTGCTTTCCTTTTAGCGAACTAAAGGAAGCCTTACTTACTCATGCTCTATAAAATAAACTAGTCTAAGCTGTAATGGGAAAACTCGCACTTACAAATGAAAACTAATTCTCCTTTCATAAAGGAGATACAAACTCTTACCTATTACCGGTTATTAAAAGATGTCTAGTTTATAAGACAAAGGTATAGAATGCGCCCCACAGCTTTAAACGCCTTTTGGCGAGTAGTGAGTGAAGGGGGCTGCTAACACAACTATTAGACAATTACCTACAATAATACACACCCGGTGCTGCTTTCATGTGCCCTATCATCATGTGCTTTGTACAGTAATGTAACAATATTTAAAAAAAAAATAGAAGTAAAGTTTACAAAGTAAAATATTCGTCTGGTCTGGCTATAATAATTATAAGTCTCGATTTGTCATTGCTTACGTTTCTTTGTAGGCTGACGTATTCTCCTTTTTCTTCTACGTCACTGGGCTTCTTCTACTTGCACGGTGATGTAGTCATTTAGGCTAGATGCTCAGCTGGTTGGGCCTTGCTGGTCTGTCTGTGCTGAGCTTTTGAGGATACTCTAGTATTCTTCTATGTTGGCGATATTGGAGGTTGTTACTGAGATTATTACCTCTACACCATTCGTCTGTCCTCTAGTCATCCTCCCTCCAAAGGGTTCTTGTGCTTGGATGATTATGTCTTCTTCTTGGCACACTATGTACCATTTTTCTTCACTTAAAAGTTGTTTCATAATTCTTAGAATTCCTAAAGAGCTATTAACCTTTAAGGTTGTAGTATTTTTTCTTCCTTCAATGGGCTCGAGTTTAGCTGAACAGAGTCCTTCTACGTCTGTGCGTGGCTCTTTTGAAAGCCGGATGAGTTGGAATCCTCTAATCTCATGGTTGAACCCGGCTTCAGGCCCAATAGAGAGGCAGATGTTCCTTGATGGTCTCAATGTAATTGACTACCTTTTCACCAAAATAGTTTGCGTCTGTAGTCTTTTGTCGAGAATTTGTCCAATGAGTCCTTGGCTGGCAAAGAGCTTGATTAGAATGTCCATCTTTCCCCAAATATTTATCTAATGCATCTCTTCACAAAATCCTTTGATAAACGAAGCATATCCTGGAATTGTTTTGTTAAAGAGATAATTACCCAACTCTTTTAGGGTTTTTAGAATGTCCGAGTCTAAGTTCATTATTTCTTCATTGCCTACTTCTCGTTCCTTTCTCAGGGGGTGAGTAGGTTGATGAAAAAAATTATTTTTCTTATAAACAAGATCTTTTTTCTTGTTCTCCTTAGGTAAAGCCGCTTGAATTGTTGCTCTAGCATAGGTTACCTCTTGGGGTCTAAGAGCTTTTATTAAGTTCTTGGGAGGAGATAGACTTATCTGAGAGATAGCAAACCACTGTGTCCTCATGAATCTAGCTTTAGCATCGAAATTTTGTCTGAATTCTACTTTTAGGTTGTTGGAATGGTTCCATCATAGAGCGTCTATGAGAGTAAAAGTCTCTTTAGTAAATTATCTTCTGAATTTAACTAAGTTTGGGAATCTCTGGTCTGGTTCATAATCGGGAAAGAACATTCCTCCAATAATCTTGTTTTGTCTACAAATTGTTTCACTCCTCTTTCCTGGAGGAATGAGCACATCATCTACATTTTCTACGATGGGTCTAAGCAGCTTCAGCTTATTTCTTTTTCCGGTTTGCGTCTGTGGGTTATGTACACCCTGTAGATACCTGGCAATTTCAACCTGGTCAATAAATATGGTCTTTCTGCTAGAACGTTCTGTTGTTTCCATTGGTCTCATCTATTTGTCTGTAGACAACATAAAAATACTATTAGATTTTTGGCAAACATAGGTTCCCAATAAATGATGTTAGGAATTGTATTCTATTTTTCTTTAATATGAATTATGCTAAAATCATAATCACTAAAAGATTGTTGCCATCTAATTAATCTATTAGTCTTTGATCTATTCAGATTTAGGTCTCTAAATCCTACCGCGTAACTAGAGTCTGTATACACTATGAAATGTTTAGGTCTTAAAAAGAGCATATATTTATCTATTTCTCTTGCTATAACGAGAACTTCTTTCTCATGGATTGTGTATCTTGTTTCGGGATCAGTGAATGTCCCTGAGCTGTATTTATATAACTACTTTTTTTTAGTCTAATAGTCTAGAGCATAGTAGATTGCGCCCCCATTGTTTATCGAAAGCATTAGTTTCTACTATAAAGATATCCTCTGCATTTGGCATTTCAAGCCCAGGGATATTTTTTACTTCTTCTTTTAGTTTAGTCATCATCTCAATGTCGTCTTTTGTCCAACTAAATGGAGTAGTATTTTATGTTCCTTTCAATTTAGCAATAAGACTTCTTCTTTTTTTTGGCTAAATCTTTAAGGTAGTCTGTAGCACAATTAAGCAATCCAAGAAAGCTTTGTAATTGTTTTGTCATTAATTATGTCTAGAAAGTCTAAAATATTTCTAGTAATATGTTCTAAAGGAGATATATTTCTATGTTTTATATGGACTCCTATAAAATATATTCCTTCTTGAAATAGAAGCATCTTCTTATGAAAGATAATAATACCATGTTTATCGAATGTGTACTATATGGTCTTCTTATCCTAAGATGTTCTATATGGTCTTCTTCTATATGACTTACAATTAGTACATCATCAATGTATACTAAGCAAAATTCTTAATACTTTTTAAAAATATCGTCTATTCTTCGTTGGAAGACCTGGTGTGAGAATCCGCAAATGCGACCCCCGGGTCTCGTCCCCATTCGTTGGGCTTCTGAAACGTCGGAAAGGATCCCGTCGTTCCATTTGCTTGGAGTTTGTGTTGATAATTCATATCGGGTGTCCCTACGTCTATTCTAGATGCAAAGGGGTTCGTTCAGAGTCGCCAGTACGTTTTAGGAGAAAACGGACAAAAAAAGGGGTGTGTAAGGGGAAAGGTTACAGATAAGCCTTTCTTTACACGTTTGACTGCGAAACTAGGATTCTATAAGGTTCGGGAACTATATTACGGTTTGGGAAGGTGTTAAGCACCCATTCCGCCCTTTCGGTCTCTAGTGGACTTATATGTTTATTTTATGTTGAAAAACTTGGATGCTTTTACTGACAGTCTACTACTTTTCCAATGAATACCCTAATTTCTGGAGAAAAACGGGAAAGGGATAAAAACCTTTGTGTTCCGAGATCCGATGTTTTATTATTGAAAAGTTGTAAATACAAATGACAAAACCCTTTTATTTTGAAAGAGTATCCCGTATTATTTCCTCAGATAATGACGGTTTTCTCGTGTTGTGATTACTTTTGTAAAAGTTCGGATTTATATCGGGACTGATTTAATATGGAACTAGAACTCTTTGAGGAGAGTTATCAGACACGTCGCAGTCTATAGAAGAGACAGGATATGTTGATTTTAGTTCCTAGATAAGTCTTATCATTCTGGGTTTTGAAAACAGAATTTTATCCGGATGATAACATACTTACTCTTCTGGTTTTGAAAATGGTTTTATCAGGGTCTTTTGTTTTGAAGACGGTAGACTATTTATAACTTGGCAATAAGTTTATTCAAATAAAATGTGGACAAAACAACATAAATAAAACAAGTACACAGATAAACCTGATTTTCGGGCGCGTTAGGAATCTAACACAATCCTGTTGCCACTTCGCTTACCAGAACGGGGGCGCGTTAGGAATCTAACTTGAGTTTTTAAAATTTTATAATAACACTAATATACAAATATCTTATTTAATTACTAGAAGAGACTTTATTTACCTTTCCGACGAGAATAATAATAAGAAAGAGAATATAATACGGCAGAGAGATCTCCGGCGATAATAATCTTCTCCTTCTTCAGATATTTCCGAGAGTTCGATTCCCAAAACGAGACACGTCGAGTGTCGAGAATAGATTCGACTCTTCAGAAATCAGACGATAATCGAAAATGCTTGTTGCTATTTTCTGCACTAAAACTGCTATTTTTTCTCTGTTTTCGGGTGTTTTTGGCTCTGATTTTGCCCCAATGTTGCTGTCTAGAACCCATGGGGGTGCTGGCCTATTTATAGTGTCAAAAGGGCATATGTCGCGCGACATTTGGGTGTATGTCGCGCGACAATCTTGACTGTCGCGCGACATTCTACTTTAATGATGATTCTGACTCAGTGCTGAGTCCGAAAGTGGTGTGGTGGGGTGTTTGTCGCGCGACATGTCCCTGGAAAGGGGTTGAATGTCGCGCGACATACTGCTTTAATGATGATTCTGACTCACTGCTGAGTCAGAAAGTGGAATGGTGGGGGATTATCACGCGACATGTTCCCCATAAAGTGGGATTGTCATGCGACATACTTGAATGTCGCGCGACAATCTCGAATGTCGTGCGACATTTCGCTTAAAAACAGGTTTGTTTGGCCAACAGACGCTTCCGGGGCAGTCTCGGGTGTTCGAGTGAGTTCCGGACTTGAAAACAGTACTTTCGAAGGTCGTTAGGATTCTTGCGGGGATCACGGATCGGGGTGTCTACACCTGGGGTGCATTTTTGTATACAAATGGCATTACTAGCCATCCATACTTTCCTTGTGGTACACTAAAAACTGTCCATGGTATGGGGTCTGGATGCATACTGATTTGCCAAAACCCGGACTTACAATCAAATTTGCAAAATATCTTTCTATTTTCGATAAGATTAATAAGATTATTCTTACCTGGTATTTTATATGAATTGAACTCACAATTTTTATTGAGAGTTTTATAGTCTAATACCATTCGTCTTTTTCCTCTTTTCTTTTCTAATTCATTTTCAACATAAAAGTCAAGGCTATTATGTTTATTGATGCTTTCATGAATCATTCCACCCTTAAGTATGCTATCTACTTTTGTTTGGGATTATTCTCTATCTCTCTGAGAATATCCTTTCTTATATGTGCCCCCATTTATGGTTGTGACTGGGTTTATGGGTATAATTTGGCAATGCCTTATCTTTTTTCCATTTTTCTATAGGATTTTCTCCAGTCGTATGAATTGCTAATTCCTTAATCTTATCATTTTCTACTTCTAAGGATCTAATGTATATCTTTTTTCTCTTTTTCATTTCTTGGGCTACCAAGAGATGTTGTCTAGTTTGGTCAACAATTTCTTGTTGGATTAATGTTATCTGGTTATAACATTTTTTGTTTGAACAAGTGCATTTATGTTTAAGAAGGGCTGTAATTTCCTCTATTTCACCACACTTAGCTGAAGAACTCTGAGGGGGGACCCATCAAGGTTTGACTTGCATGAGGTTGAATGCTCTATCTCGAGATAAAAGTATAGTCTATGTATCAAATTTGTTAGTATGCGATAATTCTATTTTATCGTTATATTGAGCAAATGGTGAATATTTATTAAGGAAATCATTTCCTATTACAAAATTCCTATGAATTTACAAGCTGGGTCTATGACATAAAAGTCATGTGTAAATTCATTACTTCGTATTTGAAAATGAATAGGAATAGTTTATAAAGGGAGTTTAAAATAATTTCCATTAGCAACATATCATGTGATAAGTTGTTTGATGGGATTATAATATTCATCTAACAATGCATATGCCTTACAGATACTAGAGGTACACCCTGTATCGATCATGGCATATAGCAGTCTAGGATAGTCTTGATGAAGGATCTTTACTTCAATAAAGCTCGTAGATGATCCTTAACCCTTATTCCAAGATTATTCTATTATCTTATTTCAATTCCTTTTGAAGGATTTGGAATATCAAGAATTATCTTAGGAGGACACTCGTCTAATTTTTTCTTTCCTTCTTTAATTTTCTTGAGTCTATTTGTATTCATTTCTTGATAATATTTATCTATGTCTGTGTCTAGTATGTGATCATACTTATTTTCATACATAGTACAAAATTCCTGTATCCAGTAGTCTTCATGGTACTGAAGTTTGCATGTAATGCATACTATGAATAATTCAAGTGATATTGTTGTAAAACAATAATCACAAGTGAAGTCTACAGGGCTACATTTCATTTCGAATTTACACATATGGCTGGATTCGTGTAGCACTGAGGTATTCTAACCATTTTCTTTAGTTGAGAAGGTCGCCATACATCTACTATATTACAGCAGCAAATGGCTTCTTTATAGTCTAGATAAATATCTTCCATATCTTCTTCTATTTGTTCATCATCATAAATTGTTGTGATGACAAAACATTCTTGGAAATCTTCTTTTTCTTCCTGAGGAGAGGATTTAGTATCTGACTCAGTTGTGTTTGCACTATACACACTAGCATTGTCATCTACTTCAAAGTTTGATAACTCAAAACTATATATGAGGCTAAGTCTTGTGTGTAAGCTTGAGTAAGCATAACTTCTATAAGTCTAACGCTAGGTTTTATATCTTTATTCTCTCTTTGAGAACATTTTCTAGCGAAATGACATGTCTTTCCACACACCCAACATTCATTTTTTAAATTGTATGATGTTGGTTTCTTATCTTCACCTTCCCTATAATTAGGAACTTTCTTTCTGGTGTCTGAATTCTTCTTGAAATATCTACTTCTAGGAAATAATTTATTTCTTTTCTTCAGATTTCGAAAACTAGTCGATTTTCTAAATTTATATTTTTTATTATTAGGTCTGTATTAATCATAGCTTTGAAAGTCTGTTTCCAATGTTTCTTTTTATGGATTTTGGAAGAGTTTCTTCCACACCCCCATTGGATGGGTGCCATGTCTCTATCATCTTTGATTCAAGGCATATTTTTGAATGTTTCCTTAATCAAAGCATCTTATGCTTTTTCGCGTCTTTTTGTTATTATATAGTCTTTTGCAAAATTTATTCTTTCTCCGAGAGTATCTTCTTTAATTTTATTAACTCCAGGCCACTTTCTATATTCATTAATAAGAAGGTGTCCAATAGCTGGGAGTTTTCTAAAATACTCATCTTTAAGAGTTGTAATAAACTCTTTTATCTGGTAGTACAATGTTTCATAGTTATTACTATATTCATTGATCTTGTCTAGGTTGTATATGCTAAGTAAAGATAACTTAGCTTTTGCTACATCTACTTCTGATTCTTGGGCAAGGTGGCTTGCTCCAATGAATTCAGCTTTAAAGAGTTGTACGTACCTGTTTACAGATCTTTGATCTCTTGAATCATTAAATCTTACTAGTTTAGCTATACTAGTTTCGTTTGTTGCTGTTCTTAAACTATTTAAATAGTTTTTTGCAATTCCCTTAAGTGATTGCTCAGCAAATCTTCTGCATCCCAACTTTCATTAGACGTAAAGCATATGTGCATCCAATCTTGCCATTCCTTTAAGGCATTCTTTCTGTCTTGTACATTGTCTAAGTTTAGGTAGATACTTACTAGGTTAATGGCTACTAATGCCATATTCTTTGTACTTTGGAAGGCTATAGCTGTCGTAGGTAATCTTTTGACATAGTCTAGTTTAGTCTTAAAAATACTTTCACTATAAATAGGAATATTTATAGTTACAAAAGTTTCAAATAAATTGAACTTGATTATGTCTTAGCATTACTTGCTTTTGAGATTGCTGTAGCAACTAGATACAATTATTCCTCTTCTTTTTCTTGGAGTCTTAATTTTCTTAGGAGTTCTTTAGTGTCATTAGAATTTCTTAAGTCTTTTATAAATTCGCTAGATATCATCATATTGTATCTAATCGATTTACTTCTCTCAAGATTAGTTTTATATATGTCTTTTTCTTGTTTTGTTAGGTCTTGTCAAAAATTTTGGATTTTGGCCTTTTAATACAAAATATCATGATTGCCTGTAGATTTTCTTGGTCTAAAGTTTGGAGTATGTTGTAACATTCTAATGTAGAACAGGTAGCAGACCTGTATTTTGCCACACTAGATCGGCCAAATTCCTTCATTTAGGCCTCCGAATCCGCGTATTTACTATTTAAGGCATGTTTTAATAAAAAAATAAGTTGAGTTTGGAAAGTCAGATTTGACTTCCGTCAAATCCCGCTCGATCCTTGACATCAGCACTGCAGAATCCCATAATTTATGCAATTTCCTATTTTTGGCAGTTTTTTTGAATTGTTTTGAATTTGTTTCCTTTCTTGCATTTTGTAATCTCTTATAAGGGAATCTCTTTGTAATCGTTTAGGCGGTTCATCTTTAATAAAAATTTGAGTATTCTTTTCTATATTGTGAGTTTATCCCATTTCATAGCTTTTCGCTACGTCACATTCTAGCAGTGTTTGCTGTGCTACATTCTCCTTTTGAAGGATCATCAATTGTTGAATCACCTATGTTTCTAAATCTTGATTCCTCTGTTCTAAGGCTCTTTGCTTTGAACTTTAGAGGAGCAAACTATACATTCATATTGGCTATGATGTTATCATGGGAAATATATAAAGGCTCGTTCTGTACTGCCTTTATTTCTTAGAATTCTAGCAGCTGCCAGAGAGTCTTAGCATGTTCTTTTATAGGTCTAATATTTCTTATACTGTACGTATTATTAAAGTATGATGTATTCATTCTAACAAGGATTTGTTCATTCACTCTTCCTTGTGGAATACCTGGTTGCATTCCTTTGAATGCTTTTTAAGAAAACTTAACATAGCTTTGAAATTCTATGTTAATATTTGTGTCTGGTAACACATAATCTTTATATCCTATGGCATATAAGATTAGTTTAAAGTGTTTAGCTGTTGGTATAGATACTGTAAATGCCGGTGTGACATTGAAGTATCCTATATTGTTTGACATTTATAATTGGGCTATTCCAACTAGGCTTTTCTGGAAATCCTTCCATCTCTTGTCAACTAAGCAATAAAGGATGTTAACTCCATTCTATGGTCTATAAAGTCCTTCGATTCTTGCTTGGAATAGTCAAAGGTTAGGAATTGGAAATTCATATCTGTTCCTATTGATCTTAACCATTTTGGTTCAAAGATTTAAATTCATGTATAATTCTTTTTGAGGATATGATTCCTATTACAAAAAGTCATATTGTAGCTTATAGTCTTTGGGGGGATAGCTCATTCTCGAAAGAGGTCTATATATCTTACTGAAGGAAGTTGTCCATTGTTCTTCTGCATACTTCCAGTCCATTTATCCCCATTCTTTCCATTGAAGTGGGTGTGAAATATTTCTTTCTCTCCACCATGTTCTTATGCTAGAAGATGAGTCTCTAACTCCGTGGATCATCATATTTTGATGTCCAATGCTAGGGGTAAGGCTAGCTACACTTTTGGTTTTGTCTAACCCATCGTTTCTAATTCTTCCTGTTGAAGATTCTTCTTTTATTATGACAAATGGGGTTTCTTTGAACTTATAAGTGGTAACTTTTTTTTGTTCAATCTTTTTCTCAATTCTATCTAAAGATTCTGAGTAATCTTTTTGTCATTTTATTTGGCTAATAAAGGTTTCCTTAAGGGCCAACTGGTCTTTATACATCTTAGTGTATAATTCTTCATTTGTAGTCTCAGCATTTTCTATTAGAGAACTATGTGCTGACAAAATGTACTCCTTTAATTCTAGCACATTAATATTTTCTATGCCTCGTCTAGAAGTAATTTCTTCTATAAGTTTAGCTTCTAAAGTCTTAAAATTTCTTTTAAGTTTATCGACATACATCAATATATGAGGTGTGTCTAGATCTGTTTGACTAGTCTGGCTAGGCTTCTCATAAATGGCTTGTACTCCATTCATGATTTCTCTTAGTTGTTTTTCGACTTTAGCAGAATTTTCTCGAAATTCTTTTATGGTAACTTCTTCAGTCTTAAAATGGTTCTCCTATTTATGGTCTAGATAGTATGCTAAGTTTTGTTGAAACTTAACAAAGTCATTATAAAAGGTTCTTAATCCTTCTGTCTTGACTTGCAAATCATTTCTTAGGCCTTGATCAAAATTATAATCACAATCTTGAGTGGCCGCTATAGAGGTAAAAATGAAGTTTAGTCTATTTAGAATACAGATCGTTGCCTTATTAGCATTATTGATTTATGATTCTATAAATCTACGAGAGAATCTTTCATCACACTTTTTCTCTATTATCCTTCGATAAAAGTCTGATATATCTTGAGGAATGATTCCTCCTGGAATTTCTTCCCAGTTTGAATTGACTATTTCCATATTTTATATATTTGGAATATGCTTATGTGGTCTAGGTATAATCTTAGATTACTTAATAGATAATCTTGTGAGCTCAATGTCTAATTGTTGAATGCATTTGGTTAATTCGTCAATTCTTGTCCCTGGAGAAGAATTTTGCTCTTTGCAAATATTTTTTGTTCTCTAGTTGTATTGAGATTTTCTCTCAATGTTGCAACAAAATCTGAAGGGATTTGTTGGTTTAAGATTTTAATCTGTTTAATATTATTTTTGGTCTCTAAATCCAGAAGTTGGATATTTGATATGATCTTTTGGAGATCTATATGAGTATGTTGCAAAACTAATAATAAATATTGGTTTTGGTATAATAATCAATTTATTGCTCCTGCATAATAGCGCCAATATTTGATTACATTAATACATCATGAACGAAGAAAATGGCGCCAATATTTGATTAAATTTTATAAATATTTAAACGTTTAGCAAATACTTGCATCTTAATATTGAATGCTCAATTTTTAATCGATTTCCTCTACCAAATTTCATAAAAAATTCCGTTTGTTTAACCCTTGAAATAGATGATCATTCTTCTTCTTTTTTAAATAAAGGATTGTACTCTTTCGAGCCAGCTTGAATATACTTCATTTAAAAAGCCATTGCCTTTACCACTAAAAGATGAAAAGTAAACACCATCATATTTTCTTTACCCTAGTTGGCAACTTGGCATAACTTCGTTATGGTTGAATAGAACCATATCGTTCGATTTGAGTTTTAATTTGTTTCTATAATTTTAAATTTATAAATTTACATTAGGAGTCTTTTATACTATTTGTCAATAAAGTTCAAACTTTTATGTGAAATTATCATTTTGAATTTTAAGAACAAACAAAATTTCAAACCAAATGAGCACCAACTCAAAGTATAAGACAGTTTAACCAAATTAAGCTCTACTCATAGGTTCTAGCATTGCTCCTTTTACTTTCTCATTCTCCCTTAGAGCATCTCTAGCATTAGTGTATAATTTCATTTTGTGTAAAATTTCATCTTGAGCAGTCTTTTAAAAAGTTTTGTGGCAAATACACCCTTACTTTACAATGTCATGTCAGCTTTCCCAATCCTCAATTTTTTTATAAACATTTAAAATGTAATAACCTTTAATACAAAACATGAATTTTAATAGAAATTATATATTCAAAATCTACTAATCAAGACTTAAAAATCAAGGTCTATTGTGATTATAATATTATGTATATATAATTTCAAGAAAAAAATAATAAAAATTGTATAAAATAACATGTAATATTTGTTCATATTTTATTGGTTCTTTTCAATTTTAAACTAAATTTTACAAAAAAAGTATAGGAGCAAATTTTTTTAAGACATCAAATTTTATGTAAAAATTATTGACACATAGGATATACTCATCAATTTTACACGATCATTGGAATGCTCTTACTAGGAACATAATCTTTATCCGAAAATGAACCTCTTGCATGTATAAAACAAACAGTTTAAGATACTGATTGCATTTACTTTGTCGCCTATTTGATTTCTTTTCTTTCTTTCTGAAACTATAAAAATGAAAAATTTATTTAAAAACTTATGTTGTGCTACAGGTCCTGATTTAGTGGGGTGATGAGTGGGTTTGAGATTGCCGGAGCAGTTATTGCTGGGGGTGCGTTACTGCTGAGCACCTACGAAAAATTGAAAGGCGAATCTGAATCTAAGAATGGTACGGAGATTCGTCCAACTTTGGCTGATGCTATACGAGAGCTGTGTGCATTACGGAACGATCAAGAACATATATATCGTGCATACCATCAAACAATGGAGCAAAGTAATAGATACTGTACCTGGCTAGAAGAGGTAAATAGATTGGAAGCATTCGTGAATGGACTAATAATGAAGCATGAGGAACAAAAAAAGAAAGTGGTACTTGAGAAGACCTTTTCAGGATTGGGTAGAAAGATGAAAAATGCGACTATTGAGGCACTGCGTCTTTACAAGCAGGTCATTGACGTTCTGCTGATCAAAAAGGGTCCCCCGCCCGTTGTGAAGATGGACGCACAAAGCATAAAAGAATATCCAACACTTCAAACTTGCCTGAATCTGATATTACATCATCTACAAGACGATAGAGTTAAAGATATTAGAGTGCATGGGATGTTTGATGTAGGGAAAACAGTGATAATGCAGAACTTGAATAACCATGGAGATGTAGCTGGTACATTTGATTTAGTCATTTGGGTGAAAATCTCGGGGAAATGCGAAAATATATTTCGAAAAGATTGAATCTCAATATGGAAGACGGAGGTAATCCTGTTGGTAGAATACGAAAAGAGTTGAAGGATAAGAAGTATTTGTTGCTGCTTGATGATGTTAATGAAAATCTAGATTTCGAAGAAATTGGAATTTGTCTGCCTAGTGATAAGAGTGGTAGCAAGATAGTATTGACAAGTCGAAAGTGTCGTGTTTGTAACTTCATCGTGAACAGGAGTGTTGAAGTTAAAAGATTAAGTAATCAAGAAGCACAAGCAATGTTTCGAAAAGTTCTGTGCCACTCAAGAACTTGGCCAGTTGTGCAACAAGTTATTGAATATTGTTCCTGCCTTCCATTTTTGATACAAACAATAGGAGGCGCCTTTCAAAATAGAGAAACCGAGGACAGTTGGGCCCAGGGGTTGAGTAACTTAAGACTTTTTCCGGATAAAGGAGATCCTGCCATTCAGAAAGCATATAAATCACTACACCATTTTGCGGAATTAGTAACAGACGAATTTTTGTGTTTCTAACGCACAAAGTCCGTTACAAAAGTGTAACATAATTAATCCGTTACTAAGAAAAATCATTCGTTACTGATACAAACTAATATCATTTTTCCCTTGTTTTAATAATCAAAGGATCGAATATTTTTTTAGTAATGGATTATCCGTTACTAATATGTTACTTATTAATTTCGCTTATTTTTGTTAAAAACAAAATCCAAAATTTTCACCCCAAAATTTTTCACGCCTATTTTCATATCCCGCTCACACTGAAAACCCCCAAAATGTCATTCATCCCGCTTCGACTTCATCCTGCACAACTCGCTGGTAGTTGCCTTCTCTCTTTCTCTCTAGTTCGCTAGTGATCTATATTTTCTCTCTCTCAGATCTCCACCCTCAGTTCACCCCTCCATCAAATCTCTATCTTGTAGTTCCTCTCCTCCAAATCGCCACCCACGCTCAACCCTAGCCTCCCTACCAAATCGCAAACTCTCTTTAGATCTCGATCAAATACTCCTCCCTAAATCGATTACTCACCCATCTCTGCTCGTCCACCGCCAATCAGTCCACCGCCATTGTCATCGTCACCACGTATCTCACTATCTCAAGGTTTTGGCACAATATTGTTCAGGTAAGCTCTGTCCTTCTTCTACCTTGTGTAGTTCATTTAATATGAATGATCTTTATTCAAATCTCTCTCTGACTTTGGGTTTTGGTTCATAGAACACAAATCTCTCCTTAGAGTACGTACAAATGTCTCAAAATACAGTTCGACAAGCATTTTTTCGATTATAGATTCATATTTCTTTTTAATATGTTGGATTTGCATTCACACTAATGACCTCCTTGTTTAGTTCAAATGATTTTAGTAGTTTTCTATTATCTCAACTTTTAGATATCATATATAGAGACAACGAATCCAGTTGAACGGTTCTACATATGTTGTCTTAACTGAATAGGTTCCACAAACATGAGTGTATAATTATTTATAAGTATTCAACTTGAGTAGTTTTGGAGATGGAAAGGCTTTACAAATTTATATGTGATTGGTTTGGTTAGTCACAGATGTGATCTCACTTATTAGTGGGCATTCTTTATCTAGCAAATGAACACACGGATATGTTGAGAATTTTTCTTTATGGATTCTTTGTGCTGTATAGCTATATTTATTTAAACAGGACCAACACATAACAAGCTTAAGTCATAGCAGAAAAAAAGATGATCCTTTTGTTGTCTGTAGGATGAAAATATTTTATTCTTTTAGTGGCCGAGTCACGCATCTTTGTTATATGAGCCTTTTATTGTCTGTACGCTCATCTTTATAATATGAGCCTTTTGCTATTTCAGGCTAAGCACCAGGGCTCTATTGCGACTAATATTATCATACGATTATATTCGATCGGCTGTGAACGAGTTCAGGGCATCTAAGGTAATGCAGATATATTAGTTCAGCATGATTCTTGTCTAATTGCATTTCATAAATCCTCCTCAAATTGAATTTTTCCTATTTTCACAATACATATTGGTACATGTGTTCACAGGACACAATCCTTGCTCTGAAAATTGTGTTTTCATGTGAGCTTTAACAACATATTGTCCTTTGTTGCAGTTTCATCCTTATAGGATCACATATTTAGTTGACCTAGATTGTTGTAATATATGTAGGTTTCTTCTATCTTTTTTTTTTTCGAATTTGAGGTTTTATTTTGAGCTTTCTTCTACCTTTTTTTCCTTGTTATTTCTTGCATTTGTTTGTGTTTGAAATCTAAGGTTTCATTTAGGTTTGACGCTGGCCAGAGCTTTCAGTCATTATCTTAGTTTGATGGGGATAGCCGAAACTCATCACAGGTGATTCTAATTCACCTAATCTCGTTTAATATCATTAATGCTCCGTTAATCCCTTGAGTGTTGACTTTCTATTTCATTCATTTGTCAATTGAGAATTTTGGGAAGCATAAATTTATTAGAGAGCTTAAACATCACATTTTATATTGACTAATGGCTAATGACTAACACATCAGAATTATTGGAGAAATAGAACTATGTTTGCGTAACTATTTTAATTGGCATTCAAATAGAAAGGAAGGTCTGAGTCTCTTCCTTATTACAAACAATTCAATCCCCTTAATGATCAACTTAAAGTAGTTTTCACATTATCTTCTCTATTTTTAAGATGCAGTGAACACCTTCTTTATGAATAGTTGATCGTATTAGTGTATTTACATCAAATGCTTACTCACTATTTTGTGGACTATGTAATGAACATCAAGTTAATTTGATGCTACATGATTTCCTAACCTCTAGACCGTGCCTTCGATTTGGTTATAAATTGCTAAGCAATGTCATTGGAGGTCAGAGAAGATCATGTAATGCAAAGAAATGACCAATACATATGGAATTTTATTCATTATAACTGTCCTCCAAGCTAACATTCTCATCTGAGGGTTTGCAAGGCACGAAATGTGGCACAATTATCAAAATCTTGTGATGATACTTTCAATCAGTTGGTGCAGGCCGGAGTATCCCCG
Source organism: Lonicera japonica (assembly GCA_021464415.1). Lineage (NCBI taxonomy): Eukaryota > Viridiplantae > Streptophyta > Magnoliopsida > Dipsacales > Caprifoliaceae > Lonicera > Lonicera japonica. The sequence continues at coordinate 34,761,918 of CM038467.1, forward strand.
GAGGATCTTTATGATGCTGTTTGCAAGCAGGTTTGTTATTGATCTCTTTTTCTTCTCTTACTTTTCTGTATAGGCGTTCTCACTTTGAACACAAGCTTGTTGGATTGTTGTTTAATCTTTTACATTGTGTTGGTAATTTTGGTTTATTCGCGCTGTAGGAAGTCGAGATTGTTCTCACTGCGCATCCCACTCAAATCAACCGACGTACTTTACAGTACAAACACATAAGAATTGCAGTAAGTTGTCTAGCAGATCTCCATGAAAATGCATAAGTCTGCATTGGCATTATTAAGTTACAGGCATAAATAAGGCATTTTCTATACTTTTTTGGTTGATTTTGCAGCATCTTTTAGAGTATAATGATCGACCTCCTTCTTTGGATTTGGCATAATTTTTCGAACAGCTAAAATCCAATTGAATTAATTTGTTCAATAGGCAGTCCAGACTTGATGCATGTGAGATAAAACCCTTTTTGTTTTAAATTAATTTGTAAAAGCTTTTCAGTTAGTTCAGTATGCTGTTTGTTCCTTGTCCTTATCAAACTTTGGCACTTTAAAAGGTAAATTTACATATGTCAGATCTGTTCCGTGTTTGTCCTTTTCTTAATATACACCAAGAACAGACAAGTAAGCTGTGTACTTACTAAATCTTAACTATATAATGAGTGCCTATTTTTTTTCAAATTTAATTATCTTTATTTTGTATTCTTTTTGTGAAATTTTGAAACAAAAATTCTGCTTAAAACTTGTTTGGTTTGGGTTTTAGAAAAAAAAAAAATTAAAAAAAATCAAGATTTAGATTCTAAGAAAGTTTCACTCCTCGTATTTAACATACCTTTTTATTTCATGTGCCTGATTTTTGTTTTCTTATTATTTCAAAAATATCAATCTTCATGCATGTAATCAAAACAGAAACACTCACATACGCAAAAATTAACCTCAGTGAAGACATGTAAATAATCTGAATATTTTTTTTTATTTTTTTAACATAATAGAAATAAATTTTAAATTGTAATAAAAATATTAGAATTATTATTTTCGCAGGTTGCAAGCTGGGGAGGTAACCTTTTATCCAGGAACATAATAGCAATGTCATTTGCACCAAGAGACACACATGAAGCCTAAGTTCAATTTGCACGGGCATGAAGACCGAGAAATGCTGATAGAAGATCTGGTGATTGTCTCTTAACTAAAATACAAAGTATGTTAAAGTGTCCAATGTTTCATAAGACTCTGGATTTTGTAGGTTAGAGAGATCACCTTGATATGGCAGACAGATGAACTTAGGCGCCACAAGCCCACACCAGTAGATGAAGCTAGGGCTGGTAAAGTATCTTGAGTTAATGGATATATAACTTGTGTTTGGATCTTTAAAAAAAACATTATTTAAAACTTTCAGGTTTGCACATTGTCGAGCAATCCCTCTGGAGAGCTGTGCCTCATTAGTTACGCCGCGTCAGCAATGCTCTAAAGAAGGTTTATTTCTTTTGTATATGCAAATCCTTTTGAATGCATGTACTCATGGATTTTAATTACTCTACAGTTATTTTATCTGCGTATTGTTTTTCTCAGCATACTGGCAAACCACTTCCATTAACATGCACACCAATTAAATTTGGATCCTGGATGGGTGGTGATAGAGATGGGAATCCAAATGTAACAGCAAAGGTAAGTTCTCCAACATTTATTCCGGTTGATCATTCAACTGTTTAGATATCTATGAACGCAACTCTGAAATTGCTTCATTACTTGCTGCTTCATGCTTCATCTAAAGTGGAACAAGTGGCATTTGTATTTAGTGATGCAAATAATTAGTTTCTGCTCTTTTTTTATCTGTTTAATGAAAATTGTTGTGTAGCAGTATAATTGTAGCAGTATATATATATAAGTTTCTATATTTGTTGCCATGAAGGTGTTTTTTTTCCTTATTCTTGAACTTTGTATTGCCTGACTTTGTGTTCTGCAATTCAGACCTCACAGGGAGGGTTACTTTTAATTTTCGAGCAAACCATAATACATTTCTTTTGACAACCTGAATAGTTGGGGAATTAGCTCAAGTTGGTTGACTTTGAATCATTCAGCAAAGGCGAAAGAGATTCACTTGGGGATAGCAAAGGCGAAAGAGAAAGCCAATAAAGTAGATAAAGAAGGAATTAATGCATTGAAGGATGAATTCAAATCATATGCCCAAGAAGTAATGAAAGTACAATTTCAAGATTTTCAATTAGCAATCCAGGGTACTATGCAAAGTATGACGGCTGTTTCAAATCATATTCACCGCATGTGATGATGACACCTAGAAGTGAGTTTGCTAGTAACTCCGTTCATCGCCCTTATAACCAAGTCCAAAATTTAGATAATGTTTTCATCCTGAGTATTTCCTTTGGACATGGTGGTATTTTATATTTTGACTTAGACATTTTAGTTTTAATATGTTTGATGTATGGTTGGACATCTTTGGTACCTTATATTTGTGGATGGACATATTTTTGTAAAAATATTGGATTGGTTTTTTGATGAATATTGGTTTTTTGGTATTGGATTAATATTGGTTTGTATGATGCCATTTGATTATTATATGGGAATTTGTATTGTGCGCTAAAATTGTGCTGTTAAAACCGGTTGCATTTATAGCTAATATAAATTTGTATTATTTTATACAGGGATATTGGACATAAAAATAAAAACAAAAATAAAAATAAAATTTTTAATTAGTTCATACTCTGTAACGGCTATAAACTGTTACAAATATGTAACATTTTTTCATTAGTAACGGTTTTTGTCCATTACAAATCATTAGAACTTCAATTACTTTTATGTGCAATTGTAACGGTTGTTTAATATTTTTAACAGGTTAAATCCGTTACTAAAATTAGTATAAGTAACGGATTAGTAATGTATTTAGTCCGTTACAAATCTATTTTTGGTAACGGATTTTGACTAATTTTAGTAACGGATATATCCGTTACTAAAGTGTTTCCCACGCCTAATTAGTAACGGATTTTATGTGTTAGAAACAATTTTTCCAACGGACTAAATCCATTACAAAAGGGCCATTCTGGTGTAGTGAATATTTAGAATTACGTTGTGAGGAGTTGATGTGCCATAACAAGGACTGCTTGTTATTCACTACAATATATCCAGAAGAGAGTGAGATAAATGCAAATTGTTTATTGGATTGTTGGGCAGCTGAAGAGTTGTATGGCACTGACCAAGAGCGTGCCTATGGGCGTCAAATATTGGATGAGCTCAAGATGGCATTGTTACTTGAAGAAGGTGCAAGTGGTCGTGGGGAGTATGTTAGGATGCACAAACTGATCCGCAAAGTTGCACTTGGTAAGTTGTTTGCTGATAGTGAACGTAAACATTTGGTGAGGACCAGTGAATCATTACAAAACCCACCAGATATTGATGATTTGAACCAAAAGTATCGAATCTCTTTTGCTGACAATAACCTAGGAGTTCTACAAGAATGCCCAAATTCTCCCCTGCTTTTCACACTTTTTCTACAAAAAAATCAAACACAATTCACATTGATTTCTTTAGGAAACTGAACAATCTTTGAGTTTTGAATTTGCAAAATACTGGAATTGTGTCAATACCATATTCATTATTGAAGCTGAAAAATCTGAAAGTATTTTGTGTCAATGATTGCACTAGTTTAGAGATACTTCCTCTTGCACTAGTTGAGAGATACTTCCTCCCGAAATAAGAGAACTCGGCAGCCTCGAAGTCCTTGATATACGGGGAACTAGAGTCCAGATACTAGATGAGTCTTTTCCCTATTGACAGATTAGTAGAGTTGTTGACATTTTTACTCCAAAAGTGATATTTGGAGGACCCAATTATGTTCCATTGGCGCCCTTCCCCGTGATAAAAGAAGTTTCAAAATGAAGTTTATCCATTGCACAAGTTCAATGAAAGATGGACTCTTATCAAAACAGATGAATAAAACCATATCTTTTTGTAACCTGTTTCTTATCTCATGGTAACTTATTTATCTCCTATTCTAACTCTGTGCAATTCTAAGATTCTGGGAACTCTTTTGTATATATATACTGCACCTGCCTATTGTTTAAAGGCATGGTTTTATAGCCTATACAATTGGTTTTAATCAAGTCTTTCATGGTATCAGAGGGATAGTCAAACGACATTTATTTTCTTTTGCTTTCTTCCTCCTTGTCTCTTCCAAGTACGATTCTTATCTCTCACTTATGGCATCAGTACAAACTACATCGGCTGTTGTACCAACTGCTGCGACCGTTGTACCGGTATCAATCAAGCTTGACAAAACAAACTACGTTTTGTGGCTGTCTCAATTTGTCCCCTTTCTGAAGAGTAAGAACCTTATTGGGTTTGTCGATGGAACAAACTCTTGTCCTCCGAAGTATAAGGAGAAGGAAGATGGTACAGTGGAAACCACTATTAACCCATTGTTTACTACTTGGGATCAACAAGATCAAACAATCTTGAGTTGGCTCAACGGTTCTATGACACCCAGCGTGTTGTCCACAGTTGCTCGCTTTACTACATCTCGTGATGTATGGAAGTCGCTTGAAAGGAGGTATGCCTCTCAATCTAAAACCAGAATCTTGCAATTAACAAGTGAATTACACAACACAAAGCGAGGAGATCTTTATATTTCAGATTATGTTAATAAGATCAATTCTATTGCTGACAATTTGGCCTTAGCTGGAAATGGTATTGATGATGATACTTTGGTAACCATTATTATGCGTAACGTTGGTCCTACTTATGAGGTCACTGTTAGCTCAGCACAAGCTCGCGATACACCCATCTCTTACGATGATTTGGTAGCTCTCTTACTTGCTGCTGAGTCGCGACTGCAAGAACAAAATATCCCACCTGTTGATAATAATGCTACTGCCTTATATGTACCACAAACGGACAATTCTTCTCATGGAAGAGGGTTTTCTAATAATCGTGGAAAAGGAAAAGGTCGCAGATCTGGCAGATTCTCTAGTTCTCGTGGTTCATCTGATTCCCCGGGCTCAACTCGTGTCTCTTGTCAGATTTATAATAGTCCAGGACATTTAGCTATTGATTGCTATCATCGAATGGACAATGCTTATGAAGGTAAGGTTCCCACGAAGAAACTTGCTGCAATGGTGGCAAATACATCTTCAACTCGTGATCATACAACTTGGTACACTGATAGTCGGGCTAATACTCATATTACATCTGATCTTGCAAACTTGGCCATTCAAAATGAATATCATGGAAAAGAAAGGGTTGCTGTAGGTAATGGTGCAGGTTTGGACATCTCTCATACTGGTTCAAATGAATTCCAGCTTGCTTCCTCTTCCTTTAAACTGAAAAATGTTCTTCACTGCCCATCTGCTTCAGCCAATTTACTTTTTGTTCACCAATTTCCAGTTGATAATCATTGTTACTTTGTTTTTTACCCCGATTGTTTCTTTGTGAAGGATCTAAAGACGGGGAAGACGTTTTTCCGCGGGAGGAGTGAGCTTGGTCTCTATCCTTTTCGCATTCATCATCATCTATCAAATAAGTCAAGTCGCCCTTTTGCTTTTATTGGTGTTAGAACTACTGCTCCAGTTTGGCACTCTCGCTTAGGTCACCCAGCAGCAAGTACTTTGAAGCATATGATTGCAAACGAATGTTTTCCGATTACTAGTTCAAGTTCAGTTTTATCTTTTTGTCATTCATGCCCTTTAGGCAAAAGTACTAAGCTTCCTTTTCAATTATCTGATTCTATGTCAAATTCTCCTTTAGAATTAATACATTCAGATGTTTGGACGGCTCCTCATATTTCTGTCAAATGATCAAAATATTTTTTATTGTTTGTTGATGATTTTTCATGATATTCATGGATATTCCCATGCGTAACAAACAGGAAGTTTTTACTTTCTTCGTACGCTTAAAATCTTATGTTGAGAATCTCTTTTCCACTAAGATCAAATCAATTCAAACAGATGGAGGGGGCGAGTATGCAAAAACCGAGTTTCAAAATTTCTTGATTAATCATGGGATTTTTCACCGTTTTTCTTGTCCTTCAACTCCCAAACAAAATGGGGTGGCTGAACGTAAAAATCGCCATATTGCCGATACTGGACTTACACTTCTTGCTCATGCACACATGCCACCATCATATTGGGTTGATGCTTTCAACACAGCTGTTTATTTAATAAATAGGCTTCCTACTTGTGTTTTGCACCATGTCTCTCCTTATGAAAAATTATTTCACCGTACTCCTAAGTATGACTCACTTCGTGTTTTTGGTTGTGCATGTTTCCCATACTTACGCCCTTATAATGCAAATAAGCTTCAATTACGTTCTAAGAGGTGTGTATTCTTGGGTTACTCTCTTCACCACCAAGGCTATCGTTGTCTTGACACTAGTAATGGCCGTGTTTATTTATCTCGACATGTTGTATTCGATGAATTGTTCTTCCCATTTCAAGAGACCAATGTTCCTTCTCTACCAGCGCCTTCCACCAAGGTAATGACTCTTCCAATTGATACACTATCCATGTACCCTCCTATTGCTGAACCAGTGTTTCCCGCTGCATCAACGCCCCCTCAAATTAATCAGCCCCAATGTCCCATTGTCCTTGAAAGCAATTCAACTCCTAGTGTTACCTCAGAAGTACCTACTGCTCCTTCCGTACCACCTGCACCTCTTCTCACTTATCAAAGAAGACAACCTGCACATTCTAATAATCCTACACCTACACCATCACTTCCAACAGCTCCCTTACCCACTCCATCCTCCAATATTCATCCTATGACTACTAGAGCCAAAGCAGGAATTAAAATTCCTAATTCCAAGTATGATCTCACAGTGACTTCTGAGAACCATTTGGTTGAACCCACATGTTTTACTCAAGCTAATAAACATATTGAGTGGCGTTCCGCTATGAGTGTTGAGTTTAATGCATTACAAAAGTGTGGCACTTGGTCCTTAGTTCCTCGTGATCCTTCCATGAATGTTTTACCAAATAAATGGGTGTTCAAAATTAAAAGGAGGTCTGATGGTTCTATTGAAAGGTATAAAGTCCGGTTAGTGGCAAATGGCTTTCATCAACAAGAAGGGGTGGACTATGCCGAAACATTTAGTCCGATGGTGAAGCATACAATACGAGCTGTCTTAGCACTTGCTATTCACCAAAAATGGCCAATTCATCAATTAGATGTTCAAAATGCCTTCTTGCATGGTTTTTTATCTGAAGAGGTGTATATGAAATTACCATTTGGGTTTGTGGATCCTAATTATCCTCACTATGTATGTAAACTCCATAAGTCGATATATGGTCTAAAACAAGCCCCCCGAGCCGGTTTAATTGTTTTTCACAGTATCTCGAGGAGCTTAGTTTTCAGGGGTCCAAGGCTGATTATTCATTATTTACTTATCATAGCAGAGGATTAACACTTATTATCCTTATCTATGTAGATGACATTTTGATTACAGGTAATAGTTCCTCACATATTTTGGAGCTTATTAATAATTTAGGGACATTGTTTCTTATGAAAGATTTGGGTCCTCTACATTTCTTTCTTGGCATAGAGGCCACTTTCACTCAACACGGGATGCATCTCACTCAAACGAAATATATAATTGATCTTTTGTGCCGAACACAATTTCATGGTGCAAAGCCATCTTTATCTCCTGCAATGGCTGGCAAGAAGTTAAGTATATTTGACGGTGATCCTGTACTCGATCCATCTTAATATCGTAGTGTGGTGGGAGCTCTTCAATACTTGACAATTACAAGACCTGATATCTCATTTGCTGTAAATCAAGTGTGTCAGTTCATGCACCAGCCGACATCTACTCATTGGACAGCAGTGAAACGCATCTTGCGGTACCTAAAGCACACTTCTAATCATGGTTTGTTCTATCAGTCGGGTTCACTTCGTTTAGAGGCGTATTCAGAAGCTGATTATGTGGCCTCTCCTGATGATAGAAAATCAACGGGAGGATATTGTGTTTTTCTTGGTTACAACCCCATTTCTTGGAGTGCAAAGAAACGGCAAACTGTTTCTCAATCCAGCAGTGAAGCTGAGTATCGTCAATTAGCACACACAGTTGCAGAACTTTCATGGTTAAGGATGCTCTTAAGAGAGTTGCATGTATTTTTGTCTAAATCAATTATTTGGTGTGATAATATTAGCTCGATTTCTCTTGCCTCCAATCCAGTCTTTCATAGTCGTACTAAGCATTTGGAGGTTGACTATCATTATGTTCGTGAAAAGGTTGTCCGTAATGAACTGGATGTTTCTTATATATGCTCTGAGGATCAAGTTGCTGATGTTTTCACCAAAGGTTTATCTTCTACTCGCTTTACCAAGCTCAAAGACAAGTTAATGGTTCGTTCTGCCCCATCAACTTGCAGGGGTATGATAACAGAAGTTTCAAAATGAATTTTATCCATTGCACAAGTTCAATAAAAGATGGACTCTTATCAAAACAGATGGATAAAACCGTATCTCTTTGTAACCTATTTCTTATCTCTTGGTAACTTATTTATCTCCTATTCTAACTCTGTACAATTCTAAGATTCTGGGAACTCTTTTGTATATATATATTGCACCTGCCTATTGTTTAAACGCATGGTTTTATAGCCTATACAATTAGTTTTAATCAAGTCTTTCACCCCGAGACCAATCGTCTGCATCATCTAAAGCGTTTGTTGGTATCATTGAGTGACAATGGTAGTTAAGATGCTAAAGGTATTTGTGGGGCGATCTCTAATATTTCTACTACATTGGGAGAACTGGTCACTTATGTGAATTCATACAGGAATTTGTGCAATACAACGATAAATTTTGTGAGAGATCATGTTGCTACCATGACAGGGCTCACATTTCTCAAATTTATATTTAGAGATGGTGCTGAAGAAGTCATAAAAGTGGTGGCGGGGAATAAAAAAATCTACTTCCCCGAAGAAGTTAACCTTGTCGGTTTTCTCAACCCTGGCTCCAGTTCATTTGAGGTTTATGTTGGCTACTCAATCTCAGCACATCAAATTCTTGAGATGAAGCAATACCAAAGGCACTTGAAAGTTTGCAACATGCAAGGAAGTAAGTTCCCTACTCCGAATATAACAGCGCTGCTTCCTAGATGCAATGGATTTGAACTAGTTGACGACAACGGCCTTCAGCGTCTATCCCAGTTTGGAACTCCAAGCTTGGATGGGATGCAAGGATGTGTAATACTCCAAGCTTGGATGGGATGCAAGGATGTGTAATTAAAAGCTGTAACACAATTAGAGCGATTGCAAATGGTGGTGACCCAGCCGTATTGGCAAGCCCAATGCTACCAGGGTTGCTAGAATTATACATGAAGAATTTTCCGCTGTTGACAAGCATATGGACTGGCCCCTGGAGGGAGGGCAGCCTGGTTAATCTAGAGACCCTTCTAATTGAGGATTGCATTGGAATTCAAGGGCTACTTACTGATTCTACGATTACATCAAATCTCCTACGTCTGAGGAAGCTAATGCTAACTAATTTGCAAAACTTACGCTGAATTTGTGCGAGTCAGGGTTCTAACTGGCCAGCCTTAGAAGAGCTCAGGATAGATGGTTGTCCCCTTTTAATTGAGTTACCCTTCCTACAGGTGAACGTGAACAACCTGAAGAAGCTAATACTTGTCAATCTACCAACCTTAACAAATTTCGCAAATGTGGTGATATGGCCAGACTTGGAGGAGCTACAAATGGTTGGTTGTCTTAATATTTCTATATTGCCGTTAAGCAATGGTAGCACAACGAGACCGTGGAAGTTAATACGTATCAATTTGCCAAATTTAAGGACTTTTAGCACAGATGCGTCACTTGTTTCGCTTGTGTTAGAAGAGCTCAAGATAAGAGGTTGTCCAAGTTTGACCTGGTTTTCTTTCTACCAGATTAGTACATTGAATCTGAGGTACATTAAAGCATCGTAGGGGTGGTGGGATGCACTGACATGGAAAGATCCCAACATTAAAGACATCGTTCAAAGGCTTTTCCATCCGCTTTAAGGTAACCCATGCCAACCGCACTATTCATTCTTAAAAATATATATGAAACAATCTCCGCTGTAAAATCTTTTATTAATCCCTTAGATCCATTTGGATTCGTAAAATGAGGGTAGATTTGAGATAAGGACTTGAAATATAAATATATTTTTTAGGTTGAAATAAGGATTTGAGATGTATAAATCTCTTTGAATACTAGGATTTGATATTTTTGTTTAAAAATCATAACATTTCAAATCTTCAAGTGAGATGTGTTATTTCCAAATCTAAAGCTGGAAAATTAGGTAATTATTTTTTTTTTGGATCATTTAATAATAATCATCATTATCATGCATCGACATAGACTAAGGATAATATGAGTCCATAATAAATGAATAATTTATTAACGACTCCAAATATTTTTCTTTCTAGATTATTTATAGCGTGTACGCCGAGATCAATCATTGATCAGTAAATCAATGACTAATCAATCATGTGATTGACAAGAGAGAAATATACACTTTTCTATAATTCATTAAATATGTTATAACATGTGGAGTTGTGTAGAAGCCTACATCTCTGCCGTCTCATACTCTAAATTACCGTGAAATATTCTATTTTTATTCAGTATTTAACAAACTTTTATGTTTTCAGTATTTAACAAACTGGGGAGACAACAATGGCGGTTGTGTAAATATCTCGTGTGTTCTCATTTCAGTTTTATAATTTGTGTTACTCAATAAGCGAACATAATGGTTTCCATTCTCTTGAAAACAATGTTACATGAACCGAAATTTGTGTACAAAATAAGTAATGAAAGGGATTATATGATTATACCCTCGCTAAGGTACAAGTATTTAATGCTTTTTAATACTCATTATGTACAGAAGTATTGGTGCATATATCATCTTTGATATTTTATTGATATATTATTGATATTTCATTATGTATTAAAAAAAAAGGTGACTAAATTGACATGATTGAATAAAGTGAATACAATTACAAAAAAAAAAAAAGTTGCTGCGTGTTGGACTTTGGGGACTTGGATTGTAAATTGGTAACTATTGAAAAAAAAAACTGTTGGAGTGTAAATTGACAACTATCAAATAATAGTATTGCTGCTCATGGTGGTTATTATAGAAGTGATCGTGGAATATATCATGATGGATTTTCAGGTAATAGTGGTTATCGGGGATTTGGATACTATCGTCACCATGGCCAACCAAATTTTTCTGATTATGGACCATCTAGCCATTTCTCTCATTCTTACCCTACAAGTGCCAATTCCTAACGTACTTTATATATTCATTCCTCATCACTGGAGTCCTTGAATAATGATGATAATTATAATAGTAAATTAGTATTTGACCCACTATTTTAAGGGTCTCTTTACTCAAACCCACTACATTTTTCAAATTAGTATATAACCCAAAATTTTGTTTTTAGCCCAGAGACAAACAATACATTTATTATAATTTAATCTAATAATTATTATACAGATATCCGAGTTAAAAACTGAGTGGTCGAGTTAGCCTTCGAAACCGCGACTTTGAACCATGTTTATTAGGGTTTGTTCTAAACATGTATGTGATGCATCTATTCTTAAATAATGCCAAAATATTTTTGGATCATTTAAATTTTTCTTAAGCTTATTTTTAAAGCTTTTAGATGTCTCAATTATATGTTGAAATATGATATATTTTACTTTGGGGCTTTTAAAATTCTGTATTTTGAGTGTTAAAATTTTTTGGATGTGGTTCATTGAATTTTTTATTTTTTTTTTAAAGATGCGGTTCTTAGAATTTGTTTTGTTTTGGTATCTGCCTCTTGTAAGGAGTCAGATGCTACGCAGTAGATACTAATTTTCTTAGCGTAAATATTAGTATCTCTCATCACATATACTAATTTTTAAAACAAAAATATTAGTATTTGTGATGTATATATCTATGCCAAGAAATGCTGGTGACAACAAAATATATTGTACTATCTGTTGGTGAAGGACAGCATCTTTTAAATAAAAATTGAATTACCGCATCCAAAAAATGTTTGAATATGGAGGCTAAATCCTTTTTTTTTCCTTTTACTTTTTTCCTTTTACTTTTTTCCTTTTATTGAATTATACCGTGTTTCCCAAAACAAACATGGATATTAACCCCGTTCTGTTTAAATCGATGCACCATTTATAATCCATTATTAATAATACAACTTATTATTTCATTTATATTTGATATATTAATTATGTCTTGCAATATAAAAAAAAAACTATTAATTAAACATTCTGAAAAATAAAGTCATACTATAAATTTAAAAAATATGGAGTGATCAGTAACTACAATAATAGATGGCATATATATATATATATATATATATCTCAGCTATAAATTTGAAAACGATTTGGAAAGTATTGAATGTTTCATTCCATTGGACAATTCTTTTTAGAAAAAAATAAAATAAAAAATTGCATATTACGTACTGTATACTGAAAATTAGGCATCAATAACTACAATAATAGATGGCATATATATGATATATCAGCTATAAGAGCTAGTGGTTCATTGGGGGCCGAAGGCGGGTTCTCGAACCTTTACAGACCACTTAATAATTTACACTTTTAACAACTTGGTTAAAACCCGGATTTCAAGTCATGCTTAATTTTTTTTAAAAATAAATAGGTTTTTTGGTTGTTTCCGTATTTGTTTATTTGTTTTTGTTCTTGTTAGAAAATGGGTATTAGAAAACACATTTTCTACCATTTTGAGGGCAAAATTGTAATAAGACTTTGCACTCGGATGTGAAAGTTCTTAATATATTCGTGTTCTCCTACGTGAGTACATTGAAATCGTGTATTTACATGCTCAAAATGGTTAAGTGGTGAATGAGTAATTGTCACTCAAAGTGAGCAAGTTGAAATAGAAAAATGCAATGAAAGTGGGAAGTCCCACATAGGAAAAGTGGAAAAAATTCTATGGGTTTATAACTAAGTTGATGCCTATGAATGAGGCAAGATAAGGACACAGGCGCAGGGGGGGGTGCAAATCATGGACCGAAATAAGCCTAGAACAATGGTGGCTCATGTGTGCCCGCACCTGCGGACACGAATGCCGGACCAAAAAGCGAGCCTTGTGCGGGCTAAGTTTTGAACTCGAGATATTAATTTTTCGATTCTTGTATTTATGATTATTAACCACTTTAATGGTCAGTTTTGAGAATGGCCATTGATTGAATTAAAAAGGAGATTCTGTCTCATTCCAAAACAACACAACCAAAATTCGATTCATTTCTCTCCATTGAACCTAGCTTGTAGGTTTCCTTCTCCGGTGGTAAGATTCTAACGTCTTCAGTTCGTTCAGTGTACCGAGGTGCTTAGGTAACACTTACCGTTTCATCCTGGGAAACAGACGTGTCCGGCAGCCTCCAAGCACTACCGAGGGACGGCGTAACTGTTTTAAGGAGACTGTGGATATCACAGGACTCGGTTTTAGTGTCGATTTCATTTTGATCATTATCTTGGAATACAGAATTAAATTCACTATAAAGTTTCTAACAGTTCTATCGTGAGGGAATTTGCGGGGATGGGAACAAGAGAACTTGCTTCACGTATAAACAAGTTATTATGTTGGAAAGTAATTTTGTAAATTATAAATTAATATTCTAGAATTATTTCTAGAATATTGTATCTAGATTCATGTAGCAAATATCTTGATGCAGTAAATTATGGGTGGTTATATTTTCAACCACAAAGCACTTGGTTTCACTCCAATATTTCATTCGGTCCTTGTATTAGAATATATGTATAGATATGGTATAGGCGTATATATGGTATGGTTGACTACCACTATGATTCCTAGAATCACGGTATATTATTATTACTTCCATTTATAGCTCATTCCAACGCCATTTAGGGGACCTTGTATTCATTCATCAAATACGACAACATAATTTGTTCTCTTATCTCTTTCCATATTTTGCCAACATGTTATCAGAGCAATACATAATCCATCACAAACCCTAGTCCCGCAACCACCACAAATTCTAGTCCCGCATCTACCACAAACCATAGTCCCAGCCAAACAAAATTAGCCTCACAGCCCTAGTCCTAAGCAACCCTAGCCACCACAACCAGAAAATTCTAAACCTTTGTACATCCAATACCGACACCTAATAGAACCAAACCTTACACCATCGTCTTAGTATTTAATAGACGATTCCAAATCCATTCAAATCATCTCGATATAGTCTTCCACGCACTCTCACGCGCCGCTAGAGTAAACCACCCTCCCCCACGTTTTGTCCATGTGCCTTTACAGCCGCTTCTTTTGCCACGTCAGCCCTATTACCACGTCACCCTTTTATAGACCGCTGACCTAGTTGTCCGCTGACCGTTGTTAGTAGAAACCTAGAAACCCTTCCTGGCATTTTTTGACATTTTGAGCACAACCATAGCCTCAGAATTTTTAGATTCAATCTCGATCATTAAGTATTTAGTCTCTCTCAATGGCACTCGACCCGATAACTATGACACACGGTCTCAACTCATGGAGATGCACATCGCAGAGAAACTGAAATTCTCCTTTATTCAGGGTTCAATCTCAATTCCGAAAGGAGGAACACCAAAATTTGATAAATGGTACCCAGATAAACAATGACTAAAACGCTGGCTCTTAATGTCAATGCAGCTGAAAATCACTGTCTACGGCGTTCCATGATGGGGCTGATGAACTACATGTTTTTCTTTGAACCAACGGGCCTTCATTGCCAAACAGGGTGGACAATCACTATCTAAGTTTTATGGGGAGCTGACAGAGATATTCAGCGAGTTGGACCATTATGATAAGGTAATTATGGAAATCCCTAATGATGTGGAGTCTTACAAGAGATCAATTCAACGCTTGAGAGTCCACATTTTTCTTGCCGGTTTAGATAAAGAACTTAAACAGATTCGGGGAAAGATTTTGAGAAAGGATCCGGTTCCATAACTAGAAGAGGTATATGCCCTGGTTCATCGAGAAGCTCTTTGACAACAAATAATGAACCCCACGACAGACACTGCAGCTATGGTAGCCCGTAATAAAGCCTCTTCCAATTCCAATTAGCGAAATTTAGAGAAACGATCCAGCTCTAGTAACCAGCCAAATGACTTTCGGGGTTCAACCTCCAAATACCCCCAATGCTTTGTCTGTGGACTTACGGTACACTCGAAAAAGGGTTGCAATAAAATCATTGGCTATCTGTGTTAGTGGAAGAATTCTCGCAATCGCATGACAGGTCAGACCACAGAAGGAGGTAACAAATAGGCCTCGAGCTTACTCACCACCACAGGTACATCAAGTGAGGCTTTATATTTTGTCTCTATTTTGAATAATACATAGGCAATTGATTATGGTGCCACTGATCATATGACATCTAATTCAAAAATGATTACTCTAACCCCATTATCGCAGACCTTTGTTTCCACAATCAATGGTGCTTCAGTTCCTGTAGTAGGAAAATGATCAATCAATCTATCAAACACGCTGAACCTAAGCTCCATTTTAGTAGTACCATCCTTAGATTATAATATATTACCTGTTGCTCAAATAACTAATGCCTTACACTGTGTTGTCATCTTTTAGCCTTCTTATTGTGTTTTTAAGGATATTTAGACGAAGAAGACGATTAGTTATGGCGTTAGGCGAGAAAAATTGTACTACCTGGACCTATAGTTAAAAAGCACAAATTGCTTGCACAAGGCCTTGAATACTAGTACCTCTCTAAAAAAGATTGCTGATGAACTTTGGTTATGGCACCATCGATTAGGACACGCATCGTTTGGTTACTTAAAGAAACTATTTCCCCGTTTAGTTAATAAAGTTGATTCTTCTGTTTTTCATTTTGCGATTTATGAATTGGCTAAAAGTCATCGTACTTCCTTTAAACCTTCATTGAATAAAAGTTTAGTTTCATTTATGATAATTAATTCTGATGTATGGGGCCCATCTCACATTTCTTCTTTAAGTGGTATACGATGATTGTTACATTTATTGATGATTGCACTTGAATGACGTGGGTTTGTCCCATGAAATCAAAAATTGAAGTTAGTAGTTTGTTTTAGGGATTCCATAAACATATCAGTACGCAGTATAACGCTACTATTCAAGTTCTTCGAAATGATAATAGTGGTGAATATTTGAGTACAGAGTTACAGGCATACTTCAAACTCCATGGGATTATTCATTATAATAAATGTCCTTATACTCCTCAACAGAATGTGGTTGCCAAACGAAAAAAATCATCATTTATTGAAAATAGTCCAGGCATCACTGATCGGCGTAAAAACACCAACCTCGTATTAGGGTGAGGCACTCTTCTTGGCTGCTTATTTAGTAAACCGCATCCCCTCAGCTGTACTTGATTTTCAGACACCCTTAGAAGTCTTAACTAAGTTTGTCTCAGCTCCTACTATGTCAAATCTTCCTCCCTGGGTGTTTAGATGTGTTACATTTTTCCACTTACTAAAGTAACAACGGTACAAGCTTGACCCTCGCATTATCAAGTGCATCTTTGTAGGGTATGCATCTTCTCAGAAGGGGTATCAGTGTTATCATCCTCCCACACGAAAACTGTATGTCACCATGGATGTGACATTTCATGAAGAAACTATGTACTTTCACCGAGCTGAACATCAAGGGGAGCAAAAGTTCAATTATTTGGAAATATCAATAAGGAAGAAATAAGTTCAATAGAGGTAGTTCCAAAGTTGACTTCGAGTTCAGCACCTACAGCAGAGACAACTAAAATCATGTTATCCCCTGATATGAAAACAGCATAAACCTTTTCGAGTAAAGTCATACTGTCTCCGTCTCAGCCTAACGCAAACAAAAAATTATCCACTTCAAATATCCTTAAAATTGAGGTCTCCTAGGTATCATATTCTTCTATTCCTATAAAGCAGCTTCCTAACCGAGCAAATAGAGGTGTACCTAAGCCCACATATGACACAGGCTGTACCAGTAAAGCCAAGTATTCTATGTGTAATTATGTGTCTTATGATCGGTTTACTACATCTAACAAATACTTTGTCAATCAATTATCTTATGTATCTATTCCTAACAATGTTCAAGAAGCCTTATGTAATCCTAAGTGAAACTCAACAATGGATGAGGAGATAAAGTCCTTGTTGAAAAATGACATGGGAATTGACCAAATTACCAGTAGGAAAAAAAAAGGTGGATTGCAAGTGGGTGTACATTGTGAAATTTAAAGCATATGGAACAATGGAAAGATTTAAAGTGAGACTGGTTACAAAAGGCTACACACAGACACATGGAATTGATTATCTGGAGACATTTGCGCCTGTGGCAAAGATTAATACTGTGTAGGTGTTACTCTCACTAGCTGCAAACTTGGGCTGGTCTCTACAATAGTTCGATGTAAAAAATGCCTTCTTACATGGGGAGTTAGAGGATGAGGTGTATATGGAGTTCTCACATGAATATAAGATCCCATTTGAGCATACGAATAAAGACTGCAAGTCGAAAAAATATTTGTACAGACTAAAACAATCCACAGAGCCTGGTTTGGGAGATTCGCGAGATCGATGCGAAAGTTTGGTTATAGTCAGAGTAATTTAGGTCATACTTTATTTTTGAAGAAAATTCATGAAAAGATTACGGCACTTATCGTTTATGTAGATAACATGGTGCTCACAGGAAACGACCCTCGAGAACAACAGGTATTGAAGAAACTCTTATCTCAGGAGTTTGAGATGAAAGACCTTGAGAACTTGAAGTATTTTTTGGGAATCGAGGTGTCTAGATAATCAAAAGGCATCTTCCTTTCTTAAAGAAAGTATGCCCAAAACTTACTAAGTGAAATTGGAATGTTCGCTTATCAACCGTCAGAGACTCCTATGGAGGAAGGATTGAAGTTAGAGGTCGAAACAGATCAAGTACCCGTCGATAAAGGGCATTATCAGAGATTGGTGGGAAGATTGATGTATCTAGCATATAAAAGGCCTGATATATCATATGCATTTAGTATTGTCAGTCAATTCATGCATAATCTAGGGGAGAAGCATATCCAGGTAGTTATAATGATTATCAGTTATCTCAAAGCAGCTCTTGGAAATGGTATTATGTTCTAGGAAAATGAAAATTTCCTGAAGGTTGGAAGATACACTGATGCTAATTGGGCAGGTAATATATGTGACAGAAGGTCTACATCAGGGTACTTCACATGTGTAGGAGGAAACTTGGTCACTTGGAGGAATAAGAAGCAAAATGTAGTATCAAAATCAAGAGCAAACGCAGAATATTAAGGAATGGCAGTTGGTATTCAAGAGTTATTATAGTTGAAACTACTATTGACAGATCTTGGTTTTCCTCCGAAAGAAGCCATGGTGCTATATTCTGACAACAAGGCAGCATGTGATAAAGCACACAATCTAATTCAACATGATAGAACAAAGCATGTTGAAGTGGATAGGTTCTTCATCAAAAAGAAGTTAGAAGATAAAGTTATTTATGTTCCTTATGTACGCTCTAAAGATCAGTTAGCTGACATACTCACCAAGGCCGTGACACGGAAGATATTCGTGAAGCTGATTAGCAAATTGGGCATGTTTGATATAAGCATGCCTACTTGAGGGGGAGTATTATAATATATGTATATATATGGTATAGTTGACTACCACTATGATTCATAGAATCATGGGATATTATTATTACTTCCATGTATAGCTCATTCCATCCCTATTTAACGGACCTTGTATTCATTCATCAAATACGACAATATAATTCATTATCTTATCTCTTTTTTTATTCGTCAACACCTTGAAAATTGAGTAGGGTGCCTATTATTCGGTTTTTGAGTATACGTTTGACAATGCCTTATTTGACCCCTAAACATTGAGCATGTGCGCGTATACTCAGCCCTCAAAAATCGAATAACAGACATCTTACCCAGTTCTTAATGATCGAATAAAAGTGAGAGTGGAACCAAGTGTTTTTGTAGGCTGGAAATATAAAGCCCCCAAATTATTCATGAATGCAATTAGAAAATATCTTGTAATTGAAATAGTTGGAAATCTACATTTTCTCTTGTAACTTATAAATAAATGCATTTGTAAGCATTGTATGATGTAAGAAAGTAAAGAAAAAATCGAGTACAGTGTTAGAGAAAAATTATAAGAGTGTTATGTAAAAGAAAATAGTCTAACTAAATAGTCTTAAGAAAAAATTAATATAGAAGAAAATATTTTTGTGTCACTCTTCTACTTCTACTTCTTGAAAGCCCAACACTTCACTGCATTAACGATTTTTTACATACATTTATACATGATAACTCACGCGTTAAGTACTTTGAGCATGCATGATTTTCTTTCAAAGCCAAACCAACAAGGCATGCTATATAATATAGTAATTTTATCTTCGTACCAACCCGTATGTCATTTAATTGTTAAACCTTCCATTCATCATTTCTTGTGTGTTAGTTCCCACTTGCAGGAAGTATTTGGATAAGTAGCACCCCAAACGCCCTTAAGTTGGTGTACAGCAAGTGTGGGATTGATCATAGAATGACAAAGATCGATCCTACACTTGGGAAATATAGCTGATCAAGCCAGTGTACTTCTTAGTAGTTGTAAGATCGATCTTAGCCCTAAGATACATCTTATGGTGTGGGAAATTTGAATAGATTCAACCATTTGTAGTTTTCACCAACTCCAAGATGGGTATTAACACCAAGATCGATCTTAGCACCAAGATCAGTCTTACACTTTGGAAATTACGGGCAAAACCAATTAGTGTACTTTTTTCCAGCCCCAAAATCGATATTATGTCCAAGATCAATCTTTTGCATCAGGGCAGATCGGGTTTGACTAACTTTTGGCCTAATTTTAACACCTAAGATCCCCAAACTCAAACCATTTTAATTTGTCCCATATACTTGGTACACTCTTGAGAACAAATCTATAGAGAAAGAGAAAGAGAATAGGTTTGTGGGGGCTTTTGAAAGATTTCACCTTGGATTTCAAGATTTGGCTAGAATGGCTCTTAGTGCATCTTGTCCATCATTAGAGCTTGAAAGGAGCTTTAGGTTCTTGGAGTCTAGCATTCAATCTTTCAAATCAACATTCAGTCCTAGTTGCTAGAGCTTCATAGATGTGGAAACACTAGTACCTAAACTTTTGGCTAAGTTATACTCATTACAAGTATGTAACCCACGTGATGCGTTGGCATTTTAATTAACGGAATATGTAAATGTTTCAAATTATATAAATATAAAAAATATAATGTATAATTATAAACAAAAATAGTCATGTAAAAAAACCATGTAATGTAACTATAAAAATATAAAGGTAAATTAATTACAAATAAGCAAGTAATTCAACAACCCAATTATATAAAATAAAAATAAAAATAAAAATTGATATGTATAAAAAGACTTTTGAATTAGTGCAAAATAACTAATATACCTAGTTGAGAGAAAATGATAGAATTATAAATAGAGAGAAGTTAAGCACATATATATTATCATAATTAAAGGAAGACAAAATAGTTATAAAAGTAATTAAAGATTGCATTAATTGCTATATATATATTGCACTAATTGCTATACTTCCTTCATTTTTCTATAATAATAATAATAATAATAATAATAATAATAATATTATTACGGCAACTATTATAGCAATTAATAAGAGAGAGAGTATTGATTCTTCTACTATTAAGTATGCTATTATTACGGTAATTATTATAGCAATTAATAAGAAAGAGAGTATTACTTCCTCTACAATACTATTATAGTATATGATAACTATAATTTAATGTTGCAACAAGAATCCCTACTTGCATTTATCTATATTACAAGATTCACTTAAACCCACTTGGATGTAAATGATAACGACCGATAGACTTTGCTATAAGGATGTAAAATGGATTAACTGTGTGTTTTATTCAAGAATTTGAAATAGTATCACCTAGTATTGGTATTGATAAATTCTTGAAGCTATTGGTTATACACGTGTGCATTATATGGTTATTAAGATTATTGTAATTATTTCGATATTTCGGACACTTATGGTCCATGCGGGGTGGGGGGACTTGGCCATTGAGACTACATATCCTGGTCTAATAAAGGGACCTCGATATACAAGCGACATACCTTGCGGTCCTGCTAGAGGGACCCAACCTTAGTGGTTACATACCTCATGTCTGTGGAAGGCTAATGGCCTAATGTGTAGGTGGTTTCGTAGGGGGACTGTATTGCTGCAATGATATAGCCTTGGTGGCTATGCATAGTAGTTGAGAAATTTTATACGAGTAATTACAGTTTGATTCGATAGTATTGAGATAAGTTCCTATGAGTTTTTTATACTCAGGTTGGGAACCATGTTGAGTGCATGGCATCGTGTTTATTTTATACTCATGGAATAAATAATTACTTTCGACATGCAACTGGACATATTTATTTAACACAAAATAATGATAGTGATAGTTCAGTATGTATATTACTTATGTTAGCCACACTATATATGTCAATTTTTATGTCAGATATATATCCCTCTAAATCATTAATTTTGAAAAAATCTCACCCAATACTTCCTCGTCAGCCATCGAAACAAAATCGAGAACTATTTTTCCTTTAACAAAGCTTCCCTGTCATACGCATATAAATGGTATCACCTAGAAACTTATTTTGATCCTCCTAAACCAACAATCCTCTTTTTTTAATGAATAACTTATACGGATATATGACGATGCTAGTTGGTCTAAAATATTTCAAGCTTGTGCAAGGGAAAAAAATTGGGATAAAGCAAATATTTGTAGCACTTTTTTTTATAACTTTAGTATAAGCAATCACCAACCCTTGTCTTCCAATCCGAGACCTACTAGTCTTGTTTACGTCATGCAAAAATGCCTCGATAAGATAATGAAGTGTGTCAAAAACTTAAATATATATTACTACACTGCATATGTTTCGGAGCATATTTTACAAAAAAAATATAGCATCTTAATGCATTTGCTTCATAGTAACAATAGTTGAAACATCGATATAGAATCAATCTTTTTATACATTTGCATTTTTATGCATTTCCTTTTACTTTTTTACTTATCAAAACTCTGATAAAAATCATTTATAAAACCAGAAGAAGTTAGTCCATTATCGTCTGGATAGAAACAAGTTTGAATCAATCTTTATACATTTCCTTTTACTTTTTTTCTTTTTTGCTTATCAAAACCCTGATAAAAATCATTTGTAAAATTAGAATAAGTTAGTCCATTATTGTCGGGATAAAATAAAGTTTTCAAAACCCGGATTGACAAATCTTACTTAGGAATTAAACTTGGATATATTATGTCTTCCATATAGAATGTAATGTATCTGATACGCTCTTCTCAGGAGCTTAATTCCATATCAAATCAATTTCGATAAGATCTGATATTTTTTAAATTAACCAAACAAGATAATTAATATTATTATATAAGGAAACAATACCGAATCAATCTCAGGATTTCAAAACAGATAAGATAAACTTTTGTAAGTAGTAATTAGACTTTGACAAAACCAAACATCAAATCACGGAATACAATGTTTTCATCTCTTTTCCCATTTTTTCTAAAACGAGGTTTTCATGAGATATTTTCATAAAGTAGCAGAATATCAGTAAAAGCATCCATCTTTTGCAACATAGAATAAACATATAAGACTACTAGAGATCGAATGGGCAAATGGGTGCTTAACACCTTCCCAATCCGTAATAAAGTTCCCCAGTCCTAGAGAATCCTGATTTTGTAGACAAACGTGAAAGGAAAAGGCTTATATGTAGGTTTTTCCCCTATACAACTCTTTTGTCAACTTTCTCATAAAACGTACTAGCGATTCTAAACAAACCCTCATGTATCTAGAATAGGATAGTAGAATGCACGATATGAATTGTCACCATATAGAAGCAACTGAATCAACGAAACTTCTTTCGATGTTTCAGACCCCCAAACTAGAGGTTGAGACCCTGGGGTTCCATTTGTTGATTCTCACACCGGGTGGATACATATGGTATTAGAGGGGAACCAAGACCACTACCACGTGGCGTGTCGATATTATGTATTGGGTCTGTACGGCTGACAGTAAGTCGGAATTACTGGATGTGGCTAACTAGAGCTGAGATTCATTATGTGTGACCCCGGCCTGATAAGGACGTTAGGGATTTCATGGGGGAGATTGTAATGACCCAAAATATTCTATATCGGTAGTGTAATAAAAAAGTCATTGATATATGTAGGTGCAATAACCCTAATTAACAATTTGGCCAAGTCATTTTAGGGGTTGACCCGGGTGGGTGGTTATAGTCCACATGGAATTGAAGTTTTCACACCAATCAAAGCTTTCAGTGCTAAAATGCAATAATACACTGTATATACTATATTAACCTACTATATTAATGTTTTTATAATATAAATATTTTAGAGTTAATAAACTAAAGAATATAAATTGGTTTTTTTTCTTGGTTTTTGTCAGAATTAATACTTTGAAGCGAACTTGTTAGTTTGTTCACGTCTTTTTTATTCTTGTAAAGTTCAATTCACGTGAATTATGGTATCGAGCTCTTCGTAATGCATGTCTACTTACTGTGGTGGCTGTAATTCACCTTTATGTAGTAATTGTTTGTTCAATTATTGTGATAGTTATAGAATTATATATATATATAATAAAAAAGAAAGTTACATTATTGAATAATTTCTTGTATATAAAAAGATATTAAACCCCAAAAGTTTTACAACCATGCCGACCTTTACGCACAATATTTATTAGTGTTAATAAACTAACCACAATTTGTAGCGCATATGATAGGTAACAATTTTTTTATTAAAAGACAAGTCAATTTTATAAGTGGGAATTACTTTCACCGGTTTCAAATTTTATATATAGTTTAAAGGAAAAAAATGTATTGAATTAACTTTTTGTGTGTTGTTTCCATTTCTTGTACTCTTGTTGATATTTTATTTCATGGTTATTTGATTTTTGGCTCTCATTAATTGTGCGATAATTAGTTTTGGTATCCAAAATTTAAATTATTGTACCTTTTGACCCCCCATTTTGAACGATCTCGTTCATTGACCATTTCATCCGTTAGTTGACCTACTCTTTTAATAAAAATGCCCCAAATACCCTTTATAGTTAACAACAAATGCACACAACGTATACTACCATCGTGTTACCATGATGGCCGGCAACGATAGGCCGAACTGCAATTTAAACCCTATAGTGGATTCACACCATAAAAAATAACTCTCACTCTCACCTATAAATGTTTCAGCCCATCTCCATGATTGTGGGTACAGGCGACGGCGCAATGGCACCATGGAAGCAATGGTTTTGGTTTCAGATTTGAGATATGTGCTTCGTATATATATTTTGGGAATTTGCTATGCACACATGTATTATTTGTGTATAACATGACAAGATTTTGGCTTCAATTTCAAGATTTTTTTTTGTTGATTGATTATAGGGGTGCAGGAATTTCTATTTGAATTTTCTCTGAATATTTTATTAGACTTTGTGAATGATTATATGGCTTATTTGTGTATGAATTTTTCTTTTGTGTATATACTATTATACATACATATATAGAGATAAATTGGGTTTATCAATGAGGAAGAAGATGGTGTAGTTGGGTTTCGTGTATATCTATAAGTATAGAGAGAAATTGGGTCTATCAATGAGGAAGAAAATGACGTTAATTGGTGGTATAATTTTACATAGAGTTTGAACAATTTTTTCATTGTTGTAATCTCGCCGGGGTCCTGTCGGAGTTAAACCGGAGGTGGGTGGTGGCCATGGATGATATTTGAGAAAGTGTTGGCGATAGATATATTCCATATACAAAATATTATAAAAATGAATAAGAGGTATAGCTGTATTTTTCATTTAAAAGCAAACATTAGTTTAAACATTTAATTATTTTTTTAACGGTCAACTTGGTTTAAGGATGACAACAATTTAAAATGAAGTCTAATGTTATATTAATATAAATTTTAAGTATCAAAACTAGTTATGACACAACGAATAAGAGTCAAAAACTTAGTAACCCTTATTTTATTTTTATTTTTACTTTATCGAGAGTTATGTTATACCCCACCCAACACCACTAGCCCGTAAAAGAAAAATATTAATTATAAGAAATTGTTTTTGATAAACGCGTAATTTTGTAGTCGCTAGCGCTCTTTTGATTGTGTTTATCACGTTTATCTTAGCCTAGATTAATTAAATTAACCCACTTTTGCACATACACTAAAAATATCAAGAATTGCTTTAACATGGCTCAAAGTAGCCTTTTCTAGTGTCTTGATTGTGCCCATAGATTTTGGAAGCAAGTTGGAGAGCTTTGGGAAGTGTATAAGAGAGATAGAAGCCAAAAGAGAAGAAAAAAAGTCTCCCGAAGTGTCCTCTGATCAATCAGAGGAGCCTCTAATTGATCAGAGGCCACCTTTTAGTGCAAAGCTTTCCCTCTGATCGATCAGAGGGTGCTCTGATCGATCAGAGCCCATCTTTTTAAGCCAAATCTCCCCTCTGATCGATCAGAGGATCCTCTGATCGATCAGAGACCTCCCAGAATGCACAATACAGCCCCCAAAAGCATATTTTCTCCCATTTTGATGCATTGAAACTCACCAAAAAGTGATGGACTTTCTATTTTTGTTGCAGGCTCAAGTGTTTACCCAGGGGTCCCTTAGAAAGTGTGATAGAATAGCCATTTTTGGCATTGTTTTGCCTTTTTATTTAAATATTTTCTTTGTCCTCATTTGGGGGATATGTAATTTCTAGATCTAGATTAGTTATTTAAGCATTATTTTCCTGCACTTTCTCATGATCTATCACTTGTAAAAAATCTAGTTAGAGAAACTCTTGAGAGAAATGGAAATCCCTTTAATGGTTTTTGTTCATACAACTATCATGGAGTTGTTTCATTGCTAAGGCTAGAAGATGAAGTTTGCATTGCATTAATTATTGTGAGAATCCGGACCCATACCCCGAGAGAAGAAAATAGGAGTCCTCGTTCTCGGTTTTATTTGAAAAACGTGTTTTGTAGAGTCGCCAGTTTGTTTTACGAGAAAACAAACAAAAGATCGTACGAAGGACAATTCGAAAGTAAACTATCTTTCATACGTTTGAAACCAGAGATTTATTTTGAAAATTGACTTTGCTAGGGTTCGGGAACTACGTTACGAATTGGGAAGGTGTTAGGCACCCAATTCGCCCTTTCGGTCTCTTAATGGATCATGTATTTAATTCCTATTTTAGATATCTTGCAAGTAGTTTGAATAGTTTTCAGAATAGTCCTTTCCGGATAAATTTAGTTTAAAATAATATTTTGAAATCAGACTCGAGCTTTGCGAGCGCCTACGTATTCATTCGAAAAATGAAATCAGAGTCTCGTAGTTCCTTTCTTTTGGAAACTGTTTTTGTATTTTTATTTGTTTTGAAAACGTGTCAAAACGGATTTTAGATTTCTTGTAAAACTTAGAAAGGATTTATTTTGAAAGCAATGAACTTCTTTGCAAGTTATCTAATTTTCTATATTAAAAATGAATACTTAAATGCGATATTGAAATTAAGAAAGGTTGTAGATAGACGTACCTGATGCGCTTGCCGAAGAAATGAGAGCCTTGCCTTGTTGCCTTGCTTGCTTCCTTCTCTCTCTAGAACTTTCTCTCTCTAGATTTTCTAAAATGACTCTCTAATAATTTTGACAGAGTTCTAATTGCTAAAAACACTATCGAGTGTTGATGTCCTAAAAAGGGAGCCCAAAGGTCCAATTTATAGGGAAAAATCTCGCCAAAAACGCTCCAAAAGGGGCCAACCGCAAAGGGTAGCCGCAGGGCGTGCGGCTAGGTGCCAACCGTACGGTTGGGGAGCCAACCGTGCGGCTAGGGAAGGTACCAACCGTGCGGTTGGGAGCCAACCGTGCGGTTGGAGCGTGCGGTTGGGGGCTGCGGCTAGGAGCCAACCGTGCGGTTGGGGGCGTGCGGCTGGCTACCAAAAAAATCAATTTTTCTAACGGGGCGCTGCCCCATCCTAGTAAGCGAAGTGGTAACAAGGTTGCGATTAATTCCTAACGCGCTCGAAAATCAGGGTTTTTCCTAACAGCTTCTTGTATGCATGACGACTCAAGACTTGATGCAGAAAGCTTGTTAGGTTCACGCGAGAGTCGCGGATTGGGGTGTTCACAGACCCTCTCGTCCCGGGATTCTTGCTTGCAAGAAGTCTGGGACGATAATAAGAAGACAACAATTCACGACTCTCGCGTGAATCTCAACCGATTATTTTATTCATGAAAATATGCGAATCGAAATGTACCCTCATGGTGGGGGAATTTTGTGGTGCCTTGGGCAATGTAATCCACGGTTGACCTTCCTCTTGGCCAAGCTATCTCTGATACATCAATATATTCTCTCATCTACCCTCAGGGAATCCATCTCAATTCTTCTCCAGATTTTTCAGGCTCATCGATGTTTGTACTCATCTTGTGGGATGCACCAATCTTACCATTCACCCTCTGACCGGGCTATTCTCAAGAACACTTCTCGTTCTTCGCAAATCTATTTGAAAAAGTTCTTGGAGTTTAGATTCTTTCAGAATGACACCTTCTTGACTTTGTCGTGATAAAGCTTCCCAATCTTCTGGGGAACAAATGGTTACCAAGAGTAGCGGGGTTTGTTCCTATCGCACTATCTTGTTGTCATAACCATGTGACAAATCTCCCTGATCTCAGGAGGATGTGATGAAACTCCCTAACTTCTGGGGAGGATGTTATTGGTTACCAAGAGTGGTTGGGTCGGCACCTGTCGCACCATCTTGCTGGCATAACCGAGGTTGTCTATCAAGAGATATTCCTTTATGATAGTTTTCTAAGAAATGGCACTCCTAGCCACCCTCAGAAGGAATGTCATATTAGCGACTGTCAAGAGTGGGGGGTCTGCACTTCTCGCACCATCTTGCTGGCACAGCCTGGAAAGGTTGGGTTCAAATTGCCAAGGGTGATTGGTCCTTGCGATAGGACGTCATCTTGCTGACACAAACTGGGCTGACTTGTAAATTCCCATGGAACGCATCCAAAAGGGAAAGAAAGGTATGATATGTTAGTGACTGCCAAGAGTGGGGGGTCTGCACCTCTCGCACCATCTTGCTGGCACAGCCTGAAAAGGTTGGGTTAAGATTTCCAAGAGTTATTGGTCCTTGCGATAGGACGTCATCTTTTTGACACAATCTGGGCTGACTTGTAAATTCCCATGGAGTGAATCCAAAAAGGAAGAAAAGGTATGATATGTTAGTGACTGCCAAGAGTGGGGGGTCTGCACCCCTCGCACCATCTTGCTGGCACAGCCTGAAAAGGTTGGGTTAAGATTGCCAAGAGTGATTGGTCCTTGCGATAGGACGTCATATTGCTGACACAATCTGGGCTGACTTGTAAATTCCCATGGAGTGAATCCAAAAAGGAAGAAAAGGTATGATATGTTAGCGACTGCCAAGAGTGGGGGGTTTGCACCTCTCGCACCATCTTGCTGGCACAGCCTGGAAAGGTTGTGTTAGAGACTACCAAGAGCGGCGGGGTCGGTACCTCTCGCACCGTCTTGCTGACATAGTCTAAGGCTGAACGTCGGGAGATATTCCCTTATGACGGTTTCCAAGAAATGGCGCTCCTAGCCACCCTCAGAAGGTATGACACGTTAATGACTGCCAAGAGCGAGAGGTCTTCACGATAAGACTTCGTACTTGCTGACACAGCCAAAATAGGTGATGTTAAGACTGCCAAGAGCGGCGGGGTCGGCACCTGTCATACCGTCTTGCTGTCACAGTCTAAGGTTAGGATTGACTCTGTCAATAGGTGTCTTCTTCAGAATCATATTATGCCATCAACTTTATGACACATCACATAATTCGAGACATGTTCTTGAGGATATTTGTCCATATTTTCTCTTATTCTTCGACGCTTTTCCTTGCGTTGTCTCTGCTCTTGGCCGTTGTTCATATATGCCTACTCATCTTGTGGCAAGAAAGTTATGCTAGAGAGAATATGGAAAGTTCAAATGTTGCCTTTTTCAAAACCTGTTCTTACCCTCAGTTTGACTCCTCTTCTGTCATCAAGAAATTGAGTTGGTTCTCTTTGAATCTCAGACTTTCATGCGTAGTAGTGGACTCAGTTTTCAACTCTACCCTCTGGCTTTACTTTTTTTGAACATGGGGATAAAGCTCTTCTGAAAATCTCAGTTCCTTCTCCAGTTACCCTCTGGCCTATTAGAGGAAGGTGCTGGTCCGCATCATTTTCTGTTTTTTGATGCCCTTATTGCTCCCTCATTTGGGAGAATATCCGGCTCATTGTTTTGGCTTTTGGATCTTCTCTTTCTTTTTCTTCTTTTTCTTTTTTTTTTTTTTAGACAGGAGCCTTACTCACCTAAGACGTAGCCCTCCGCCTTTTGGCACAGCTGTCACTCTTAGTGTGGCTCTCCCTGTCGATTTTCTTCCTTCATTTCTGTTTTTCTCACTTTTTCCTCACTTGGACCAACGGGATTTTTCCCTTTTCTACTATTTCAATTTTTTCTTGTACCCGATTCCTCTTTTACACCTTCCTCTTTTGCCAGATTTGAACTGTGTCCAGGACTGATCATTCCTCAAAGCTCGGCTCCACCACAGAATCTCAAAATTCAGCTTTTGGGCTTTGTATCTTACTTCGTCGTGCGTGTGTTAGTGATTCTCAGTCTGTTTATCTTAGAAAACTAACCAGAAAGTCTTTTAGACGTCCAAGAAGTCAATTTTGCAAAATTTTTGTCAAAACTTTGTTGATTTTGTTGTTTGGGATTACCCCCCACTTGTTGTGTGACAAGGAACTTGTCATACAACAAGTGCCCAAACGACAAAGTGAGCTGGGCAACAAAAATGACACCTTTTTTCCATTTGAACTTTCAAACTTTTCATTCTCCTCTTAGCATATCCCTTTCTTGCTCACATACTTACTGTTGGTCATGTATTTCGTGATGATCAGCCACGGCCGTTTCTGTATGATGCGCCTTTCTTGATGACGAAAGGGTGTGTGTGGATTTTGAGGGACCCCCTGAGGTTGAACGGTTTCGATGGAGATTGATGTATCATCAGATAGCATTTTGGCCTTTATTGGAAGGTCATTCGTGGTGTACAATGGAGCCTTTGGCACACAAGATTCGCCGACGCGTACGGGTACGTTTCAATTCAAATTTCTCGTTTAGAGAAAATTATGTGAATATGTCATTTATGCCAGAAAACATGAGACATGCATGCAATGTGGTGGGTCTGGTGGCCTTTTGCGCAATTTTGATTTATGAAAATATTTTTGTAAAGTTTTCAGATTTTAATATCACCCCCAATGTAAAATACCCCCAATTTTCATACGAAAATAACACATGCGCTCCATCTTAGAATTCAACCAATGCTGGATTTTCTCCAAATTACCACTGAATTATAGATTGTACTTCTACCCTCGGTGAGAGGCTTCATCCGTGCGACGCATCCTGCTTTGGTTTCTGGATCTTGATGACTACGATTCGTTTACCTTGCAAGGCTTCAGACGTAATCAATTGGGCTGTACATCTACCCTCAGTGAAAAGCTTCACCCTGAATGGGCCACACGTTTTGGTTTGATTGGATTACTCCACATCTTGATGACTATAATTCATTCACTTCGCAAGGTTAATGAGAGATAATGATGACCAAGGATATCTTTGCATGATCGGTCTTCATTCCACTCCAACACGAACTTCTCCATGCGATCCAGCTTTCTTTAATGCATCTTTGGTTTCATTAATTTGGGATGGATCAGTTGTTGTTTCTTGTACGACTGGTCGGGTGAGGATGAAAGACAAGTCTTTTAGCAATACCAATTCATCAAAGCGTCCCATTTTTCAGTCGTATTCGAAGTTTGGATATTGATCCATCGAAGTATCAGCTTTGGAATCTTCCCCAGTCTTTATCCCCTGTTGCATCCTCACTAAGAGCTTTGATCTCATTTGAAACTTTCTTTTCCAATGCCTATTCAAAGTGATTCGTTCCCTCTTTTGCAATCTCCTTCGGAGTCTCAATCTACCTCAAGAGTACTTCATGCCCCCGTACCCTTTATGTGTCAGGTTTTTCTTTGAAAACTTTCCTTGGAATTATTATATTTATGTAGTATGGGTGTTTTCAAGCTCAATTTTATATATTACTTCATGAAAATGTTAGTGCTTTATAATGTGCATTTTATTCATGAAAGTATTGGTTATTATATAACATGCTTTATGCGCAATTTACCCCCAGACCCATGCAAATGCAAATGCAAAGATCATTCTTTCCGAGAATCTGGCAATTATAAAGGGTAATTCATCTTTTGTTTTGTTTCAATTGAGAGAAATCTTAAAACAAATTTGCTCGAGATCTTTATCAAGATTTGTCCTTTTCTCCGCACCTTACCATATGAACTTCTCTTTACAAATCCTCCATCGTTCCTCGAACTGACTGGTGCATTTAGATGAACTATTCTTCCAATTCTTCCTCGTCATCTTATTGTGGGCGAAAGAGATTGTTTTATCATAATAGACCGGGCCTGATGTTACTTCTCAGGTTGCCTACGTTCCCCAATGTCCTAACATTCCAAAAAATAATCCAATATGGGGCTCAGGTCGTCGTAGTTCATGTTTACAAATGACAAATCTTCAATCATTGTTTTTTCAAATTCTCAAACACTGGTTACAAATCTTCAATTTCTAGCTACCAATCTTCAATCATTGATGGTTTTGAGGAGACGGATCTGCTATCTTTCCTGCTTGGATAAGGTCCTGAACAGCATGCCGAAGGGCCATACAATTGTCGGTCGTGTGTCCCACATTTTGGTGGTATTCGCATGTTTCATTGAGGTTCCAATTAGTGGGGACTGGATTGGGTATCGGTCGTGGGTTCAGCGGATAGATCATTCCTACATCCTTCAACTCCTTGTATACTTTGCTTAATGATCCTGGCAGTTGTGAGAAATTCCTTTTCATGTGTCTGACTCGGTTTAGCACCCTATTGTTGCTGTAATCCTGGTATCCCGAAGGAGAAATATTGGTGACTCTGGCGAAAGGATTGGCAGAATAGTCAATATTGCTCTAAACAAAATGATTGTTTGTCAAAATCTGGTTCGCAGCCAGGGTTGAAGCTTTCTTGTACTGTGCACTTGAATTTTTTACTTCAGCTTGTTTAGCCAATTCTTCTTCTATCTTATTTCCCACATGCAACAAGGCTTTAAAGCGGTCAAAGAATTGGTGACCCATCTTATTTCGAATTTCTGCTTTCAGATTCTTGACGATCATTCCCAATTGCTCCTCTTCATCCATCCGTTCCACCATTTGTGCAGCGAGTGCCCTCCACCTTGTGACAAATTCACTCAAACTTTCATCATCTTTCTGCTTTGCCATTTCAAGATGTTTGCGAGTGATCTTTAATTCCTCGTTCGTCTTGTATTGGGCAATGAACTCATTCACAATACTGGTCCATGACTGCACCCGTTGTTTCTCTAATCCCAGGAACCAACTTTGGGCTGGACCGGCTAGAGTTAAATGAAAAGAGTTAGCTAACTCAGCCTCACCTATATCGTAGATCTTCATCGCCCGTACATAGGATTTTAAGTGAAACTCTGGTGGCGTTGTTCCTTTGAACTTCTCTATTGAGGGCATCTTAAACCCAACAGGATAATGGGCTTCTGGGTATAGATTATAGCTCTGGAGCTGTGTCAGGTCGTTTGATCCCTCGGCTACCTTCTGGGTTAAGGCTTTCAATTGTTCCTTAAGCTCATCTAAAGCCTTATTCCTTTCTGAAATCACCTCTTGTGGAAGAATGGCATCACCCTGCATACTCACCGGATGCGGAATAGGGTCGTAGTATGGATCATGATAAGGATGATGTGGTGGTTGCCATTGTTGAGCATGTTGGGATGCTTCAGGTGGAACTTCTTGGTGTAGCCAATTCTCAATTAGATCAGGTCGCCTATGTGGAGTATGTGGTTCAATAGGAGTTGGAATATCGGAGTGAACAGATAGTGGCGCGGGTGGTACAAGTGGAGCCTCTTTTATTGGCTCATTCACAATTGGTTGACCATGAATAGATGGAGGCATAGGTGGTGCAGGAGGTGTCCCTTTTGTTGGCTCATTCATAACCCGTCGACCTTTGTCTATCTCCTCCAGCCGAGCCTTGGTGGTTCGTTGATCATCTACTAGCAATGCTAGGCTCTTGCTAATGTCCCCAAGCATTCGGTACATCTCTTCCGGGGTTGGTATGGTTACAGTGTCTGACCCTAATATAGTGTTTGTTGGATCCACAGAAGTATGCCCTGGCGGCATTCCCCGATTAATATTCTGCTGAGACACTCCTTGATTTTGGTAGGAAGGACCCGGTGGCAGATCCACTGCAGTGAAAGAGTTTCCAGTGACCCTATTCGAAGTTTGTGGCGGTTGTTGTTCCATGTCAGCTGGTGTATCCGGTTGAACCAATCTGCCAGTGCTATCTCTTCCGGCCCAAATGGAAGCCAGATCGAATATAAGTCTTCGGAAGGAGAAAAGGACAAATCCCGATGTGTATAGAATATTTCCCGGAAACAAAAGAAAATATGAACTTTTAATACTTGCCAGATTCCCAGAAATACATCGATCGAGACGACGCTAAACACACAAAAAGTTTTTCTTTAGGTGAGATCAAAAGCAGACCAACGGCGACAACTTGAGAGCCCCATATAGCGGTAGGGTAGGAATGGAATTCCATGGGTTCCCTGACCATCTATAGTTTTGGAAAATCATTTTAAAAAGAGCTTTCTGAAAAATCATTTGAAAACACGGGAAGATCTCTCCTCATGAGTCGCTTTGTTCATGGAATCAGGGCTTTTGCACACTAGATTCTCACGACTGTCGGTCATAAAAACAATGCAGAAAATTTTTATGTTCTAAGCTGACTCCCCTATATGCAAGCGTGGCTGAAGAGGGTAAGGTTTAAGGCTCCCTCCTATTTGGCAGGTCTTACGATATACCTCAAGAGCGCAGGTACGTGAGTGTAGACCCGATATACCTCGGTAAGTACTTGGCCAAGGAGAGTGGTCCCAGGCGCTTTTGGCTAGTGTAGACCCGCAAGTCCACGACCTAGTCACGACTCTGGTCCCGAGGTTAATAGGGTAAATTCACACTCGCGAAAATGCATGATAAGACGTGGGTGTGTGCAAAATAACAATCTAGCGGTTCATTATTGATCAATGCTTTAGGGTTTGTTATGATAATTTACACAATTTTAATTATGAAAAAGATTTTCCTCACATAATTAGCAAATAAAGGCATCAGGGTATCCACCTAAATCGTTTATATGTTATCCTAGGACTAAGGCTTACAAGACCTATATCTAATAAATAACAGGAATTAAATATATGATCCATTATAATAGAGCTTCGTTCTTGACATCCCCAGCAGAGTCGCCACTGTGAGAATCCGGACCCATACCCCGAGAGAAGAAAATAGGAGTCCTCGTTCTCGGTTTTATTTGAAAAACGTGTTTTGTAGAGTCGCCAGTTTGTTTTACGAGAAAACAAACAAAAGATCGTACGAAGGACAATTCGAAATTGAACTATCTTTCATACGTTTGAAACTAGAGATTTATTTTGAAAATTGACTTTGCTAGGGTTCGGGAACTACGTTACGAATTGGGAAGGTGTTAGGCACCCAATTCGCCCTTTCGGTCTCTTAATAGATCATGTATTTAATTCCTATTTTAGATATCTTGCAAGTAGTTTGAATAGTTTTCAGAATAGTCCTTTCCGGATAAATTTAGTTTAAAATAATATTTTGAAATCAGACTCGAGCTTTGCGAGCGCCTACGTATTCATTCGAAGAATGAAATCAGAGTCTCGTAGTTCCTTTCTTTTGGAAACTGTTTTTTTATTTTTATTTGTTTTGAAAACGTGTCAAAACGGATTTTAGATTTCTTGTAAAACTTAGAAAGGATTTATTTTGAAAGCAATGAACTTCTTTGCAAGTTATCTAATTTTCTATATTAAAAATGAATACTTAAATGCGATATTGAAATTAAGAAAGGTTGTAGATAGACGTACCCGATGCGCTTGCCGAAGAAATGAGAGCCTTGCCTTGTTGCCTTGCTTGCTTCCTTCTCTCTCTAGAACTTTCTCTCTCTAGATTTTCTAAAATGACTCTCTAATAATTTTGACAGAGTTCTAATTGCTAAAAACACTATCGAGTGTTGATGTCCTAAAAAGGGAGCCCAAAGGTCCAATTTATAGGGAAAAATCTCGCCAAAAACGCTCCAAAAGAGGCCAACCGCAAAGGGTAGCCGCAGGGCGTGCGGCTAGGTGCCAACCGTACGGTTGGGGAGCCAACCGTGCGGCTAGGGAAGGTACCAACCGTGCGGTTGGGAGCCAACCGTGCGGTTGGAGCGTGCGGTTGGGGGCTGCGGCTAGGAGCCAACCGTGCGGTTGGGGGCGTGCGGCTGGCTACCAAAAAACTCAATTTTTCTAACGGGGCGCTGCCCCGTCCTAGTAAGCGAAGTGGTAACAAGGTTGCGATTAATTCCTAACGCGCTCGAAAATCAAGGTTTTTCCTAACAGCTTCTTGTATGCATGACGACTCAAGACTTGATGCAGAAAGCTTGTTAGGTTCACGCGAGAGTCGCGGATTGGGGTGTTCACAATTATGTAAGTTTGTTTCTCATTCCATTGTTAGTATTGTTAAATACTTGTTGAATCCTTCATCTTCTCCATTCAATCAACCATTCATAAGCTAGTAAGATAATCCTCATAAGGTGATTAGACTTTTTATGCCTTGTATACATAGATCTCAAGCATTAATGAGGAGATGATACATTTGTGTATTTCTTATTAGCCTATGTCCATTCCTTCTATGATTAAGATACTTTACATTGCCAAGCATGTTTAGTCTTTGAATATTCATAGAAATACCATAAATTTGAGATTCCAATCCTCGAATGCTTTAATGATATGTTTAGTGCTTTCTACACTCTATGTGATTTTGAGACTCAATATTTTCTTAGTTAGAGTGTTGCCAAGGAGGATCTCTTAAGTTTATGCCATAATCAACTACACTAATCACCTTAAGGATTCAATTTGTATTTATCAAATGTGTCTATACCGGATGATTTAATCTCCACCTAGACCTCCCAATCTTAGACAAATGAAATGTTATGATTTATTGTGCTAAGCTTTTTAGTTGGCCATTTTCATAATCAAGTCAATTGCCTAGGGGAAACTAACAATGAATTCTCAATGCCTAGTTTAATTTTATGCCTTTTCTTTTGGGTGTATCTCAAGTTTGCATCTTGGTTGGACATTATATGGGAATGGGTTGCGCTTGCTTCACACCCTTTGTTACAAGATAAAAATGAGAGATACATTTGTGTTGAGTTTTACTTACACCCTTTCTTTATATGGCATTTATATGGGAATGGGTTGCTCTTGCTTCACACCCTTTTGCTTAGAAAAGTGTAAGGTACTCAACACTTAGGAATTGCATTGAGAATTTTGAATGAGATTAATTTTACATAACATTGTAAAGTAAATGAATTCTATAATGCCTTAGCCTTTTCTTATCAATTGATACATCACTTTAATTTTTATTGCAAGACTTTAAAATCAACAACTAAAATCAAACAATCAAATTCTCTTGAACAAAGCCTTGGACTCGTAATCACCACATCGTCTTTCCGATTATCCTTGTGGTTCGACACTTGGACTTACCAAGTATTATAACTTGACGACCTACACTTGGGTTCCTAAGCGCGGAAGTATTTCCGACACATCAGTTTTGTAGTTTTTTCTTTTGTCATTTTCTTTTGTTAGAATCAAATGCTTCACCAAATCAACATGTCAATTAAAGCCAAATATGGTATCCATGATTCCATGTGTAAGTTAATAACAAGGGCGAAGGAACCAACGATAATTTACATTAACCAAAGTATTAATTAATGGAAAATTCAAAACCCAATGCTAATTGAACAAAATGAAGTACCAGATAAACTTATCAATTTTTTGGTGATTTTAAATACAAAAATTCTTGGGAGCCCACAAAATTTCGAACTTCTATCGAGCTCTAAGGACAATTATATATATGATCTATGCTATGGTGCTTATCGGGTAGGAAAATATGTGGGTCCAGTACCATTGGGGGTTGAAAATCTCTAAACCTCTGAAAGATATAATTTGGCTATCCAGAGCCACACCGTGAAAAGTTTGAGAATCCAGACACCGGCAAGACACAATTACATATATTTTATTGTGGAACAGTGCGTTTCCTTATCTTATGTGTGAATATATATATGGCTTGGATTATGGTGTTCGGACCATCCTCTATATGGTTTATGGCAAGGTTTTCGTATCAAATAGGTTGACAATGAGTCGAGGTCCAAGTGATATTGCATCAACATGAGTATACACAAGATATACCTTATTAACTGAATTAATTCAATTGTCATATGTTGTTCTGCTATAATTGATTTTTGAATATTCTTTTTTGCCCATTCTAAGTATTAGGCTCACACCCTCTTGGAATTGTGTAGGTTAATCGAGGAGGAAGAGTATAAGGAGACAACGGGGTCGAGCACGACGTACTTAGACAATTTTAATAACGTATATATATATTTAATTTTTTATTTTTTTGTAATTATAAATGGCATGGTGATAAACGCTTAATATTGTCATTCATACACTCATTTTCGGAGTTGTTTGACGCGTTTATTTCTCTAAAACTACTCGGTTTACCAACTTATTTTACGATTAGTCTCGTAGCACTTTTGTATTTAACAATGCTTGGAAAGGCATATTTTTGTGTTTATTTTGGTGTCTTTAGATTTCAAGAAATATTGGAATTTTCCATGGACAAAAAGAATCCAAGAAAAAAAGTCTCCATGTCCATGTGATTAAAGAAAGAAAGTGGAATTCTCCATGTGATTAAAGAGCATCCAAGAAAGTGGAATTCTCCACCAAAAATAAACAATAAAAATAAAAATAAAAAGCATTGTTTATTATTTTAGCATCCAACACAACTCTCCTATTTATAGTCTTCATTGTTGTGTTGGAGAGAACACTTTTATTACTTCTCATTTCTCAATTTATAGAGAGCTTGTAATAGTTTTATTTTCTAGAGAGAGAAATGGAGTTCACTTTTATAATTCTTGTCTCTACATTTATTATGGAGTAAATTTCTTTGCTAAGGCTAAAAGATGAAGTTTGCAATGCATTAATTATGTAAGTTCAATTCTCATTCCTTTGTTAGTATTGTTAAATACTTTTTGAATCCTTCATCTTCTCCATTTTTTCAACCATTCATAAGCTAGTAAGATAATTTTCATATGATGATTTGACTTTGTATGCCTTGTATACATAGATCTCAAGCATTAATGAGGAGATGATACACTTGTGTATTTCTTACTAGCCTATGTCCATTCTTTCTTTGAATGAGATACTTTTCATTGCCAAGCATGATTAGTCTTTGATATTCATGGAAACACCATAAATTTGAGATTTTAATCTTTAAATACTTTAATGATATGTTGAGTGCTTTCTACACTTTATGTGATTTTGAGACTCATCATTTTCTTAGTTAAAGTGTTGCCAAAGAGGATCTTTTAAATTTATGTCATAAACAACTTCATTAATCATTTTAAAGATTCAATTTGTATTTATCAAATAAGTCTATATAGGACGGTTTGACCTCCACCTAGACCTCCCAATCTTAGACAAATGAAATGTTATGATTTATCGAGCTAAACTCTTTGTAGTTGGCCATTTTCATAATCAAGTCATTTGCCTAGGGGAAACTAACAATGAGTTCTTAAATGCCTAGTTTAAATTTATGCCTTTTCTTTTTGTGTATTTTAAGTTTGAATCTTGGTTGATATTATGTGGGAATGGGTTGCACTTGCTTCACACCCTTTGTCACAAGATAAAAATGAGAGATACACTTGTGTTGATATTTGCTTACATCCTTTCTTTATATGGCATTTATATGGGAATGGGTTGCTTTTGCTCCACACCCTTTTGCTTAGAAATGGGTAAAATATTCAACACTTAGGAATTGCATTGAGAACTTTGAATGAGATTGATTTTACTTAACTTTGCAAAACAAATGAATTCTATAATGCCTTAGCCTTTTCTCATCTATTATTACATCATTTTAATTTTTATTGCAAGACTTTAAAATCAACAACTAAAATCAACCAATCATATTCTCTTAAACAAAGCCTTGGACTCGTAATCACTACATCGTCTTTCCGACTATCCTTGTGGTTCGACACTTGGACTTACCAAGTATTATAACTTGACAACCTGCACTTGGGTACCTTAGCACGGAAATATTTTCGGCGCGTCAAGTTTTTGGCGCCGTTGCCGGGGATACGGCGAAAGACGGATTACGGATTTTGTACAAAAATTCACTTTGTAAGTATTCTCTCCCTTTGTAAATTATTTTTCCTACTTATTATTTATTTATTTATTTTAGGTGGAAAATTTTATTCGAGATCACCCCTCCGGGCTTGTGCCCGAAAATTTGTACATTGATCTTCGCATAAGTCCACCAAGAGGCCAACCACTACCAAGGCATCCTAGTCCTTCACCTACTCCTTCCGAAATGGCTGACGAGGACAGCGAGTCCAATACCGGAGAAAACAATAATCACCATCCTTCGGTTCGAACAATGAGGGATTATCTTTAACCACCTCGGACGACGTCTAATTCTTGAATCATTCTCCCCACCGGACAAGCGGGAACATTCTCCTTCAAGCCAGGTATGCTTCAACATATCCCCTCTTTTCTTGGTATGGAATCCGAAAATCCGTACTTACATTTGAAAGATTTTGAGGAAGTTTGCTCCACGTTTCGTGAGGCAAACACCAATGAGGAAGTAATGCGTTTAAAACTTTTTCCTTTCTCCTTAAAAGATAAAGGAAAATTATGGTTGAATGCTCTAAGACCGCAATCTATTCGGTCTTGGCAAGTACTTCAATCGGAGTTTTTGAAAAAATTCTTTCCCGTCCATCGGACCAACGCTTTGAGAAGGGCGATATCCAATTTTTTGCCAAAAGAAATTGAAAGTTTTTACAAATGTTGGGAAAGATACAAGGAACTTTTAAACGCATGTCCTCACCATGGCCACGAAACATGGAGCCTTGTAAGTTATTTTTATGAATCTCTTACTCCCAAAATGCGTACATTTGTAGAGACCATGTGTAATGGTCAATTTTTGAGTAAAAGTCCCGAGGAGGCCTTGTTGTATTTTGATGAATTGGCAGAAGGTGCCCAAAATTGGAACACCTATACCGAGGAACCTAAGGCCAAACCTCTGGGAAAGGGTGGGTTGTACCAAATATCCAATGATGATGACATGGGGGTAAGCTTGTTCCAATTGTCTAAGAAGGTAGAGGCCTTAGAGACGAACAAGCTTAGAGATGTCAACGTAGTGTCATCAAGTCAATTGTGTGTCATTTGTGAAAAGTTGGGGCATTCCACGGAGGAGTGTCACACAATTCCGGCCTTCAAAGAGGTCCTCCAAAGTCCCTCACAAATCAATGCTATGAACTCATACTCTAGGCCAAACAATGACCCATTTTCTCAAAGGTACAATGAAGGGTGGAGGAACCATCCTAATTTTAGTTGGGGGGGAAATCAAAATGCTCATCAAAATTCGAATGCAAATTCCTACCAACCAAGACCACCTCCACCCCAAAACAACTCTTTTAGTCAAGCAAACCCAAACCCAAATTCAAATTCAAATTTGGAGACTCTTTTGCTGCAGTTTGTAGACAAAACCAATAGAGATGTTAGTGATTTGAAAACTCAAATGTCCAAACTCACCACCGCTTTAGCAACCCAAGAAAAAGGAAAGTTTCCGGCCCAACCAATAGCTAATCCTAGAGGGCAAGCCATGATAGTTGAAGGGGAGTCGATTGGGAATGTAGAGGAGTTGAAATCCATCACCATCCTTAGGAGTGGGAAAGAGATTGACAAAACTATAGTTCCTAAGGCCAAAAAGCCGGTGGACATAGGTGAGTCAAGCCAAGTTGAGAAGGTCACTATTGAAGAGAGAATGAGGGAAGAAGAGAGAGTCGGAAAAGAGGATTTGGAAAAAATCAAGAGTAGTGTCAAAATCCCTTTTCCGGAAAGGTTATCTCAACCTTTGAAAGAGACCCGAAATGCCGAAATTCTTGATGTGTTCAAACAAGTGAAAATTAACATTCCATTGCTTGATGTGGTGAAACAAATTCCTTCTTATGCAAAATTTTTAAAAGATTTGTGCACCACTAAGAGGCGATTGAATGTTAAAAAGAAGGCATTTATGGCAGAACAAGTGAGTTCAATAATGCAAGGCACCCGAATCCCAAAATTCAAAGATCCCGGTTGCCCCACCATTTCTTGTTTAATTGGCAACTTTAGAATCAAAAATGCATTGCTTGATCTGGGGGCGAGTGTTAATGTTTTGCCATATTCTGTCTACCAACAATTGGGTTTAGGAGAGTTGAAACCCACGAAAGTCACGATCCAATTGGCGGATCGATCGGTCAAGATTCCAAGGAGAATTGTAGAGGATGTGCTAATTCAAATTGATAAATTCTATTTTCCTGTGGATTTCATAGTTCTTGACATGCAACCGATATCCAATCCCGAAAATGAGATTCCCGTAATTTTGGGAAGACCCTTTCTTGCAACATCAAATGCTATTATCAATTGCAAAAATGGGATTGTAAAATTGGCTTTTGGAAATATGACTCTTGAGCTTAACGTTTTTTCAATAAGTAATAAACAAGATGATTTTGATGATGAAATTGAACATGCAAACATGATAGAGTCACTAGTACAAGACCATTTTTCTTCCACTTATGAATCGGAATCATTGGAAGACTTGCTAACCACTCCCAATGATCCCGAGGAATGTGTACATGTGTTTTCTTTGGATGATAGGAATAAGGAAGAATTTTTGAAGAATGAAGAAAATGCACAAGTGGAACCACCAAATCTTGAAGGAAAAAGCAACCGAAAGTTGCAATTTGAGGAGTTAGAGGAATTGAGGAGGGATGCATACCAAAATGCTAAGATAAGCAAAGAACGTGCAAACTTTTTTCATGATAAATCTATTTTAAGAAAAGAATTTAAACTCGGACACAAAGTTCTAGTTTATGACATGCGTTTGCATCTCTTCCCGGGAAAGCTGAAATCACGTTGGACCGGCCCATACATTGTTCGACATGTATTCCCTTTTGGGGCCGTGAATGTTGAGGA
Source organism: Lonicera japonica (assembly GCA_021464415.1). Lineage (NCBI taxonomy): Eukaryota > Viridiplantae > Streptophyta > Magnoliopsida > Dipsacales > Caprifoliaceae > Lonicera > Lonicera japonica. Next base: position 34,804,195 of record CM038467.1, read on the forward strand.
TCCCAAAACTGGCTTTGTGTTCAAAGTGAACGGACAACGCCTTAAGCCATTTTTGGAATTCCCATCTCAAGAGGAGTCTACCACTCTTGAAGATCCTACCTATACCTAACAAGTATAGGTGATGTTGTATATACTTTAAAAAAAAAAAAAAAAAATAGTATTTAAATCATAAGAAGAATACTCAGAAAAATCATGGCGATTATCCCTTAAAGCTGTCCAGTCAGGGGCCGTTGTTTCAGCAAAACCCGCAATAAAATCATCTTGTGAAGATTGCGACAAAAAACCGTCCGAGCCCGCATGGTAAACGGCGTCCAAGGTAGTCTGGTCATAGGACGGATGCGGAAATGATAGCAAATTCATTTCAGTCAGAGAAGCCCCGTTTTCTATAAAATTCACGGTAGACGGAGGGATCTCAGGTGCAATCTCTTCTGCCGACATAGGGAGGCTTAAAAAACCGCCAGGAGGAGCAAAGGAACATAACGGGTTAGCGCAGGAAGATCCCCTTTCTAACCGAGCCTCTAATGCCGTCACCCGTGCTTGTAACTCTTCCACCTTCTGTTCAAAAGAAGCAAGGAGAGCAGTATAGCCTCTAGCGGGATTCTCAATCCTCGCCGTGGCTTCAAGAAGATACGACCTAAGAGCCTCGAGAATTCGATCTTCGGGGACACGTTGCAAAAAAGATGCAACATTCCTAACCCCGAAAACAGTGAAAATTGTGTGATAGTCCTCACGATCAATCACATTTGGAAAAATTCTAGCATAATCACAAGCTAGAGGACATCTCTTGTGGTTATGAGCACAAGCCACACATGGACGACCTGCAAAACGGGGAGTGCTCGTCATTATTTTTGTTTATTTTTGCAAGAAAAACTGTAAAAATGGATGGTGTTGAAAAAGATAGATTGGGTTTGAGGAAGATGAAGAGGGAGGAAGATGAAGAAAAAAAAGGGGATAATAGCACGAAAAGGGGAAGGGAGATCCGACAAGAGGTCGCACCTTTCGGCGAAAGAAAGGGTGGCATCTCGAGGAGACAAGAGGTCGCACCTTTCGGCGAAAGAAAAAGGGTGGCATCTCGAGGAGTCCACTGCTGTAAGAGGTGATTTTTCAAAAAAAAAAACAAAACAAAACAAAAAAAAAAAAAACAAAACAAAACAAAACAAAACAAAAAAAAAAAAAAAAAAAAAAAAACAGATAAAAAAAAATAAAATTTGAAGTCCACTGTCGTAGGGAGGTGATTTTCCTATAAAAAATTTTTTTAAAAAAAAAAAAAAAACTCCATTTTTTATTTTTATTTCTTTTTGGGTTGTTGCATTATTTTAGCATAACTACTTGTGATGGCTTGAGTTTTAATTTTTCATGTTATGTTGGACTAATGCTAACCCGTTTTTCTTAGATTTTTTTTTTATCGTAGCTTTGAAATTAATTCTAACTTCTTTTTGGAGAAATTGGAAAGCAATTTTTCAAGAATTTGCCCACTTTTCGTGGTCTTCAAAAGCATTGAGGACAATGCGTTCTTCAAGTTGGGGGGTAATGTACTTAAACTTTAATGGCTTTTCAATTTCTGATTTTTTCATGCGTGTAGAGCTTCAAAAAAAAAAATTTGAAAGTTTGAATATGATGATCATTTTTTTAGAATTGTCTTTGAATTGATGGTTTTTGACATGAAATTCTTAATTCGGATAGGTAGTTGAGTGATAATCTCCATGGTATTGCTTTATTTAGATTCTTGAGCCTTGTAGTTTCCTATGAATATGCATAATGTTGTGGTTTGATTTAGTCTTTGGTATCACATAGAGTGATTTTCATCTTGTGTAGAGAGAAATAATGTTCAAATGCAATAAAAGCTCTTTCGAAAAGATCCTCCTTAGAGGGGACACATGCATGGCACTTAAAAAAAAAATTAAAAAACTTGGATGACTTTTAAACTTAATATTGACTTTAAGCTTCACTTGACTAAATCCATAAGTCATTTTGTCTAATATTAAGGATAGGCAAAGGTTACCATATGGAAAAGGGGTGAATAGCTTCCTTTGTGCATTTAAAAAAAAAGAAAAAAAAGTTATGAATGCAAAATTACAAAGTGAGACCGCTGCCCTCCATAGAGATGCAAACCACCTTGAGCTAATTTAGCAAAAAGTCCAAGTAAAAGATAAAAAAAAAGTGCTTAAAAATTGACAAAGTTCTTGAGCTTTTGTTTTTGAAAGATTTCTCTCTTCCACTATTGATGAATAGAACTATTTGTGATTAAGAATGATTGTGTCAAAGATCCATATGCATAGTACGTTCAAATGGGAATGTGGATCTAGTTTATAAAGGAGATTGTAAGCAATGGAGATCGTTATTCAAATGCCAACATTCCGGAAATTGTAATAGTAATGCCAAACACTTAAATCAATTCGTGAAAATGCTTCAATTCTACTACTTAGATTTCAAACTTCGGATGTTTGTGGGTATCATCACTGTAAACCCTCACGAGACAAACCACGTCTTCTAAGAGAACTTGGGAGTTTTTAAAATGGCTTAGTGCATTTTATCAATGCATTTTTGGATATTATATATAGCTATTTTTATTTTGCTTGCTAAGGGACTAGCAAGAGATAAGTCGGGGGGAGTTGATAAACGCTTAATATTGTCATTCATACGCTCATTTTCGGAGTTGTTTGACGCGTTTATTTCTCTAAAACAACTCGGTTTACCAACTTATTTTGCGATTAGTCTCGTAGCACTTTTGTATTTAACAATGCTTGGAAAGGCATATTTTTGTGTTTATTTTGGTGTTTTTAGATTTCAAGAAATATTGTATTTAATACAATATTGGAATTTTTCATGGACAAAAAGAATCCAAGAAAGAAAGTCTCCATGTCCATGTGATTAAAGAGCATCCAAGAAAGAAAGTCTCCATGTCCATGTGATTAAAGAGCATCCAAGAAAGAAAGTCTCCATGTCCATGTGATTAAAGAAAGAAAGTGGAATTCTCCATGTGATTAAAGAGCATCCAAGAAAGTGGAATTCTCCACCAAAAATAAACAATAAAAATAAAAATAAAAAGCATTGTTTATTATTTTAGCATCCAACACAACTCTCCTATTTATAGTCTTCATTGTTGTGTTGGAGAGAACACTTTTATTACTTCTCATTTCTCAATTTATAGAGAGCTTGTAATAGTTTTATTTTCTAGAGAGAGAAATGGAGTTCACTTTTATAATTCTTGTCTCTACATTTATTATGGAGTAAATTTCTTTGCTAAGGCTAAAAGATGAAGTTTGCAATGCATTAATTATGTAAGTTCAATTCTCATTCCTTTGTTAGTATTGTTAAATACTTTTTGAATCCTTCATCTTCTCCATTTTTTCAACCATTCATAAGCTAGTAAGATAATTTTCATATGATGATTTGACTTTGTATGCCTTGTATACATAGATCTCAAGCATTAATGAGGAGATGATACACTTGTGTATTTCTTACTAGCCTATGTCCATTCTTTCTTTGAATGAGATACTTTTCATTGCCAAGCATGATTAGTCTTTGATATTCATGGAAACACCATAAATTTGAGATTTTAATCTTTAAATACTTTAATGATATGTTGAGTGCTTTCTACACTTTATGTGATTTTGAGACTCATCATTTTCTTAGTTAAAGTGTTGCCAAAGAGGATCTTTTAAATTTATGTCATAAACAACTTCATTAATCATTTTAAAGATTCAATTTGTATTTATCAAATAAGTCTATATAGGACGGTTTGACCTCCACCTAGACCTCCCAATCTTAGACAAATGAAATGTTATGATTTATCGAGCTAAACTCTTTGTAGTTGGCCATTTTCATAATCAAGTCATTTGCCTAGGGGAAACTAACAATGAGTTCTTAAATGCCTAGTTTAAATTTATGCCTTTTCTTTTTGTGTATTTTAAGTTTGAATCTTGGTTGATATTATGTGGGAATGGGTTGCACTTGCTTCACACCCTTTGTCCCAAGATAAAAATGAGAGATACACTTGTGTTGATATTTGCTTACATCCTTTCTTTATATGGCATTTATATGGGAATGGGTTGCTTTTGCTCCACACCCTTTTGCTTAGAAATGGGTAAAATATTCAACACTTAGGAATTGCATTGAGAACTTTGAATGAGATTGATTTTACTTAACTTTGCAAAACAAATGAATTCTATAATGCCTTAGCCTTTTCTCATCTATTATTACATCATTTTAATTTTTATTGCAAGACTTTAAAATCAACAACTAAAATCAACCAATCATATTCTCTTAAACAAAGCCTTGGGCTCGTAATCACTACATCGTCTTTCCGACTATCCTTGTGGTTCGACACTTGGACTTACCAAGTATTATAACTTGACAACCTGCACTTGGGTACCTTAGCACGGAAATATTTTCGGCGCGTCACATGGCTAGCCAAGGCTTGTCTAAGGTTGTGTAATTGTGTAATTATAATTATGTTGCTTTCCTTATGTTGATTTTCTGCACTTGTAGAAATGTGTTGTAACATGTTTGAATACTTAATTCTATAGGTGTTTGTACAAAAGTTGTGTAATTAAGGAGAATGTAGTATGTAGTATGTTATACACAAGCCCATATACGCTAGTTATACATATTTTATACGGTCATGTTTGACATTACTTGTTTTAATTGCTTTTACCTATTTTAGCCAAGTTTAAAATGGGTTAGCAGCACTCTTGTGCCTTAATTGTGTGCTTAATTACGTTAATTCTGTAACGCCTCAACTGTTTAGAGGTTTTCAATTTTTGGGTCGGTTTTGTAAAGGATGTTGAATGTCGACGGAGGGTGATTATAAATTTAACAACAAATTAAAATTTTGAAATTTTGATTAAACCTGTGAAAACAGTTTTTTTTTTTTTCATATAAATTCCCAAAAACATGAACACAATTTCATATTTCCATAAAAGGAATATTTTATTAATATACAACATAATACCAATGAGGGACTAATTCTTCAATTCAACACTAACTAACTTAAGTCATCCCACCATCAAAGACTTCATAAGGTCCTGGTCATCAGAGGTAGCTAAACCTTTTTTTGCGCACCAACCCAAATGAGTACGCGTATCATTGTTTTAGAAAATGGGAGTGAGCCAAAAACCAGCTTAGTGAGAATTAATTACAAGGTTTTTATATCTATTGAAATAAACTTTTGAATACACATACATCGTGTCATAATTGAAGACAAGGAAATAGTCATATATATCTTTAACAATACTTGTATACTCATTATATAAGCTTGTATTATATCAAAGTAAAGTAAAATACGGGATGTTGAAAAATAGAACTTGTATGAGTTTTCTGCAAAAGAACCATGAAATAATATATTTTTTAAATTAAGGGTCTATATTCAACCAAATTCCAAAAGGATTGTAAAGTTAACTTTGCAGTAAATTTTTAAATTGTATTTTTTAATGGAATCATGCAAAATCAAGTTTGCACTATATGTTTTTTAGTATATTATTATAAATAAGTGTTTAATTAATGGTACTTTATAATAATTTTAACAAATTACATATTCAAAACCTATTTATTAATAAAATGCACATAATAATTTTTTCGGAGTTATTCAAAGTTAAGTTTGCACTCTTTATTTTCTAAAATATTACTATGCATTTTTGTTTATTTGACGTTGTTTTAAAGTTTTATAAATAAAATATAAGAATATACTTGTTAAAAAATATAAACACATCATGCAAAACAAATTTGCATTAAATTTTTTTGATTGCAAAGTTAAGTTTGCAGAAAACACAATTTAGTGCAAAGTAAAGTTTGCACTCGGTGAAAACCCTTACTTTAAAACACAATTGATAAGCAACTCCTTATCTCAAAATGATATGCATGATTTCTAGGCCGTTATTTCTAAAAAATATTATTTGTTGGATTTTTTGCGAAAAACATTATCACGAAAGCCTTTTTAGCTAATTTCTAGAGTAAAATAATGCCAAATCATTTAATGCACACGATAGATATAAACCCATTCCGAATCTCCAAACAATTAAAGGAACAAATACGATATATGAAAATACAATGTGTTGGCACTATAATATACACTAACTATGCTATGTTAGGCATCGCTCCAAACCCTAATTTATAGCAGCTACCACTCTATTAGTTTATGGGTTGGAATGTGATAGGAAAATAAGTTGAGAAATGTGGTGAAAACTTCCCTTGGTTCATTTGATAACAAGATGGAAATGGTAAAAAAAAATGTATTTTTGTAAAAAGTTGGAAAATAAGTTGAAGAATGTAGTGGGATGTTCTCCTGCTTATTTGCCTTTTCCATGGAAATTTTTTCTTAGTAGTTAAAAAAAATCCACAAAAAATAAAGGATGTTGGAGGACATCTACTCATATAAATAAGCATGAGATGGAGATGATCTAACCACATCCCTAAATTTATTTTTTCAACTTGTCATAAAGCAATTAGTTTTGCAATAATTTCATATCTTGTTATCAAACGGACATTTTCCATGGAAAAATAATTCTTTGAATGGTGAAGAAGAAAAAAATTTCAAAATAAATAAATAAAAGAAAGATGAAAGAGATCCATTTATAAAAATAAGCTTGAGATGAAAAGTATCTAACAACATTACTCATCTCATTTCCCAACTTCTCATAAAAATATATTATTTTTAATCAGCTAGAGCTAAGAGAACACCTTTCCACATTACTTAACTTGTTTTCCAACTTCTCAAAAAAATTAGTTGGTTTTACTATTATTTTCAATCTTGTCATTAGAGAGCCTTATACCTTTTTTTTAACATAAAATATTTAAAATCAAACCTACTTCTCACTGTTTATGCTGTCTTTATTGCAATGGTCTAATAATGTAAACATAGCAATTGGGGGCTGTATTCGACATGCTAAAATTCTAATAGGGTAGGAAAAATGATGAAGGAAAGATAAAGTTAGCAGCCGATATGATACAACACATACATGGGGATACGGAAAATATAGAAAAAGTTAGGATACGCTTCAGAAAATTAATATGTAATATATTCTAAAAGTTAGTTGTTTTACAAAGTTTAAGAATACTTATGTTGATATTCGTCAAGACATTAATCTAAAAATCAATATATTACATAAAACATGAAATAGCTATTTAGCTTCAATTAACTCCAAATATTTTACACATTCCATCAAAAGAATTATTATCTTACATCGATCTCATGTCTACCCTATTATCTAAAAAGATAGCAAGTAATGTCATCTATCGGATAACAAAAAAAATACGCATTACTATCAACTTCAAGTAAGTGAGAGTACTTGTATGAAATATTATCATATTTTCCTATCCTATCCTTGACGTATCCGTAGTGTATCTTAGCCGTGTCCATGAAGTATCCTAAAAATAATAAATGCAGAAATTTTCGATATGTATCATGAAGGTATCTAGGCAAGCACAAGTGCATAACACGTACCATATATGGATGTGGCGACCCTATATAAAGTATCCGTACTTTAGGAGGTAGGCACGATACACTATGGTGGCATGATACATCGTGGAAAAAAATATAGTTTTGGTATGATATATAATATATCATGTGAGGGAATCAAACCTTCACACCAACCAAGGCCATCCCTTAAACTCAAGGCAAGCCTTTAGTAATTTGTCCATGTAACGACTCAAAATATCTCACATCGATTAGTATATAATGGGAAGGTCATTAGTATATATGTAGGAACAATAAACCTAACTTACAACTTCGGCTAGCCATTTTGCGGTGAACCCGGGTGTTTACATATGGTATCAGAGGAGACCCAAGACCACTACCACGTGATGTGCCGATATTGTAGGTTAGGTCTCTACGGTTGAAGGCAAGTCGAAATTGCTGGATACGACTACCTAGACCTTAATTAACAATTTAGGCCAATCATCAGTAGTGTAATAAAAAAGTCATTGATATATATGCGTAGGTGAGTTGTTACAGTCTACTTGGAATTGAAGTTTTCACACTAATCAAAGTTTTTAGTGCTACAATGCAATAAGACACTGTATATACTATATTAAACTACTATATTAATATTTTTATTATATATATTTTTTATAGTTGATAAACTAAATATAATACTTTATCTTACAATTATAACATTTACAATAAAAATAGTTTTAAGGGGTCATGGTAACCAACAACTTGGCTAGCCATGCCACTTACTGATAATATTATTTATTTATTTATTTTAATCCAGAGAAAAATATAATTGTATCTATTTCACCTGCGAAAGAGACAAGAAAATGCTTCACTCCTACCTGTCCAAAATTTATAATTAAAGATGACTTGGACCAAGTCTTAGATAACATATATTATTCTAATTAATTTTGTGGCATCGCCTGACAAGGAAACGTTTCACTCCTACCTGCCCAAAAATATATCTAATTAATTAAAGATGACACCGACAAAGATCATTATTCATATTTGTATAATTTTCCTAATAACAATAAAAAAAATTAATTTTTGTGAAAAATTAGAAAATAAGTTAAAATATGTAGTAAGATATCTTCTTACTTCTTGATTTTCTCATGGAAATTTTTTTATTTGAAAGTTGAGAAAGAAAATTTTTTTACAAAAAACAATTAAGTATGGAGGACACTTGCTCATAAAAATGAGTATAAGATGGAGAGTATCTAATCATGTATCTCAACTTTTTTTTCAACTTATCACACAAATAAAATATTTTTCTTACCATTTTCTATATTGTTATCAAATAGAGCCGTAGCATCAGTTGGTACATAATTTATATACTTGTAGTCACTAATCCTTCTCAGTTTAGTGTTTTAAATATATATATATATATATTTTTTTTTCTTGGCTTTTTTCAAGAAATTTGTTTCTTTGAAAGTTGATAAAGAAAATTTTTCACAAAAAATAATTAAGGATAGAGAGCATATATTCTTTAAAATGAGTATGAAATGGAAACAATCTCATCATATGTCTCAACTTCTTTTCCAACCTATCATGTAAATAAAGTATTTTTCTTAACATTTTTTATGTTATTATGAAACGGAGCCGGTCGTAGCATCGGTTGAGACTTAATTTATATACTTATAGTCACTAATCCTTCTTAGTTTGGTGCTTTGAAGGAAAAAGAAAACCCAAAACTTTTAACTCATTGATAAACGCTTAATATTGTCATTCATTTGCTCATTTTCGGAGTTGTTTGACGCGTTTATTTCTCTAAAACTACTCGGTTTGCCAACTTATTTCGCGATTAGTCTCGTAGCACTTTTGTATTTAACAATGCTTGGAAAGGCATATTTTTGTGTTTATTTTGGTGTCTTTAGATTTCAAGAAATATTGTATTTAATACAATATTGGAATTTTCCATGGACAAAAAGAATTCAAGATAGTGAAATTTTTTATGGACAAAAAGAATTCAAGAAAGTGGAAGTCTCCATGTGATTAAAGAGCATCCAAGAAAGAAAGTCTCCATGTCCATGTGATTAAAGAGCATCCAAGAGAGAAAGTCTCCATGTCCATGTGATTAAAGAAAGAAAGTGGAATTCTCCATGTGATTAAAGAGCATCCAAGAAAGTGGAATTCTCCACCAAAAATAAACAATAAAAATAAAAATAAAAAAATAAAAATAAAAAGCATTGTTTATTATTTTAGCATCCAACACAACTCTCCTATTTATAGTCTTCATTGTTGTGTTGGAGAGAACACTTTTATTACTTCTCATTTCTCAATTTATAGAGAGCTTGTAATAGTTTTATTTTCTAGAGAGAGAAATGGAGTTCACTTTTATAATTCTTGTCTCTACATTTATTATGGAGTAAATTTCTTTGCTAAGGCTAAAAGATGAAGTTTGCAATGCATTAATTATGTAAGTTCAATTCTCATTCCTTTGTTAGTATTGTTAAATACTTTTTGAATCCTTCATCTTCTCCATTTTTTCAACCATTCATAAGCTAGTAAGATAATTTTCATATGATGATTTGACTTTGTATGCCTTGTATACATAGATCTCAAGCATTAATGAGGAGATGATACACTTGTGTATTTCTTACTAGCCTATGTCCATTCTTTCTTTGAATGAGATACTTTTCATTGCCAAGCATGATTAGTCTTTGATATTCATGGAAACACCATAAATTTGAGATTTTAATCTTTAAATACTTTAATGATATGTTGAGTGCTTTCTACACTTTATGTGATTTTGAGACTCATCATTTTCTTAGTTAAAGTGTTGCCAAAGAGGATCTTTTAAATTTATGTCATAAACAACTTCATTAATCATTTTAAAGATTCAATTTGTATTTATCAAATAAGTCTATATAGGACGGTTTGACCTCCACCTAGACCTCCCAATCTTAGACAAATGAAATGTTATGATTTATCGAGCTAAACTCTTTGTAGTTGGCCATTTTCATAATCAAGTCATTTGCCTAGGGGAAACTAACAATGAGTTCTTAAATGCCTAGTTTAAATTTATGCCTTTTCTTTTTGTGTATTTTAAGTTTGAATCTTGGTTGATATTATGTGGGAATGGGTTGCACTTGCTTCACACCCTTTGTCACAAGATAAAAATGAGAGATACACTTGTGTTGATATTTGCTTACATCCTTTCTTTATATGGCATTTATATGGGAATGGGTTGCTTTTGCTCCACACCCTTTTGCTTAGAAATGGGTAAAATATTCAACACTTAGGAATTGCATTGAGAACTTTGAATGAGATTGATTTTACTTAACTTTGCAAAACAAATGAATTCTATAATGCCTTAGCCTTTTCTCATCTATTATTACATCATTTTAATTTTTATTGCAAGACTTTAAAATCAACAACTAAAATCAACCAATCATATTCTCTTAAACAAAGCCTTGGACTCGTAATCACTACATCGTCTTTCCGACTATCCTTGTGGTTCGACATTTGGACTTACCAAGTATTATAACTTGACAACCTGCACTTGGGTACCTAAGCACGGAAAGTATTTTCGGCGCGTCACTCATTGATTTCCTAATTAAAAATCATGGAATAAATTTTTGGTACTTGTCTGAAAGTATCATAAACTTTGGTTATCTGATAAAATGGACCAACTTTTTTGTACATTTGATACAAAATACCGAAAAAGTAATTAATATTGCCGACATTTGTTAAAAAAATGCTGTAAATTTATTGTATCTTGTGTAGGATGTCATAGTTTTGTACAAAATGCCAAGAAAAATATTCTATATTATTGGCATTTGTTATAAAATGCCATAAATTTATACTTAATAAATGCCGTAAAAAAGCCAGTTTTCTTGTTGTGTAAAACCCCATGATAACACTTAATGTATAGGATATATATAGATAATAACTAGTGCAGAGGCAAACTCTAATGTTTGGAACAACATACTTAGTAATTTTTTACATTAGAACACTTAATGTGGTTCGACACTTGGACTTACCAAATATTATAACTTGACCACCTGCACTTGGGTACCTAAGCACGGAAGTATTTTCGGCGCGTCAAGTTTTTGGCGCCGTTGCCGGGGATATGGCGAAAGACAGATTACGGGTTTTGTAAAAAAAAAAAAAATCACTTTGTAAGTATTCTCTCCCTTTGTAAATTACTTTTCCTACTTATTATTATTTTTTTTTAGGTGGAAAATTTTATTCGAGATCACCCTCCGGGCTTATGCCCGGAAATTTGTACATTGATCTTCGTATAAGTCCTCCAAGAGGCCAACCACTACCAAGGCATCCTAGTCCTTCACCTACTCCTTCCGAAATGGCTGACGAGGATAATGAGTCAAATACCGGATAAAACAATAATCACCATCCTCCAGTTCGAACAATGAGGGATTATCTTCAACCACCTCGGACGACGTCTAATTCTTGCATCATTCTCCCCACCGGACAAGCGGGAACATTCTCCTTCAAGCTAGGTATGCTTCAACATATCCCCTCTTTTCATGGTATGGAATCCGAAAATCCGTACTTACATTTGAAAGATTTTGAGAAAGTTTGCTCCACGTTTCGTGAGGCAAACACCAATGAGGAAGTAATGCGTTTAAAACTTTTTCCTTTCTCCTTAAAAGATAAAGGAAAATTATGGTTGAATGCTCTAAGACCGCAATTTATTCGGTCTTGGCAAGTACTTCAATCGGAGTTTTTGAAAAAATTATTTCCCGTCCATTGGACCAACGCTTTGAGAAGGGCAATATCCAATTTTTCGCCAAAAGAAAATGAAAGTTTTTACAAGTGTTGGGAAAGATACAAGGAACTTTTAAACGCATGTCCTCACCATGGCCACGAAACATGGAGCCTTGTAAGCTATTTTTACGAATCTCTTACTCCCAAAATGCGTACATTTGTAGAGACCATGTGTAATGGTCAATTCTTGAGTAAAAATCCCGAGGAGGCCTTGTTGTATTTTGATGAATTGGCGGAAGGTGCCCAAAATTGGAACACCTATACCGAGGAACCTAAGGCCAAACCTCTGGGAAAGGGTGGGTTGTACCAAATATCCAATGATGATGACATGGGGGTAAGGTTGTTCCAATTGTCTAAGAAGGTAGAGGCCTTAGAGACAAACAAGCTTAGAGATGTCAATGTAGTGTCATCAAGTCAATTGTGTATCATTTGTGAGAAGGTGGGGCATTCTACGGAGGAATGTCACACAATCCCGGCCTTCAAAGAGGTCCTTCAAAGCCCCTCACAAATCAATGCTATGAACTCATACTCTAAGCCAAATAATGACCCATTTTCTCAAAGGTACAATGAAGGGTGGAGGAACCATCCTAATTTTAGTTAGGGGGGAAATCAAAATGCTCATCAAAATTCGAATGCAAACTCGAACTCCTACCAACCAAGACCACCTCCACCCCAAAACAACTCTTTTGGTCAAGCGAACCCAAACCCAAATTCAAATTTGGAGACTCTTTTGCGGCAGTTTGTAGACAAAACCAATAGAGATGTTACTGATTTGAAAACTCAAATGTCCAAACTCACCACCGCTTTAGCAACCCAAGAAAAAGGAAAGTTTTCGGCCCAACCAATAGCTAATCCTAGAGGGCAAGCCATGATAGTTGAGGCGGAGTCGAGTGGGAATGTAGAGGAGTTGAAATCCATCACCATCCTTAGGAGTGGGAAAGAAATTGACCAAACTATAATTCCTAAGGCCAAAAAGCCGGTGGACATAGCCGAGTCAAGTCAAGTTGAGGAGATCACCTTAGAAGAGATAATGAGGGAAGAAGAGAAAGTTGGAAAAGAGGATTTAAAGAAAATCAAGAATAGCATCAAAGTCCCTTTTCCCGAAAGGTTAAATCAACCTCCTAAGGAAAATCGAAACACCGAAATTCTTGTGTGTTTAGGCAAGTCAAGATCAACATTCCATTGCTTGATGCGGTCAAGCAAATACCTTCATATGCTAAATTTCTCAAAGATTTGTGTACTACAAAAAGAAGGTTGAATGTTAAGAAAAAAGCATTTATGACAGAGCAAGTGAGCTCTATCATGCAAGGCACTCGTATTCCAAAATTCAAAGATCCCGGTTGCCCAACCATTTCATGTTTAATTGGCAATTGTCGCATAAAAAATGCTTTACTTGATTTGGGAGCTAGTGTTAATGTGCTTCCTTTTTCGGTGTACCAACAATTGGGGTTAGGAGAGTTGAAACCCACCAAAGTGACAATTCAATTGGCGGATCGCTCCGTTAAGATACCGAGAGGGATAATAGAGGATGTTCTTGTGCAAATTGATAAATTCTACTTTCCCGTTGATTTCATTGTTCTTGATATGCAACCAGTAGCAAATCCCGCTAATGAAATTCCTGTCATTTTAGGAAGACCATTTCTTGCCACATCTAATGCCATCATTAATTGTAAGAATGGAATTGTTAAGTTGGCTTTTGGAAACATGACTCTTGAGCTAAATGTGTTCTCTTTAAGCAAACAACAAAATGATTTTGATGAAGAAAGTGAAAATGTGAACATGATAGAGTCATTAGTCCAAGATCATTTTAATAATACTTACGATTTGGATTCAATGGAAGAGAATCTAACCACTTCCAATGAATTCGATGAGTGTTTGCAAGTGTTTTCCTTACTTGATGATAAGGTTCATGATCCGAAGGAGAAAAAGGGGAGCACATCCGATCTAACACTAAAGCTTGAGGGACAAATGGAGCTCAAGCCATTGCCAAGCAACTTGAAGTACATTTTCCTAGGTGCTTCCAGAACCTACCCTGTGGTAATCTCTTCCGAACTCTCAAAAGAGCAAGAGGTGAGGTTGGTAAGTATGCTTAATAAACATAAGAAAGCTTTTGGTTGGACACTAGCTGACCTCCAAGGGATTAATCCTTTAATTTACACTCACAAAATCCACTTGGAGGAAAATGCTAAACCATCTAGACAATTTCAACGCCGCTTGAACCCAAATATGCAAGAAGTTGTAAGAAATGAGGTATTGAAATTGCTAGATGCGAAAATCATTTATCCAATCTCCGATAGCAAATGGGTGAGTCCAACCCAAGTTGTACCAAAGAAATCCGGGCTTACAGTAGTAAAAAATGAACAAAATGAATTAATACCCCAAAGAGTCACCACCGGGTGGCGAGTGTGCATTGACTACCGTAAGCTTAATGAAGTAATACGTAAAGATCATTTCCCGCTCCCATTTTTGGACCAAACACTTGAAAGAGTAGCCGGGCATGAATTTTACGCGTTCTTAGATGGATTCTCCGGGTACAACCAAATTGAGATTGATTTAAATGATCAAGAGAAAACCACCTTCACATGCCCCTTTGGTACCTTTGCATATCGAAGGATGCCATTTGGGTTGTGCAATGCACCAGCAACCTTTCAAAGGTGCATGCTAAGTATCTTTAGCGACATGGTGGAAAAGACCTTAGAGGTATTTATGGATGACTTTACCGTTTACGGTAAGTCATTCGATAATTGTTTGTTGAATGTTAAGCAGGTTTTAGAAAGGTGCATTGAGAAACAACTTGTTCTTAATTGGGAGAAATGTCATTTCATGGTGACAAAGGGCATTGTCTTAGGGCACATTATTTCGGAGAAGGGAATCGAAGTTGACAAGGAAAAAATTGAAATTATCTCAAAGCTCCCCACCCCCAAGTCAATCAAGGATGTTCGCTCATTCTTGGGGCATGCCGGATTCTACCGAAGGTTCATTCAAAATTTTAGCACCATTGCTAAACCCATGTGCAAGTTGCTCTTGAAAAATGCCCCATTCGAATGGACCAAGGAATGTGAAGAAGCCTTTGTAAAACTCAAGCACATGCTCACTACAGCACCCATCATGCAAACCCCCGATTGGAGTTTTCCATTCGAACTCATGTGCGATGCAAGCGATTACACCGTGGGAGCGGTCCTCGGCCAAAGAAAGGACAAAAAGCCCGGGGTCATTTACTATGCGAGCCGAACTCTCAATGAGGCTCAAATGAACTACACCACCACCGAGAAAGAACTCTTGGCTATTGTCTTTGCCCTCGACAAATTTCGGTCCTACCTCATTGGGTCTCCTATTGTCATTTTCACCGATCATGCGGCCCTCAAGTATCTTTTCACAAAGAAAGATGCAAAGGCAAGACTTCTAAGATGGATTCTTCTCCTACAAGAATTCAATCTTTTCATAAAGGATAAGAAGGGTGTCGAAAATGTGGTGGCGGATCATTTATCTCGCCTTTCATTCACCGACCACATTGAAGAGAGTGCTATTAAAGACTCTTTTCCGGATGAGCAACTATTCACAATCTCTTCCTCACCATGGTATGCCGATATCGTGAACTATCTTGTCACCGGAAAGATGCCAATCCATTGGAATGCCCAAGACCGAAGAAAATTCTTATCCGAGGTCAACCGTTTCTATTGGGATGACCCGTACTTGTTCAAGTATGGGGCGGATCAAATTATTCGACGATGTATTCCCAATGACGAGTTCGAAAGAGTTCTAAGCTTTTGCCATAATGAAGCTTGTGGTGGACATTTCTCGGCCAAAAAGACGGCCGCCAAGATCTTGCAAAGTGACCTTTATTGGCCAACAGTGTTCAAAGATGCCTACCAACATTGCAAATCTTGCCCGAGATGCCAAATGTTAGGAGGGATTACAAGAAAAAGCATGATGCCGCTTAATCCAATCTTGGTGATTGAAGTGTTCGATTGTTAGGGAATCGATTTCATGGGACCATTCCCATCCTCTTTCGGTAACCTTTATATTTTAGTGGAGGTTGATTATGTTTCCAAGTGGGTAGAGGCCCAAGCTTGCAAGAAAAATGATCACAAAGTGGTGATCCGATTTTTAAAAGAAAATATTCTTGCAAGGTTTGGCACTCCTAAAGCGATTATAAGCGATGGTGGTACTCATTTTTGCAATAAACCTTTTGAATCTTTAATGCAAAAATATGGGGTAAATCACAAAGTATCACTCGCTTATCATCCGCAAACCAATGGCCAAGCCGAACTTGCCAATAGGGAGATAAAACAAATTCTTGAAAAGACGGTAAATCCAAATCGCAAGGATTGGTCATTACGTCTTAACGATGCACTTTGGGCTTACCGTACGGCTTTTAAAACAATTTTAGGAATGTCTCCCTATCGGATAGTATATGGCAAGCCTTGCCATCTTCCTGTTGAGTTGGAACATAGATCATTTTGGGCAATTAAAATGATGAATTTTGATATTGAAAATGTCGGAAGCAACCGAAAGTTACAACTTGAGGAGTTGGAGGAATTAAGGAGGGATGCATACCAAAATGCTAAGATAAACAAAGAACGTGCAAAACTTTTCTATGATAAATCTATTTTAAGAAAAGAATTTAAACTCGGGCACAAAGTTCTAGTTTATGACACGCGTTTGCATCTCTTCCCGGAAAGCTGAAATCACGTTGGACCGGCCCATACATTGTTCGACATGTATTCCCTTTTGGGGCCGTGAATGTTGAGGATCCCAAAACCGGCTTTGTGTTCAAAGTGAACGGACAACGCCTTAAGCCATTTTTGGAATTCCCACCTCAAGAGGAGTCCACCACTCTTGAAGATCCGACCTATACCTAACAAGCATAGGTGTTGTTTGTGTATAATTTTTACTTTTATTAAAAAAAAAAAAAAAAAAAAACAAAAAAAAAAACAAAAATTTTTTTTTCTTTATTTTCTTTCCTTCTTTTTTGGGTTTGGTTTGATACACATGATATGAGGATTGAAATGTGGTTGTAATGCATGCATGTTATGTTTTATCTAATTCTAACCCGTTTGTTTTTGTTAGTGTGTACATATAGTAATTTTGCTTTGAAAAATAGCTCTCTTTTTCTCATGAAAATCGAAAAGCCAAATGGGAGAATGCCAATTTCTCGTTCTCTTTGCATTGAGGACAATGCGTTCTTCAAGTTGGGGGGTGATGTACTTAAACTTTAATGGCTTTTCAATTTCTGAATTTTTCATGCGTGTAGAGCTTCAAAAAAAAAATATTGGAAGTTTGAATATGATGATCATTTTTTAGAATTGTCTTTGAATTGATGGTGTTTGACATAAAATTCTTAATTCGGATAGGTAGTTGAGTGATAATCTCCATGACATTGCTTCATTTAGATTCTTGAGCCTTGTAGTTTCCTATGAATATGCATAATGTTGTGGCTTGATTTAGTCTTTGGTATCACATAAAGTGATTTTCATCTTGTGTAGAGAGAAATAATGTTCAAATGCAATAAAAGCTCTTTCGAAAAGATCCTCCTTAGAGGGGACACATGCATGGCACTTAAAAAAAAAAAAATTTTAAAAAACTTGGATGACTTTTAATCCTAATATTGACTTAAAGCTTCACTTGGCTAATTCATAAGTCATTTTGTCTAATATTAAGGATGGGCAAAGGTTACCATATGGAAAAGGGGTGAATAGCTTCCTTTGTGCATTTAAAAAAAAAAAAGAAGAAGTTATGAATGCAAAATTACAAAGTGAGACCGCTGCCCTCCATAGAGATGCAAACCACCTTGAGCTAATTTAGCAAAAAGTCCAAGTAAAAGAAAAAAAAAAGGTGCTTAAAATTGACAAAGTTCTTGAGCTTTTGTTTTTGAAAGATTTCTCTCTTCCACTATTGATGAATAGAACTATTTGTGATTAAGAATGATTGTGTCAAAGATCCATATACATAGTGTGTTGAAATGGGAATGTGGAACTAGTTTCTAAAGGAGATTGTAAGCAATGGAGATCGTTATTCAAATGCCAACATTCCGGAAATTGTAAGAGTAATGCCAAACACTTAAATCAATTCGTGAAAATGCTTCAATTCTACTACTTAGATTTCAAACTTCGGATGTTTGTGGGTATCATCACTGTAAACCCTCACGAGACAAACCTCGTCTTCTAAGGGAACTTAGGAGTTTTTAAAATGGCTTAGTGCATTTTATCAATGCATTTTCGGATATTATATATAGCTATTTTTATTTTGCTTGCTAAGAGACTAGCAAGAGATAAGTCGGGGGGAGTTGATAAACGCTTAATATTGTCATTCATTTGCTCATTTTCGGAGTTGTTTGACGCGTTTATTTCTCTAAAACTACTCGGTTTGCCAACTTATTTCGCGATTAGTCTCATAGCACTTTTGTATTTAACAATGCTTGGAAAGGCATATTTTTGTGTTTATTTTGGTGTCTTTAGATTTCAAGAAATATTGTATTTAATACAATATTGGAATTTTCCATGGACAAAAAGAATTCAAGATAGTGAAATTTTTCATGGACAAAAAGAATTCAAGAAAGTGAAAGTCTCCATGTGATTAAAGAGCATCCAAGAAAGAAAGTCTCCATGTCCATGTGATTAAAGAGCATCCAAGAGAGAAAGTCTCCATGTCCATGTGATTAAAGAAAGAAAGTGGAATTCTCCATGTGATTAAAGAGCATCCAAGAAAGTAGAATTCTCCACCAAAAATAAACAATAAAAATAAAAATAAAAAAATAAAAATAAAAAGCATTGTTTATTATTTTAGCATCCAACACAACTCTCCTATTTATAGTCTTCATTGTTGTGTTGGAGAGCACACTTTTATTACTTCTCATTTCTCAATTTATAGAGAGCTTGCAATAGTTTTATTTTCTAGAGAGAGAAATGGAGTTCACTTTTATAATTCTTGTCTCTACATTTATTATGGAGTAAATTTCTTTGCTAAGCCTAAAAGATGAAGTTTGCAATGCATTAATTATGTAAGTTCAATTCTCATTCCATTGTTAGTATTGTTAAATACTTTTTGAATCCTTCATCTTCTCCATTTTTTCAACCATTCATAAGCTAGTAAGATAATTTTCATATGATGATTTGACTTTGTATGCCTTGTATACATAGATCTCAAGCATTAATGAGAAAATGATACACTTGTGTATTTCTTACTAGCCTATGTCCATTCTTTCTTTGAATGAGATACTTTTCATTGCCAAGCATGATTAGTCTTTGAATATTCATAGAAACACCATAAATTTGAGATTTTAATCTTTAAATACTTTAATGATATGTTGAGTGCTTTCTACACTTTATGTGATTTTAAGACTCATCATCTTCTTAGTTAAAGTGTTGCCAAAGAGAATCTTTTAAATTTATGTCATAAACAACTTCATTAATCATTTTAAGGATTCAATTTGTATTTATCAAATAAGTCTATATAGGAAGGTTTGACCTCCACCTAGACCTCCCAATCTTAGACAAATGAAATGTTATGATTTATCGAGCTAAACTCTTTATAGTTGGCCATTTTCATAATCAAGTCATTTGCCTAGGGGAAACTAACAATGAGTTCTTAAATGCCTAGTTTAAATTTATGCCTTTTCTTTTTGTGTATTTTAAGTTTGAATCTTGGTTGATATTATGTGGGAATGGGTTGCACTTGCTTCACACCCTTTGTCACAAGATAAAAATGAGAGATACACTTGTGTTGATATTTGCTTACATCCTTTCTTTATATGGCATTTATATGGGAATGGGTTGCTTTTGCTCCACACCCTTTTGCTTAGAAATGGGTAAAATATTCAACACTTTGGAATTTCATTGAGAACTTTGAATGAGATTGATTTTACTTAACTTTGCAAAACAAATGAATTCTATAATGCCTTAGCCTTTTCTCATATATTATTACATCATTTTAATTTTTATTGCAAGACTTTAAAATCAACAACTAAAATCAACCAATCATATTCTCTTAAACAAAGCCTTGGACTCGTAATCACTACATCGTCTTTCCGACTATCCTTGTGGTTCGACACTTGGACTTACCAAGTATTGTAACTTGACAACCTGCACTTGGGTACCTAAGCACGGAAGTATTTTCGGCGCGTCACTCATTGATTTCCTAATTAAAAATCATGGAATAAATTTTTGGTACTTGTCTGAAAGTATCATAAACTTTGGTTATCTGATAAAATGGACCAACTTTTTTGTACATTTGATACAAAATACCGAAAAAGTAATTAATATTGCCGACATTTGTTAAAAAAATGCTGTAAATTTATTGTATCTTGTATAGGATGTCATAGTTTTGTACAAAATGCCAAGAAAAATATTCTATATTATTGGCATTTGTTATAAAATGCCATAAATTTATACTTAATAAATGCCGTAAAAAAGCCAGTTTTCTTGTTGTGTAAAACCCCATGATAACACTTAATGTATAGGATAGATATAGATAATAACTAGTGCAGAGGCAAACTCTAATGTTTGGAACAACATACTTAGTAATTTTTTACATTAGAACATATACATATATATAATGATATTTGTTAGAATGATAATTAAACTTGCTATTCATTCTTAAGGTCATGAGCTTAATTAAATCCAACATTATTTTATAGTAATTTTTGACTCTTGAGGGCTAATTTGGTTATTTTGTGCCATAACGAACCTCATGTGTTTAATATATCATTGCTTAAGGGTAGATTCTATATGTGCGTGCAATATATGAATTGCTAGTAATTTTTCACATTAATTAGAAATAACTTAATGATAATTGGTATGGTGGTAAAAGAAATTATTCATGTTTAAAGTCGCGAGTTCAAGTCATATCTTCACATTGGGTGTAGTGTAATGAAAAGTATTTTTCATTATATTCTAATTAAAGGGCCTCGGTTTTAAAAATCTCCTCATAAACATTACTTTATTTTCGGTGCTAGATGGGCAACTTGGTAACTTTGTGTAGTACCAAAACCCCCTCGATGTATTAATGTATTTAATATATAGCACTATTTTTTTGAGAAAATATAAAATGTATATGTATATTTAATTGTTAATCATTTCCATTTTTTTATTTGAGGTGCTCCAAGGAATCTAGGAGGTTTAGAGAAAAAGGGTCAACTTTCAGCTTCTGTGGTACTAATTAATTTTCTTCTACTTGTTTTATCCCAAATGGATCAACCTTCGGTTTGTTAGCCTCTCCTCAGCATTTCAGGATCCGCGGGCGAGGCATTGCTTTCAACAAGGTAATAAAATTCCTTAATTCCTTACTTATATATGCTTTATATATATATATATATATGTATGTATAGCTGCAATATATCAAAATGTTTATTTGGATAAATCATGTATACATATAACTTCTTGGTTGAATTTTTTTATTATATTAAGTGGTGATGATGTACTAAAATCGACCTAATTTTTCTCAAAAAGCAATGGGACGCTTTTCCGATGATCGAATTTTCGAATAAAATTGGAATCAAAGTGGAAACCATATTCAAATTTCTGAATTTTCTTAATTCCCAAAAACACATTCTTCAGTGTATAGTATTTATAATTTTTTTCACATTAAGTGATTATATGTATTGGTTAATAGCTATGTACATCCTATAATATAAATTATATATATATATATTTTTTTTTTCTTATAATTTAATTTCAGCATACTCAATAGATAAAAATATAACGTAGTTTTGTATTGTGAGATTTAAATTAATTGTGATTTCACTAGACACTAGTGGAGCTAGTATCTAATGTTCTGTTGTAGAATTAAATTTGTACTTCTTATAAAATTAGTCCCAAGATGTTTATGTTGTTTTGAGGTGTTGTATTATTGCAATATCGTAGTTAAAAAAATTATCAGAATTCATGATTTATATTCAAATATCAAAGTTATATAGAAAATTTAAGAAATCAGAAATATTCAGTAAATTTTGAAAGTTTCCATTTTTGGAAAAAAAAGTTCAAAATTTTCGATTTTGGAATCGGAAAGTTATTTAAAATTACATCTTCTATAATATAAAAAAATTTTCAAATAAGCCTATTCATCTAGGGGTGTTGTGTAGTAAATCGGTCGGTAATCACCCTTACCAATACAAAAATCATAGTAAGAAGTAGAATACCAAATTTTGTTAGTTCATCAATAGGTATTTGAAATTAGAAACTGGCCAATACCAAAATGCTCTATTTTTTGGTATATCTTTCATTGTCCGAGAACTTCATGGATGATGAGAGTTGAATCCCCGTAAACTTCAATGACATAATGGTTCATCTTGAATTTTATAAAATTAAACACCTAAGCACAAGTGATTAGTTTGTAATATAAATAAGAAGTCCAGGGTCGAATCCATAAGGAAAACACTATGGTAATGTTTGGTTGATATTTTGAGTTAAGTTTTTAAGTTGATTTTTAAAATCTTGTGTTTGATAAAATTTGGAAGTATCTTGAAAAGTGAATTTGGTTTTTATTTGAATTTTTTTTAACTAACTAAAAAATCTCATAAAAAATTTCAAAAAATAGTCATAATGGATCTTATTTTATAGATTTCGACGGGTAGATTTCCAATATATATTTTTTATCTAATTTTGATTTTTGGATTTAAAGTTATAGTATTTTAAAAGTTTTTTTAGAGAGAAAAAGTAAAGTGAAATAAATTTTGAAAAGTGTAAAAGTAAAATTGATTTTAAGTTGAGTTTTTTTTAAATTTGAAAAAATAAACATCCACCAAACATTTCACCGTAAAAATTGTTTTTTCTTTCAAAGAGAGTAAAAATGAAGAAAATATAATTTAAACATTGAAAAATGGATTTAAATACAAACGCGCCAAAGTTATTTATCTAAAGGCAACCTTAACTAAACTAAACTGAAAAAATAAATAAATAACAAACAGGAAGAAAACTATTAACTAAT
The DNA here is from genome assembly GCA_021464415.1 of Lonicera japonica. Classification (NCBI taxonomy): domain Eukaryota; kingdom Viridiplantae; phylum Streptophyta; class Magnoliopsida; order Dipsacales; family Caprifoliaceae; genus Lonicera; species Lonicera japonica. Next base: position 34,827,278 of record CM038467.1, read on the forward strand.
GCAGAGTGTGGTATCTTTGTCCATTACAAATTTTGTCGGAAGGTTTACAACAACTAGAATAGACTACACTAAAATTTGAATGTCTTAGGGACTTATATATATATTGACAACTATAGGGACATATATTTAAACATTAAAATAATCTGGATATTAGAAAATTGGATTGTTTAAGAAAAATTTGTTAAAAAGATCCGGATAATAATATTTTTATAAATTAAAAGCCTATATTTAACTAGATTACAATAGAAGTATAACAATAACATTCACGTACAATAATTTCTTTGGGTTACACAAAGTTAAGTTCAAAGCCTATATTTAACTAGATTACAATAAAAGTATAACATTAACATTCACGTACAATAATTTCTTTGGGTTACACAAAGTTAAGTTCAGAGTTTTTATTTTTTTAATACATTATTATGTATTAGAGTTTATTTAATATTACTTTAAAATTACAATAGTTACGCATAAAAAGATACCTGTTAAAAAATAAAAACACTTCATACAAAACAAATTGACTTTAAATTGTTTGGATTGGGAAGTCCAAGTAGCACAAAACACAATTTTAATCCAAACTGTTATTTTAAAACATAATTGAGAAATAGAGAGGCCACACTAATAAAATTAAAAATCGGCTCTTATTGCAAAAAAATATTGTTCCTTAATTTTTTTCTCAAAAAAAATCTCATGGAGGGAATTTTTACCCATTTCCAGTAAAATAATTAACATCCAAGATATATTCTTTTATACTGATTAATTAAACTTAAATGTTTACTATGAAGTCCATATCGTTTACTGCATTGAATTAAACTTATTTATTAGTATTGAAGATTCCACGTTAAAGAAATATTATTTTTTTAATTAATCCAATTTGATAATTTTTTAGTTTCTTAAATTTTATAAAAAATATTTTATACTAACATTTTATTTTATAATTTTTTTAACGTTATATACATTTTCGTCATTAGACGACATCCGTCCATTAGGTATGTGATTTTGTAAAACATTCATTTTTTTTCATACAAAGAAAGAAACATCCGTGTGCCCAAGAAGAAGTTGGGGGTGGGGGGGTCGCTACTTGTATGCTATATTTGAGTAAAATATTCTACTTTTCTTATAAAGTACGAATAATTTTTTTTATTTCTTTTTGTTTTTCTTTTGGTATGGACAAGCATGCCCCTTTTTATTGGTGTTAGTATTCGAGACACATTTTGTTTAATGTTTAAGCATTCATGTTATACGTTATCAGGTAAAAGTGAACTTTATTTATTTATTTTACCATTTTATTAATTTATATGTTATATAATTTATTATTTATGTGAGTGTGTTATTATTGGATATTCTGCATAATATTCCTACATATATACTTTTAATAGGATTAATTATCTACCAATTCTAAAGATTTTTGCAAATCACATTGCTCTCTTTATGTCTCCAATTAATTAAGAGTCTGTAACCATCCACGTACTATAAGAATTGAGCATGACAAATTCTTCTAATAATATATCTACAACATTGCTTAATAACCTTTATCAAAGGGCCATAGATTGACACAAAAATGGACATTTTCTTCCCTGGCAAAAACTCGACCAAAACATAAATTTTAAGAATACCAAATTAAAAGGGAAAAAAAGGGGGAAAATATCATTTTGAAAAGTTGCAAGGGCACCGGTAGGGGTAGGGGACTGTAGTGGTTGAAAGTGTGACGGTAGGGGGAGGAGGTGTTGTTGTCCAACGTCCGTCTGCCTTAGGTTGATTTTCGATTTTTAGGGCAAAATGCCTTTAAAAATGGTCATGTACACTATTGTAACCAAGTACATCATTTAGGTGTTCATTAGTCACAATTATAGTTTATAAGTTATTTTGAAACTCCATCTCGTTATAATTTTAGTGCCATTTAAGAAGTTTACTCTTTACAATGTTCAGATTTTATTCTTTTTCTCCATAGATGTTAAAGACATGAGGGGAAGCTGCAGAACAGGGAAAGGAGCATCAATGCATGCACAAAGGCTAAACTTTGAATACTTCTTCTAAAAGAGGTATTTTTATTTTTTTTTCATTTTATACTCTTTTTATTTTTTTTAATTTATCTAGTTTTAAATGTTGAATATATTAAATTTGACAATATTATCCTTACTATTGTAAATTAAATACATTAATACATCATGAGCGAAGAAAATAGCGCATGCGCCAATATTTGATTAAATTTTATTAAAAATTAAACGTTTAGTAGATACTTGCATCTTAATGTTAAATGCTCAATTCTTAATCGATTTCATTATCAAGAAATCAGATACAAATACAAACATATTTATAGGCCGGCCCTAAAGAGGGTTGTCATCTCTTTAAGGAAAAGCATAATCATTCATTTCAAATGTTAAACAGGTGAATTTTTTTCATGAAATGTGGTGAAATTAATCTCTATAATAAGTAAATTATCTCTGGCAATTTTTAACAAAATATTCGATTTGAAAGTCGGTGAAATGATCATTTAAAATTTGAATGATCAAAATTGAACATACAATTTCTCATAACACCCACTTTCGAATTAATTGATTTTTTCAAGAAATTTGATGTAAATTATCTACTCATTATAGAGATCATTTCCACTAAATTTCATAAAAAAATTCGTTTGTTTAACCCTTGAAATAGATGATCCTTCTTCTTCTTCTTCTTCTTCTTTTTGAAATAGAGAATTGTACTCTTTCAAGCCGGCTTGAATATACTTCATTTAAAAAGCCATTGCCCTTACTACTAACAGATGAAAAGTAAACACCATCATATCTTATTTACCCTAGTTGGCAACTTGGCATAACTCCGTTATCGTTCAATAGAACCATATTGTTTAGGGGTGGCCACAGTTCGGTAACCGAACCGACATGGTCGGTTTTACAACCGAACTAACTTGGTTAGTTTGCCAATTAAGAAAACTGCCACCGAATCGCTAAGGTTGGTTTACTGACAGTCGGTTTTACTGACATGGTTGGTCGGTTTGGTCGGTATAGTTAAAAATCCGACCATTCAGCAGCAGCAGACTAGCAGCACAGCACAAATTATATGACCTCAAAAAATAACTTACAGGCCAAAACTCATTTCAATTGACTTGTAGTAAAACACGTTTACAACAAGACCCATTTAATCAAGCACTCAATTTAACAAGGGAAATGGAGCTTCCTCCCCCAAACAACACACACTCCTTTGAAAAGGAAGCAAGTAAAAGTAGATGAAAACAGGTCAAGTGTTATATATATATATATGTATGTAATGTATTAAAAATAGGAAGGGAAGCAAATACATACATACATATATATACATAATTACATATATACCAATTCATTGCCAAGTTTAATAGTACTATAGCAACATCTTTTATTCTTGGAGTCGTGCGACTGTGGGATCGCCAGCTGCCAAGTGTGGGAGTGCAGGACGAGGGAGACTTGGAGTCATGGAACAGAGATAGAGCGGAGAAAGAGTGATAGAAACTGACAGTGAAAGAGTGAGAGAAACTAAGAGTGAGAATAAGAGAAAAAGAGAATACTATTTACAATTTTTAACCCTCAAGTCTATGAGTAATACAAATTTTTATATAAAAGTAATATATTTATATTTTTTGGTCTGTCGGTATTTACCGACAATACTAGAGTTGGAAACCGCTTCTGCCACCGACTTTGGTTGGTAACCAAATCCACAGTAACCGATCAAAAATGGTCGGTTGGTTTACCGATCGAAATTGTTTGGTTCGGTTCGGTCGGTTTTCGATTTGAGGTATAAAATTGCCACCCCTAATATTGTTGCTCAAATAAGCAATATTTATTTGCCAGTAGTTTTTTATATATAGTTGTTCGGTTCAAATTTTTATTTGTTTCTGTAAATTTAAATTCCTAAATTTATACTATGAGTCTCCTATATTATATGTCAATGAAGTTCAAACTTTCTCAATAAAATTATCGTTTTAAATTTCAAGAACGAACAAATTTTCAAACCAAACGAGCACTAACTCAAAGTATAACACAATTTAAACAAATTAAGCTCTACTCATAGGTTCTAGCCTTGCTCCTTTTACCTTCCCATTCTCCTTTAAAGCATATTCAACGTGTATAATTTTGTTTTATGTAAAATTTATACAACTTATAAATATTTTCATCTCTAGGATTCTTTTAAAAATGAGTTTTGTGTAAAATAAAAGTGAAAAAATACACCCTTAATTAACAATGCCATGACAGCTTTCTCAATTCTCAAATTTTTTATAAACATTTAAAATTAAATGTTATAACTTTTAATACAAAACATGAATTTTAATAAAAATTATATATTTGAAATCTATTAATCAAGACCTACAAATCAAGATCCATTGTATGTGATTTATTTTATATATATAATTTCAAGAAAAAAATTAAAAATAAATTGTAGGAGCTTACTTTTTTTTTAGACATCAAGTTTTGTGTAAAAGCTATTAACACATAGGATATACCCATTAATTTTTAGATAACCATTGGAGATGCTCTTAGTTGGAAGATAGTGTTTATCTGAAAATGAACCACTTGTATGAAAACAAACAGTTTAAGATACCGATTTCATTTACTTTGGGGCCTTTTTGATTTCTTTTTCTTTCTGAAAAATATAAAAATGAAAAGTTTATTTAAAAACTTATGTTGTGCTACAGGTCCTGATTTAGTGGAGTGATGAGTGGGCTTGAGATTGCTGAAGCAGTTTTTGCTGGGGTTGCGTTACTGCTGAACACTTACGAAAAATTGAAGGGCGAATCTGAATCGAGGAATGGTACGGAGATTCTTCCAACTTTGAAAGATGCTAAAGTAGAGCTGTGTGCATTACGGGACGATCGGGAGCATACATGTCGTGAATACCGTGGAAGAATGGAGCATAGTAATAGATACCGTACCTGGCTCGAAGAGGTAAATAGCTTAGAATTGCGCGCGAATGGCTTGATAAGGAAGCATGAGGAACGAAAGTGGTACAGGAGAATTAATCCTTTTTCAAAACTGGGTAAAAAGATGAAAAGTGCGACAATTGAGGCACTGCGTCTTTACAAGCAGGTCATTGACGTTCTGCTGAACAAAAGGGGTCCCCCGCCCATTGTGGAGATGGACACACAAAGCATAAAAGAATATCCAACACTTCAAAATTGCCTGAATCTGATATTAGATCATCTACAAGACGATAGAGTTAAAGGTATTAGAGTGTATGGGATGTTTGGTGTAGGAAAAACAGTGATAATGCAGAACTTGAATAACCATGGAGATGTAGCTGGTACGTTTGATTTAGTCATTTGGGTGAAAGTCTCAGACAACAGTGATAACTTTAGCATCGGGAAAATGCAGAAAGATATTGCGAAAAGATTGAATCTCAATATGGAAGACGGAGGTGATCCTGCAGGTAGAATACGAGAAGAGCTAGAGGATAAGAAGTATTTGTTGCTGCTTGATGATGTTAATGAAGATCTAGATTTGGAAGAAATTGGAATCCGTCCGCCTAGTGATAATAGTGGTAGCAAGATAGTATTGACAAGTCGGAAGAGTCGCGTTTGTAACTCGATCGTGAACAGGAGTGTTGAAGTTAAAAGATTAAGCAATCAAGAAGCACAAGCAATGTTTCGAAAAGTTCTGGGCGACTCAAGAACTTGGCCAGTTGTGCAACAAGTTATTGAATATTGTTCCCGCCTTCCATTTCTGATACAAACAATAGGAAGCGCCTTTCAAAATAGAGAAACCGAGGACAGTTGGGCCAGAGGGTTGAATAACTTAAGACTTTTTCCGGATAAAGGAGATCCTGCCATTCAGAAAGCGTATAAATATGTAGAACTATGTTGTGAAGAGTTGATCGGCCGTAAGAAGGACTGCTTTTTATTCACTGCAATATTTCCAGAAGTGAGTGAGATAAATGCACGTTGTTTATTGGATTGTTGGGCAGCTGAAGAGTTGTATGGCACTGATCAAGAGCGTGCCTATGGGCGTCAGATATTGGATGAGCTCAAGACGGCATCATTACTTGAAGAAGGTACAAGTGGTCGTGGGGAGTATGTTAGCATGCACAAATTGATCCGCAAAGTCGCGCTTGATAAGTTGTTTGCAGATAGTGAACGTCAACATTTGGTGAGGACCGGTGAATTGTTACAAGATCCACCAGGAGTTGATGATTTGAACCAGAAGTATGGAATCTCTGTGGCTGACAATAACCTAGGAGTTCTACAAGGATGCCCAAATTCTCCCCTGCTTTTCACACTTTTTCTACAAAAAAATCAAAGATTGAACTCAATTCACAGTGATTTCTTTAGGAAACTGAATAATCTTCGGGTTCTGAATTTACAAAATACTGGAATTGTGTCAATACCATCTTTATTACTGAAGCTGAAAAATCTGAAAGTATTCTATGTCAATGATTGCACTAGTTTGGAGATACTTCCTCCCGAAATAGGAGAACTCGGCAGCCTTGAAATCCTTGATATACGGGGAACTAGAGTCCAGATACTAGATGAGTCTTTTGTCCATCGACAGATTAGTAGAGTTGTTGACATTTTTACTCCAAAAGTGATATTTGGAGGACCCAGTTCTGTTCCATTGGCGCCCTTCCCCAAGACCAATCGTCTGCGACATCTAAAGCGTTTGTTGGTATCATTTAGTGACAATGGTAGTCAAGATGCTGAAGGTTTTTGTGGGGCAATCTCCAATATTTCTACTACATTGGAAGAACTGGTCATTGATGTGAATTCAATCAAGAATTTGTGCAACACAACGATAAATATTGTGAGAGATGGTGTTGCTACCATGACAAGGCTCACATTTCTCAAGTTTATATTTAGAGATGGTGCTGAAGAAGTCATAAAAGTGGTGGCTGGTAATAAAAAAATCTACTTCCCCGAAGCAGTTAACCTTGGGGGTTTTCTCAACAATGGCTCCACTTCATTTGAGGTTTATGTTGGCTGCTCAATCTCAGCACATCAAATTCCTGAAATGAACCAATACCAAAGGCACTTGAAAGTTTGTAACACGCAAGGAAGTAACTTCCCTGCTCCGAATATTACAGCGCTGCTTCCTAGATGCAATGCATTTGAACTAGTTAACGACAACAGCATTCAGCGTCTATCGCAGTTAGGAACTCCAAGATTGGATGGGATCCAAGGATGTCTAATTGAAAGCTGCAGCACAATTGGAGCAATTGCAAATAGTGGTGACCCAGCCGTATTGGCAAGCCCAATGCTACCAGACTTGCTGGAATTATACATGAAGAATTTGCCACTGTTGACAAGAATATGGACTGGCCCCTGGAAGGTGGGTAGCCTGGTTAATCTGGAGACCCTTCTAATTGAGGACTGCATTGGAATTCAAGAGCTACTCACTGATTCTATAATTACCTCAAATCTCCTACGTCTGAGGAAGCTAATACTGGCTAATTTGCAAAACTTAAGCAAAATTTGTGCCGCTGAGTTGGAGGAGCTGCAAATGGATGGTTGTCTTGATGGAGAAGCTAATACTTGTCAATCTGCCAAACTTAACAAATTTCGCAAATGTGGTGATATGGCCAGAGTTGGAGGAGCTGCAAATGGATGGTTGTCTTGATATTTCGATGTTGCCGCTGAGCAATGGTAGCACAATGAAACTGAGGAAGCTAATACTTATCAATATGCCAAATTTAACAACTCTTAGCACAGATGCGTCACTTGTTTCGCCCGCCCTAAAGGAGCTCGAGATAAGAGGTTGTCCAAATCTGACCTGTTTAGCTTTTGACCAGATTAGTGCATCGAATCTGAGGTACATTAAAGCATCGCAGGGGTGGTGGGACACATTGTCATGGACAGATCCCAACGTTGAAGATATCGTTCAAAGGCTTTTCCGCCCGCTTTAAGGTAATCCATGCCAACTGCACTATTCACTCTTAAAAATATATCTTTCAGTCTCCACTATACAATCTTTTATAAATCCATTAGAGTGCACTTGGATTCAAAATACGAGGGGTGATTTAAACGTAGGACCTCAAATCCAAATATTTTGTTTGGGTCAAAATAAGGATTTGAGATTTATAAATCTCTACAAATCCTACGACTTGATATTTTAGTTTAAAAATCGTAACTTTTCAAGTCTTTAGGAGAGGTGTGTTTAATTCCAAATCCAAAGCTAGAAGATTAGGAAATAATTTTGTTTTGGATCATTCCGTTAATAATAATAATTATTTATTAAAATTAGCTAGTCTCGACGTAAATTAAGGATAATACGAGTCTATTATATACAATAAATACAATAAGGTCTCGTTTGATTCGGGTATTAAAAAGTGGGATGGGATTATTAATACCACTATTTTTATAATATCTTGTTTGGTTTGCACAAATGCAGTGGGATTACTAATACCGGGACTAACTTAATACCACTATTTGTGGTATAATTTAATACTAGGGGGTGTGGTATTGTTTATCCGGGATTAAGAAAAATGAACCATATATTTTAAAAAATGCCATTACTACTATAATATTTTCAAGAATGCTACTACCACCTCCACCCCAACCCCAACCCCAACCCCAACCCCCCCCCCCCCAACCACCACCACCACCATTATTATTATTATTATTATTATTATTATTATTATTATTATTATTATAACATGGTATTCCAAAATAATAATAATAGTAATAATAATTTTTTTGTTATCCCAAAATATAATCCCGTATACGAGTTACAGAACTAAACATGGTATTAATATACGTATGGGATATCCCAGTATTAATATTGCATGAATCAAACAAAGTATTGGTATTAAATTAATACCAGGATTAATTGTCCAATACTAATTAATACTGGTATTATTAATCCCACTGACCCTAATGCCTTAATCAAAAAAGGCCTAAATAGACACACCAGTAATTGATATAACCTGATATTCTCTAGCTATATGTGATTGTTAAAAAAGGCCAAATACAAAGAATTAGCTTTCATAAGTTTCATCGTAATGTACTAGTTATTTTTTAAAAAAATATAATAAATGATTGATTTATTAACGACTTAACATATTTTATTTTATTTTGAGATTATTTATAGCGTGTACGCCATGATCAATCATTGATAAGTAAATCAATGATTGATAATGTGATTGAGAAGAGAGAAATGTACACTTTCTTATTATTCATTAGATTTGTTAGAGCATCTACAATAGAATAACCAAAATTGAATAATCAAAATGACTTTTGATTATGCATTTAGTAAGTTGTTAAAGTTAACAATTTAGATAACTCCAATGGTTATTTTTTTTCTCAATAACCAAATTTGAGGGATCCATTATATTGATTGGCCATAAATTAATAAATTTGAATTTTGTTTCAAAACAAGGTGGGGGAGAGATGATTTAAATTTGAAAAGATTCTCTTTTATTCAATAAAATTAGTGGGCTCCTCATTTTGGTTATTGAAGAAGGTTGTTAACTTTCATTATAAAGAGAGTAAATTTAGTTATTGATTAAAATGTTACTAACATTTGATTATACTATTGGGATAGCATTTTTAGCCAACATTGTTAAAATTGAGTATAATTGTTATTCTGATTATATCACTAGAAATACTCTTATAACGTATGGAGTTGTAAGCCTGCATCTCCGCCATCTCAGATCCTCAATTACCGTGAAATATTCTATTTTTATTCAATATGTAACAAAATTTTATGTTTCCATGTTGGTAGGAGGAGGGGAAGGATGTGTATGGCAACACTGGGGAGACAATAATGGCGGTGGTGTAAATATCTCGTGTGCACTCATTTCAATTTTATAATTTGTGTTACTCCATAAGCGAACATAATGGTTTCCTTTCTCTTCAAAACAATGTTACATGTACCAAAATTTATGTATGAAATAATTAAAGAAATGCATAGTTATACTCTCGTTAAGATATAAGTATTTAATGCATTTCAATACTCATTATGTATAAAAATGTTGGTGCACATATCCTGTGTGGCTTGTCTTTTTCAAACAAGACGATTTGTCAATGTTTATTGGGGTTTGTTCTAAACATGAGATTATGTGATGCATCTACTCTTAAATAATGCCAAAATATTTTTGGAACGTTCAAAATTTTTTTTAAGCTTCTTTTTTAAGCTTTTAGATGTCTCAATTATATGTTGAAGTATGCTATATTTTACTTTGGGGCTTTTAAAATTCTGTATTTTGAGTGTTAAAAGTTTTAGGATGTGGTTCATCGAAATTTTTTTTGAAGATACGGTTCTTAGAATTTTTTTTGTTTTGGTACCTACCTTTTATAATGAGTCAGATGTTATGCGGTAGAAAATAATTTTCTCAGCGTAAATGTTAGTATCTTGGCACATATATTAATTTTTCCAATAGAAATACTAGTATTTGTGATGTATATATCTACATCAAGAAAAATTGGTGATAACAAAATATATTGTACCATATATTGGTGAAGGACCGCATCTTTTAAATAAAATTGAAGGACCGCATCCAAAAAATGTTTGAACTCAGAGGCTAAATCCTTTTGTTTTTCCTTTTACTTTTTTGCTTTTATCGAATTATACCGTATTTCCCAAAATAAACATGGATATATTAACCCCCTTATGTTTAAATCAATGCACCATTTATAATCCATTATTAATAATACAATTTATTATTTATTTTAGATTTGATAAATTATTATGTTCTACAATAAAAAAGAAACTATTAATTAAACATTCTGATAAAAAAATAATTTGTGAAAGGGAATTGGTGGGGGAATGGGAACAACAGAACTTGCTTCATGTATAAACAAGTTATTATGTTGGCAAGTAATTTCGTAAATTTTAAATTAATATTCAAGAATTATCTCTAGAATATTGTATGTGGATTCATGTAGCAAATATCTTGATGTAGTAAATTATGGGTGGTTATATTTTCACCCACAAAGCACTTGATTTCACTCCAACTTTTCATTCAATCCTTGAAAATTGAGTAGGATGCTTGTCATTCGGTTTTGGAGTATATGTTTGATAATTCTTACTTGGCCCCTAAACCCTGAGCATGTACGCGTATATACACTTGGCCCTCAAAAACCGAATAACATGCACCTTACCCAGTTCTCAATGACTAAATAAAGTGAGTGGAACCAAGTGTTTTTGTGGGTTGGAAATATCAACCCCCCAAATTATTCATGAATGCACTTAGAAAATATCTTGTACTCAAAATAGTTGGAAATCTAGATTTTCTCTTGTGAATTATAAAGAACTGCTTTTGTAAGTATTGTTCGATGTAAGAGAATGAACAAAAAAAATTGAGTAGAGTGCTAGAGAAAATTTGTAAGAGTGTTGTGTAAAAGAAAAGAGTGTAACTTAATACTCTTTAGAAAAAGTTAATATATATAGAAGAAAATATTTTTGTGTCACTCTTCTACTGCTCGAAAGCCCAACACTTTACCGCATTAACTATCCTTAATTATGCTTTAGGATCAACGTTTTACATACATTTATACATGATAACTCACGCGTTAAGTACTTCGAGCATGCATGATTTTCTTTCAATGCCAAACCAACAAGGTATGTTATATAATTCGTACCAACCTATATGTCATTTAATTATTGAACCGTCCATTCATCCTTTCTTGTGTGTTAGTTCCCGCTGGCAGGTAGTATTCGGATGAGTAGCACCCCAAACGCCCTTAAGTTGTTGTACATCAAGCCTGCGATTGATCCTAGAATGACAAAGATTGATCCTACACTTAGGAAATCATAGCTGATCAAGCCAGTGTACTTCTCAGTAGTTGTAAGATCGATTTTAGCCCCAAGATCGATCTGGTGGTGTCGGAAATTTGAGCATATCCAACCATTTGTAGTTTTTACCAACTCCAATTAAGATCGGTCTTACACTTTGGAAATTAGGGGCAAAACCAATTAGTGTTTTTTTTCCAGCCCCAAAATCGATATTTTGTCCAAGATCAATCTTTTGCATCAGGGCAGATCGATATTAGGTGGTCTGGTAGGGGGACTACATTGTTGCAACGACATAGCCATGGTGACTATGCACAGTAGTTGAGAAATTCTAGATGAGTAATTTCAATTTGATTCGATAGTAGTGAGATAACTGCCTATAGATATTTATTTCCATTCCACCGATACGTTGATATATGAGTTTTCTATAATAGGGATGGGAACCATGTTGAATGCATGGCATCGTGTTTATTTTATACTCATGGAATGAATAATTACTTTCAATATGCAAGTGGACATATTTATTTGATACAAAATAATGATAGTTACATTTCAATATGTAGATTACATATGTTAGCCACACTATATTTGTCAATTTTTATGTCAGATATATACATCCCTCTAAATCATTAATTTTGAAAATTTCACCCCGTCCTACTTGCCTTTAAAGTTCATCCATTTCCTTGTCAGCCATTGAAACAAAATTGAGAACTCTTTTTCCTTTAACAAAGCTTCCTCGTCGTACACATATAAATGGTATCACTTAGAAACTTCTCTTGATCCTCCTAAACCAACAATCCTGTTTTTTAATTCATAACTTATATGGACATATGACGAAGCTAATTAATTTAAAATATTTCAAGCTTGTGCAAGGGAAAAAAATTGGGATCAAGCCTTTTTTTTTTAACTTTAGTATAAGCAATCACAACCCTTGTCTTCCGAGGCCTACTATTCTTGTTTACGTCATGTAAAAATGCCTTGATAAGATAATGAAGTCTATCAAAAACTAAAATATATATTACTACACTGCATATGTTTTAGAGCATATTTTGCAAAAAAGTTAGCATCTTTATACATTGCTTCCTAGTAACAACAGTTGAAACATCGATATAGAATCAATATTCTCAAATCAAGCAGACCAAAGCTTAACTTTACTGTGCTTTTGCCAATTATGTTAAACAAAATTGGCTACACAGTCCGCGGAGTTGCTACAAATTAGCAAGCCTATACCTGTTGCCCCTATTTGTTTAGACTTTGATCATCTATCAATTGTAAGCTTCAATTCAGTAAAAGGAGAATGATTCTATTTGACATTATTAGTTACTTAAGCCACATTGTTGTGGTATGATCGGGATGCTTATAAGAATAAGAAATAATTATTAGCAAACAAGAATCCTTTAGTGGGTATTCGTTCTCATTATATTCATCTTATAAACAAAAGTGGTTAAGTCGGAAAAGTCTTAAGTTCCGCTTGCAATCTTTTTACCAGAAAATAAGAGATGCTATAGAGATAACATTCTTTATAAAATCATAAACAAAAGTTAAATATTTAGCATTTTACTAAAATATCTTTTGCTTTTTTTTCCGTAATATTGTATGTTGATGTTTGGTTTATGTTTTTGTAACATGGATATTAAACTCAATGACCTGGCCTTATCGTAATCAGATTCTCAACTCAGTGTGAGAATCCGCAAATGCGACCTCCGGGTCTCAATCTCTAGTTTGGGGATCTGAAACATCGGAAATAATTCCATTATTTCATTTGCTTCTATATGTTGATAATTAATTTTGCGGGTCCTTCTATCCTTTTCTAAATACATGAGGGTTCATTTCAGAGTCACCAGTACATTTTACGAAAAAATGAACAAAAATAATGGTACAAAGGGAAAGGCTATAGATAAGCCTTTTCCTTACACATCTGTCTACGAAATCAGTTTTATATAGGATTCGGGAACTATATTATGGATTGGGAAGGTGTTAAGCACCCGTTCTACCCTTTCGGTCTTTAGTGGTCTTATATGTTTATTCTATATTGAAAAACTTGGATGATATTATTGATATTCTATTGCTTTCTTGAAATAACTAATAAAAACCTGATTTTGGAAAAAGCAGGGAAAGGGATGAAAACCATGTATTTTGTGATCCGTTATTTTGGTTTTTTCGAAATTTGATTACTAGTGACAAAAGTTAATCTTATTTGTTTTAAAATGAGAGTGATTCAATATTGTTTCCTCGTATACAATATCAATTTCTCATTTGGTTAATTTAGAAAAGATTAGATCTTAATAGAATTGATTTGATATGGAATTTAACTCTTGAGCAGAATGTATAAGATACACTACAGTTTATATGGAAGACATAATATATCTGAGTTTAATTCTTAAGTAAGCTTTATCAGTCCGAATTTTAAAAACTTGATTTTATCCGAATAATAAATGGTCTTACTTCTTCTAGTTTTGCAAATGATTTTATCAGGATTTTATCAAGTTGTTTTGTTTGAAAACGATAGAATATTGGTAACTTGACAATGAGATTATCCAACTAGAAAATGGACAGAGCAATAGATATAAAAAGTTTACATTATAAATAACTTAAGTTAAACAATTAAGATAAAACAGGTACGCATATATATAAAAATAGGTATGCAAACATAAATATAATTTGAGAGAAGTTTAGGTGATTACCTTTCCGTCGATATAATATAAATAAAAGAGAAATAAAGTATTACAGAGAAACCTTCTGTATGTACTTGCCTTTTCTCTTCGAAATATTTTTAGCGGTCCGACTCTAGAAGGTCACACTCTGGGTACCAAGATTAGATCCAAGACTCTTGCAAAAATAAATATTATTAAAGGTGCTTCCGAAGAAGGCTTAATGATTATAAATGTGAGAGAGAGTAAGGAAATTTTGGTATCAAAACCGTCTCCTTGAACCAATGGGGGTGTTGGCCAATTTATAGTGCTAGGGAGGGTTTGTTGTGCAACATATCCCAACAGTGTGCCATTTGTCGTGCGACAAACAGCTAAAGTGATGGGTTCTGACAGACTGATGTGTCAGGAAGTGATTGTTGTGCGACAAATTGGGTTTGTAGTTTGACAAACCCATCCAAGAAGGGTGTTTGTTGTGCTGCAAACTGTCTTAAAGCATGCTCTAGTGTGTGGGTGAGTTCTGAACTCAATGTGAACTATATGAGAGTTTTGCTTTTGGTTTATTATATGCGACTTGTTTAATTTCTCAGAAGTATTATAAGTGAGTAAGGAGTTGACTTGGTTAGGCCAACATAAACCAAAAGCATTTACTTCCAATCTCATCTGACCACTTCTTTTAATTAAGTTTATTACTTGCATACTTGTTTATTGTTTTAATTGAGTTTATTATCCGCGTACTTCCAATCTCATGCGTACTTATTTTAAATTTAATTAAGTTTATAGATAATAAACTTAATTAAATTTAAACAAGATATATATATATATTAAAATAAGTACGCATATAATAAACTTAATTAAAAGAATGGTTCAGATGATTACCTTCCCTACAATAATATAAATACGAAAGAAGCGGACAGATCTCTGGCGTTGACAAAGATTGACACTTCAGGTGTAAACTTTATACTTAAAAGGTTCTTATTTTCTAAGAACCTAATAAAAATTAACTAGATCATAATCCTCAATATCTCGAATAAAAGAGTAGGAGAATCATATATTAATAAGAGTTATAAGTTCAATGGCTAAAAGCTCTAACATGATCCTTCACTTCCTCATTTTGATCTCTCTCTCAAAACACAAGATTTATGCCCTTATTTATTATAAATCCAAGGACTCGCTTTTGGCTCCTCTGGGATTCTAAAAAGTGGACAAAAACAAGAAAAAATTAAAAAAGCTACTAAAGGCTTGAAAAAACCCACATTACCAAATCAAAATTTAAGCTTTAAAAATGAAAAATAAATTAGTAATAAAATAAGGGTTCTTACGGGAGTTTCAAATTGGGTTGTCTACAGACCCTCTTAACTTAAGCTCATTTCTTACAAGGAATTGATGCGATTTAAAGAGATTTTGGTTTGTGGCTCCCGCAAGAACCTTAATGAAGACTCAATACCTGTTTAACTGACAAAGTTTTGGGCTTTCAAAAAACATACTACATGGGGCAAAAACTGTTAAGATATAGCTATCATGAGAAAGTCAAAAGAAAATTCAGGATCCTAGTTGATCGTAACCATTCTAATGAGACCACATTGTGAGTTTAACTACCCGATAGCCAGTTGCTATAACCATATTATCATTCCGTCATCCCTAGTTATGTTAACCATGATTTGAACGATCAACCATTTGTTTTAACGCTATTATGTTGGTAGTTTAGAAATCATTAAGGTTTCCCTATGCAGATTGGTATATGTTCCCTGAATTTGAGCTTTGTGATTACCTCTAGGGATGGCTTTTACCTGTAAATCAAAAGTTTTATCATTGCCTCTAAGGAGGACTTTATGATTGATTTGCCTCCGCAGAGGGCTTCAGTGAACGGATTGCTTCTGAAGAGCGCTTGTGATGATGTTTTACCTCCACAGAGGGCATAGGTGAATAGATTGCCTACGGAGAAGTCTTATGCATATAAAAAGAAAAAGTTTTTATTGTTGCCTTCAGGGAGGATTTTCATTGCCATAAAATAGGGATTACACTACTTCCAAAGAAGGCTTCGCCTGTGGAAAGGACTTACACTGCCTCCGAAGAGGGCTTCGCCTGTGGAAAGGACTTACACTGTTAAAGAGGGTTTCACTGCCATCGAAGAGGGTTTCGCCTGTGTAAAGGACTTCACTGTTTTCAAAGAGGGCTTTGTCTGTGGAAAGAATTTCACTACCTTTAAAGAGGGCATCATTGCCTCCGTCGAAAGCTTTGCATATGGAAAGGACTTACAATACCTTTGAAGAGGGCTTCGCCTGTGGAAAGGACTTTCACTGCTTCCTAAGAGAGATTTGCCTGTGGAAAGGACTTACACTGCCTCCGAAGAGGGCTTCACCTGTGGAAAGAACCTCACTGCCTTTGAAGAGTGCAATGGACTTCACTGTCTCCAAAAAGGGCTTCACCTGTGGAAAGGACTTACACTACCTTTGAAGAGGGCTTCGCTTGTGGAAAGGACTTCACTAGCTTAGAAGAGGGCTTCGCCTGTGAAAAGGACTTACACTGCCTCCGAGGAGGGATTCACTGTCTCTAAAGAAGGCTTTGCTTATGGAAAGGACTTAAACAACCTCAAAAGAGGGCTGCGCTTGAGGAAAAGAATTAAATTGCCTCTAAAGGGAGCTTCACTGCCTCCGAAGAAGGCTTCGATTGTGGAAAGGACTTCACTGCTTCGAACGAGGGCTTCGATTATTGAAAGGACTTAAATTGCCTCCGAAGAGGGCTTCGCATATGTAAAGGACTTAAATTACCTCCGAAGTGGTCTTCACCTATGAAAAGTACTTCACCAACTCCGAAGAGGGCTTCGCCTATCGAAAGGACTTACACTGCCTTCGAATAGGGCTTCACCGATGGAAACAACCTTACTGCCTTTGAAGAGGGCAAAGGACTTTATTGCCTTCGAAGAGGGCGTCGCTTGTTGAAAGGACTTACCCTGCCTCCAAAGAGGGCTTCACTTGTGAAAATGACTTACACTGCCTCCGAGAAGGGCTTCACTTCCTTCGAAGAAGTTAGGGCTTGGCCTGTGAAAAGGACTTTAATTGCCTCCAAAGAGGGCTTCGCCTATATAATGGACTTAAATTGTATTTGAAGAGGGCTTCGCCTATGGAAAGGACTTCACTGCCTCTGAAAAGGACTTTGACTGTGGAATGGACATATACTACCTCTGAAGAGTGCTTCACTTCCTTCAAAGAGGGCTTCGCCTGTAGAAAGGACTTAAATTACTTTCGAAGAGGGCTTCACCTATGGAAAGGACTTCACTGCATCCAAAGAGGGCTTTGTCGGTGGAAATGACTTACACTGCCTCTGAAGAGGAGTTCGCCTGTGGAAAGGACCTAACTGCCTCCGAAGAAGGCAAAGGACTTCACTGTCTCTGAAGAGGGTTTCACCTGTGGAAAGGAGTTACATATCCTCCAAAGAGGGCTTTGCATGTGAACAGGACTTCACTGCCTTCGAAAAAGGCTTCACTAGTGGAAAGGACTTACACTGCCTCCGAGGAGGGCTTCGCTTATAGAAAGGACTTAGATTGCCTTCAAGGAGGGCTTCACTGCCTCCAAAGATGGCTTCGCCTATAGAAAGGACTTACACTGCCTTCGAAGAAGGCTTTGTCGATGAAAAGTCCTTACATTGCCTTCGAAAAGGGTTTTGACTGTGAAAAGGTCTTACACTTCCTCCGAAGAGGGCTTCGCCTCTAGAAAGGACTCCATTGCCTCCGAAAAGGGCTTCGCCAATGGAAAGGACTTACACTGCCGCCGAGGAGGTCTTCGCTACCTCTGAGGTGGGCTTTGCTTGTAGAAAGGACTTACACTGCCTCCGAGGAAGTCTTCACTGCCTCCGAAGATGGCTTCGCCTATGGAAAGGACTTACACTACCTCGGAAGAGGGCTTCACTGCCTGTAGAAAGGATTTCACTGCCTCCGAAGAGGGCTTCGCCTGTGGAAAGGACCTCACTACCTTTGAAGAGGGCTTCATATGTCGAAAGGACTTATGCTACCTCTGAAGAGGATTTCACTGCCCCCGAAGAGGGCTTGTACTTTCTGCTACTGTATTTGGTTGAACTCATGAAAAGCTATAGAGAGAGAATTCTCTACGGGTAAAAGAGATCTTTTAGAGTTTATATACCCATATTTAAAAATTCTCATTTCTTTAGGAGTTTTGAAAACTTGTTTTGTATGTTATATTATTTTGAAAGAAGAGTTTTCATTATGGATTTCTCGCTTCTTGTACTTCGTGCGTAGCAATGGTTCAATCGTTTGCTTATTTTTAAGTCGTTTCTTCTTTATTAAGCTGAGAAGGAAATCTATTTGTAAAAGTCCCTGATCTTGTAATGTTTAATGGATATTCTGAGGAAATTGTGGGCCTACATCGTTTTTAATTTTCGATGTCCTTATTTATCCATCGCTAGGGGAAGCTTTCCCTGCCTTTTTTATTTTTGGTTAGGACCTTCTTTTCCCGTTTAGCGTGATTATGAGCCTTACTCATGAAGCCCTGACCCGGTTTAGCCTAGCTATCACTCTTGATGTGGCTCTCCTTGCCACTCAATACATTTATGTTTTTCCCACTCGCTTTGGGCGCTTATGCTGGATTTTTCTATTTTTTACTCTTTCAGTCTTTTTCTATTCCCATTTTATTATGATATTTTCTCATTCTCATTGCTAGTTTTCAGTTTTTAGTCCTCAAGAGATCAGAGATTTCTTTGCAAGATGTCTCGTGATTTTTTGTAGAAGCAACTTAGAATCTTGCATTGGATATTATCGTGCGAGTGTGTGTTCTTGCACAAAGGTTAAGAAAAACCACCTTGAAGTTCCTATACTGCAAAATGCTAAAATTAAGATATGATTGGTAATGTGACAATTCAATGGAGTAGATTTTGTCCCACGAGCGAGTTCTTTTGTTCTCATTCTTATTCTTTCTCTAATTTCTCATTTTTTTTTTAGTTTCTAGCATCTTCATCAAATTCACATGGATCTTGCACAGGATGATTAGCTGGACTTAGAGGGTGACCAGGAAGAGGTCATATATATGGATGCTCAGGGTTTTATTTGATGTAGTCCCCATGCTAATGATAGGGTGGACCTCGACCGCAGTGTGGTCTACTAAGATATGGTACGAGTAAACCAGTTCTGGACATCCCTTGGTTTCTCGTGGAGTCAGCTTCTTATAAGGTCCAACGATGATTGTAGGTAGGCTTTTTAAAGAACCCAACACTAGTCAGTGTACAACATATTATGTATGTACGTATGCGCTAAAACAGTGTATGCTTGTGTTTAGTGATCTATTGAAAGATAATGTATGTTATGCTTGTATTCATGTAAGTGAAGTGATGTTTCAGCATGCTTTTTATTGATAACTTTGATATTTGAAAATACCGCTTATAGGCTAACGATGCTTTCCATGCTGTTTTATTGATCCTTTTACTCCTGATTCATTGTTCTCTGCATGTTTAGAAGAACAAATGTTCAATAATTCACATAATCTTCTCAATAGTAATATCCATTTTTTTGAAACTTACATACTTTTACCTTTCAAACCCTAAAAAGTCTCACAAAGTACATAAATACACTTAGGATAATAGAAAAATACATAATTTTACCTTATTATTTATATAACTCTTAAAATTACCCAAAAGTGCCCTCAGGTTTTGGAAATTACATAATTTTACCCTCTTATTTATATGACTCACATAATTACACAAAAGTACCCTCAGGTTTTGAAAATTATATAATTTACCCTCTTATTTATATAACTCACATAATTATACAAAAGTATCCTCAGGTTTTGTTTTTGCAAATGTCACAAAATACCAGTACCCAAAACAGGCAGACAAGAAAACCCGCGTTACGCTCTGGAGACTAGCATCAAGATTCATACTCTGCGCCGAAAGGCTGTACAAGAAAAATTACAACAAAACTCATCTGCAATGTCTCATAGAGGAAGAATCCATCAAAATGATGGACCAGATACACGGGGGAGACTGTGAGCCCCATATAACTGGTCATACACTGGCTCACAAGATAATCAGACAGGGGTACTTCTGGTCTACTCTATAGAGCAATTGGAATGATTATATGCGTTGTTGCCATAAGTGTCAGATTTATGCCAAATCCAAGGAACTTCCACCAAAGGAGTTGTACAATATGACTGCTCCTTAGCCTTTTATGACATGGAGAATCGACATAATTGAGAAGATATCACCTAAAGCAAGTAATGGCCACGAGTTCATACTATTAGCCATCGACTATTGTATCAAATGGGTCAAAGTTGAGTCTTTCAGAACTCTTGATGCAAGGAAGGTAGCCTAATTCATCCAAAGGAACATCATTTACATATTTGGACTCCCACACGAGATAATCTCGGATAACGACAGTCACTTCAAGGGGAAAGCTAACACGGTTATAGAAGAATATGGTATCACTTAGCACAGGTCTTCTCCGTATAGGTCGCAAACTAATGGGGCAGTTAAGGTTGCTAACACAAATCTAAAGAATATCCTGAGTAAGATGACCGACACCTGCCGAGATTGGCCAGAGAAGCTTCCATATGCACTATGGGGCTATCACACTATCGAAAAAGTTTCTACTAGAGCTACTATATTCTCTCTTACCGTTGGGGTGGAAGTTGTCCTCCCAGTTAAGTTAGAGATTCCCTCTCTCAGAGTAGTATTGAAGAACAATGTCAATGAAGTGGAGTGGGTCTAGGCCCGTTACAATGAGTTAGCTCTGTTAGATGAAAAATGACTAAAAGTCGTGTACTACCATCAGGGGTATCAGAAGAGGATCGCTCGGGCCTTCAATAAAAAAGTAAAGAATTGAGGCATCACTGAGAACGACATCGTGCTAAAAGAGATTCAAGAGCCATCCAAAGACCCGAGAGGAAAGTTCGGACAAAAGTGGACTGGGTCTACATCGTCAAAGAAAATCGACACAGGGGAGCCGCGATACTTATAGATTTAGATGGGCAATTACTTAATTCACCAGTCAACGTAAACCGCCTTAAAAAGTATTATCAATAGACCACACCATGTATATCCGAGAACTACGTAAACCTGAGCCTCAACTCACCTTTTATTTTTGAAATTCAAATGGGGAACATAGGCAACCTAAGCAGTGACTTCAGGCCCAATTTAGTCATTATAATAAAATCTTTCCCCACAAAACAAGCAGTCTCTTAAATTATTTAGTGGTGGTTCAGAAGACCAAAGGTTACAGATAAAAATTGCTAAATTACAGACAAAAACTCCTAAGCTCTAGAAGCCGGCCAGATATGATCCTTTGTGACTAAGTCAATTAGAGCCTCATCCATAATTTGATAAGCCATGACGATGCTTTCTTTAGTAGGCTCAAAATCCATGAATCGGAACCACTCCATCTGGTAAGGATCATTGACCAGTTGTTTGTCTAGTTATTGCTAGTGAGAACGGATAATGTTTACCCGGAGTACTGGGAAATATCGAATCGGGTGTGATTGAACTGTTGGGTTAAACAACTATGCCACATCTGCTCTATGGACAGAGAAACGTGCGGATTAACAAATTTGAGCTCAGAAGAAAAGTCATTTAAGCCCATAGGAAATTTCTAAGGTATGTTGAATTGTCGAAGAAGATGCCCTAAGAGATAAAATGAAGTAAACTAGAGACCTCTTAGTCAAACATAGTTTTGCCCTCCCACACCAACCACCATTTCCCTAAGCTTCCACCATGGAATTTGCCATTGGATCGCATGAAAGTTCTCAAAAAACCACATAGTCCAATCAAAGGAAAACTTAGTCAAAGCACCAAAGAGGGGTCATCGAAAAAAGTGAGTCAGATTATCTTACCACACCCCATTAAATTCCACCGACCGAAAGCGTTCCAGAAGTCACATATATAAAAGACACGGACTTTCCTGAGAAAGATCGTGGATTGTGAGAACCCGTGCTTTCGACGTCAGCTCTCGTGGGCGGTGATTCCTCCGGTTTCCTAGTTTGGATGGAAAAGGTTCTTTTTATTATAAAGAAATGAGATGATTTTGTAAAGGAAAGCAAAGTCGCCCATTTATTTTAATAAACAAACAAAAGTTGTGTAAAAGAGGAACATTTATAGATTAAATAATCTCTTAAACACAATTAATCCAAAGCCAGCTGTTTTAAAGGTTCAGGGATTAATTTACGAATTGGGAAAGTAGTAGATGCGTGTAATTATAATCGAAGATTCGCATTTTTATTGATACTATCACATCTCAGTCCGTAACTTTAGGAAAAAGGAATTTTAGGGTAGGGGTAGAAAACATGTACTTCGTATTTTGTCCTTCCATTTTGGAAATCTGTTTGTCCGTGATCTGAAAAATGATTTAGATAGTGATAGATAACAAAATAGATGCCTTTCAGTAAAATTTAGTGATTTTCGGAAGCTAGTTCTATTTCGAATCGGATTTTCGGCAAGCCTTTAAATTCTTTCGTCAATAATTTACCACAGTGTAATACTTAAACCGGCATTGACGAATCTTATACTCTCATATTGGATATTTAGGTAAGCACTGCGATTTATAAATTAAATCGGATACAAACGCTTATGGATTCCTTCGTAGACTAAAACTGATAAAACCGGGATTTTATAATTTTAACTGATAAAAATATGTTTAAAAATGGATATAGCTCATTCCACGCCTTTTATTTTGAAAACGGGGTTTAAATATGAAATCAGAATTGATTTTGAGAAAAAAACAA
Source organism: Lonicera japonica (assembly GCA_021464415.1). Classification (NCBI taxonomy): domain Eukaryota; kingdom Viridiplantae; phylum Streptophyta; class Magnoliopsida; order Dipsacales; family Caprifoliaceae; genus Lonicera; species Lonicera japonica. Next base: position 34,850,333 of record CM038467.1, read on the forward strand.
TTTTTACATGTGATTGATGAAAAATAACTTATAAAATAAAGACAGATAAAAAAAGTAAAGTCAACCTGTGATAAAAAAAAATTACTTGAGAGCCTTGAAAATAATCGAATACTATTTTAGAGCACTGTTCCCTAAGTCCCACAGCTAACTCATGCCTCAAATGGAATTGGTGCAGGTGTATTTATATTTGACAAATGAAACAGGCTGGGCCAGGAGGGTATTGTCGTGTGGACAATTGCTGTGGAGAAACTGTCTACACGACACAAACAATGCAACAAACTACAACAGCTCAGATTTTTGAGTATGTTGTGAATGCGTTATAAAGACTTTGCAATCAGCGTAAATTCTTCAAAGAAGTTGAGAAGGCAAGTAAGCGACTAGCAACTACATGTATGAAAGATCACTTGAAGATTAAGTGTAAAGATGAAAAATCATGTGATTGTTCATATAGCAAGAAAAAGAAGCACTTCAAGAAGTCACGCAACAACTTTGATGATAAGTCCTCATAGAAGCCATTCAGTAAAAAAAAAGAAATCGAAATTTGTCAAGAAGAGAAAGATACGAGGAAAACGTTCTGACAAATGTTTCATAAGCCAGGCCACTTTGCTAAGAATTGTCCAAATACTAGCAAGAAGAACCAATTCATGATTCGCCTTCAATAATTATTACCAAGAATTAAAAATTTTGATTTAGAGTCAGTATTATCCATTGAAAATGAATTGTTCCCTTAGACCATCGTGACTATTGCCGTCTCAGATGATGAAGTTGATTCAGCTTCCGAAAGTGATGAAAGCAATGCAAAAATTCCCCAACCTCCAGATAGTCCATATATGTTTACCTTTGAACCCATCTCAGCCATTCAGCCAAGCCTAGCCCTTACCCCAAATAGGCCTTTCCCATCTGCTAAGATCCACATACTTCTTGAACATCACGGTAAGCCAATCCCAGTTATTGCTTACTTTAATACTGGAGCAGCCAGTACCATCATAAATCTAGATGTCCTCCCTTCAAACCATTGGAAGAAATGTGTACAAGATTTCAAATTAAGCTGCAAATGGTCAAGCCTTCATTGTTGATAAGATAAGCAAGCCTATCCACATCAAGTTTTTTCCAGGTGTTATTCTTAGTCATAAAGCCTATGGAACAAATCTCCCACAAAAAGATTTACTTATTGGTTTTGATCTCATCCATCAAATCCCTAACCTCCGTTGGACCAAGGAAGGTTTACACTACAAAAACTATTTCTTACCCTGGACTACTGTCCCAAACTTTTACCTATCCGAACCCTTTATTAAATCCCATCCTCAAAAACCCACATCAATCACCTTTACTCTTTCAATTGAATCAATAAAGCATGATCTTATCACATCTTCTTGTGCAAAATCTCATCAGGAGTTTTTGCAAAAATGCTCTCACCCTCTTTAAAAAAAGCCAAACTCCTTTATTTCTCTTCCTTTTAAGAAAAATGAAGATGTTAACCCAACCAAAGCAAGCCACCCTGGCATGAAACCTGAGCATTATGCCCTAGCCATTCATGAACATGTTGTACTCAAGGATCAGTAATTAATTGAGTCTACTACATCCTCAAGGGCTTGTGAAGCATTCTATGCTAACAAGTGCTCAGAACAGATTCGTGGAAAGCTCAGACTCGTGATTAATTACAAGCCCTTAAACCACTTTTTGGTCAGTGACAAGTTTTCCCTTCTCCAAAACAGTAGATGTTTGGTCATCTTTCAAATCCAAAAATCTTTTTAAAATTCGACCTCAAGGCAGGTTTTTAGTAGTTATCAAGTTAGCCAAATGAAAGACACAAAACAGCATTTTGTATTCCTGATCACCACTACCAATTGTGCATTATGCCCTTTAGTCTAAAAAATGCCCCCTCGTGTTTTCAAAAGGCAATAATTCAAATATTCCAACCATTATTAACTAATACATTGGTTTATATTGATGATATCCTCCTCTTTTCACAGGATGAAGTTTTTCATGCCCAACTTCTTAACCATTTTCTTCAAATCGTTACCCAAAATGGTGTTATGTTATCAGAAAAGAAAATAGTTATTGCGCAAACAAAAATAGAGTTTCTTGGCATGAAAATTACGAATGGTCAATTCCAACTTCAACCACATATCTCCATAGATGTGCTTAAATTCCCTGATAATATATCATTTGTTAAGCAAATTTAGCAGTTTCTTGGCCTTGTTAATTACGTAGCTAATTTCATCCTAAAAATTTCAAAGTACACTACCCCTCTCACTGATTTGCTCAAAAGGAATCCCCTACCTTGGTCAAAAATGCATCGTGATTGTGTCGTTGCCCTCAAGGTTCTAACCTCCAATCTTCCTCGCTTGCAAATCCATTCCACTGGAAAAATAATTCTTCAAACTGATGCCAGTGATGAATATTGGGCTGCAACTTTGTTCAAAGGAGTTAATGGCAAAATAAATGTTTGTGGTTACGAAAGCGAAAAATTCAAACCATCAGAAATGCACTACCATTCAACCTTCAAGGAGATTTTAGCAGTTAAGCATGGAATTGAGAAGATCTAATTTCACCTTATCGGTCATCATTTTCTAGTCAAAATGGACATGTCTTCGTTTTCGAAAATGTTAAAATTCAAGAGGAAAATGATCCCCCATTCACATCTCCTTCGTTAGTCAGATTGGTTTTTTCAATGCTTATTTGATGTTAAACATATTGAAGGAAAGGATAATGTCATTGTTGACTTTTTTATCTAGACCCATGGTTAACTCTGTTAAGCCATGTCTTTATCCTCTATTTCCTGTTGGTTTTAATGTCAATGGAATTGGGCTCTTGCCACTAGAAATACAAAAATTGTTCTCCAGAAAACACTCCAAGCAAGAGATGTTGATCCAACTAACTATAAATGTTTATGAGAAGTTATAATTAGGCGTCACGAATTTGTTTTTCGTGATCTTAAATGTAATCCTCTTAATGTATTTATGACCTTGTTCCACATCCATTATCCAACCCATCTTCCAAATGCAACCCTTTGTTTTTTGTGGTACCTCACCTAGAAATTCACCATTGCATTCATGTTTAATGCCCCATTCTGCTCAATTACCTCAATAATTACTTTGAGTATAACCATTTCTACATTGCTGGACCTTATGGAAAAAATAGTGCAACATTTTTCTCCTAGCTTAAGCACCTCCATCAATGGCATCATGATCTCAGAACCTATCATGCAAGCTATGTTATAATTAAGTTCCATGATCCATTACTTGTTCTCCCAGAAAATGCTTCACTTCCACTAACTGATTTTGATCATGATAATGCCCAGATAATTGGATGGTATAGTTATAATTTATCAAAAAGAAACAGAGATCCCAGCAATAAAGATTTCATCGAATTCCTTCATTTTATGTTTGAGTACAATAATCCTGATATTGACATTATCCCCACTCATATCTGTTTTGGAACTTAACCTTGGGATGATCATCCATTATGCCAAAGACTCGCATATCATTTGTTCGAGTTTGCAGAAGTAAGTTTTAATTGGGATACATGAGAACAATCTACATATATTGATGTGCATATTCCCTTCGTAGAAGAATCGAACGAGTTAAGTGATTAGGTCAGTGTGTTCTTTTAGCTTGGTATATCAACTTAGTGTCGGCAAAAAGCGACAAAAACTCTTTGGATTCTCTGTGGAAGTTTTGAAATAAGTGGTTGTAATAATTATAATAGTTTGTAATAATATATATGCTTTTTATTTTACTTTTGCTTTGTAAAAGTTGGCCTGTCGTTTCCCTGTTGTAAGATTCGTTTGGTTGTTTGTTTGCTTATCCCTTTATCTATAAAAGGGAGATCTAAGTTGTATTGTAAGATAGAGTCGGAGTAAGAAAGTTTGATGAGTGTAAGGAGTTATTGTTCTGTAAGAAAGCTTTTTTGATTTAATAAAATCCTCAATTTATGGAAGATGTTCTTATAGTTATTCTAGCTATTTGTATATTTGCGTCTATAGGTTTTATTCTAGTTATTTATGGAAGATGTTCTTATAGTTATTCTGGTCAAATCTTCTTGTAATAAAGAGAGAAAAAAAGAGTGAAATATTCTTCTTCTTATATTCTCAATCACTTGTAATAGACTTATTTCATATCTATTAATACAAGACAAACATGGTCAAGTTTCCAATTCTTTAAAAGCTCTATGCCTAGTGTTGTTAAATAATTATACTTTTTATCTATTGATAATATTCCATAATATTTGATGGCTTAAAACACTATAAATATTATGGAACCTCCATTTTAATCTCTTTTGCCTCCTTATGCCATGTATATGGAGTTCTTTGGTGATTAATGGACATGTTTAGTACATAAATGATATGTAGACTCTTCATGCCATGTATGATTAGTACTAGTTAAATCATTTATATACAAACAAAGTACTTCAAGTAAGCATACATTATTCAACAACCACCATTATAAATGGATGGCTATGCTTTTTATAAACAATTATAGAGTTTTATTTCAACTATGGTCACATCTTGTGGTTAAGTATAAAGTAAGGTTTTATTTTCTCTTGTCACCTACAACACTTAAACATACTTTGTGCCTATATTTGAGGACTCTCTAATTGCTTATTTGTTCCCTTAAATGTGGTGTTTGTCTTCTCTCATAAGGTGGCCTAGTAGAGTTGGATTGGTTGTATTTCCTCAAAATCTTTTACCACCAACGTCTAGGCCTCTAAATGAAAAGTACAATATGCAACACAATAAGGAGAATGAATAAGCCGAATTGGATTCACAAACCATAGTTTCTAAATAATAATAAATAATTCCCCAAAGCCTATGCTTTCTGTAAATATAAGAAAAATCTCATAACTTTAGAATTATTCTCTCATTTATACAAGACAAATTAAAATCCACTTTTAATAAATCAATTTTTATTATATAAACTTGTGATGCATAAAACTTTAAGCCCCCTCCTCGTGGTTCGACACTCGGACTTCCATAAGTCTATACTACAACTTGACCGCCTACACTTGGGTGATTCGATTGCACTTTTTCACGTGCGTCAAGTTTTTGGCACCGTTGCCGGGGAGGGCAACGAAAGTCAATCGCAGGTTTAGTATGTATATGGATAATTCGTTGTATCATTCTAACTTTGTGACTTTCTTTTCTTGTACACCTTATTTGGTATATGATTTATTGGTTAATAAATACCAGAAGATGTGTAGAAAGAGATCCATCTCCCAATTCGTTTTTCTATAATCGTTTTGAAATAGAAACATAAGTTAGAATGGATCCTCATGAGGAAGCACGAGATGGAAACGGTGGAAATCATTTTAATGTACAAATTCAGCCCGTTCCAGAACTACCAATCGTAACCATGAAAGATTATCTCCAACCACCAAGGAGCGTGACTCCATCATGTATCATTCTCCCACCAAAAACAAACCATTTCGTAATTAAGCCAGGAATGATACCACTTTTGCCAAGATTTCATAGAATAGAGTCGAAAAATCCATACTTACACCACAAGGAGTTCGAAGAAGAATGCTCCACTTTTTACGACCCTAATGTGACTGAAGAGGTAGTAAGACTCCAACTTTTTCCATTCTCATTAAAAGACAAAGAAAAAACTTGGCTGAATGAACAATGACCACTTTCCATTACAACGTGGCAAGCTTTACAAAGTGAATTTTTGAAGAATTTTTTTTCGGTTCATAGAACAAACGCTCTAAGGCGTCAAATTTCAAATTTTGCACCCAAAAATCAAGAAACATTATATAAATGCTAGGAAGGGTACAAAAAGCTTGTAAATGCTTGTCCCCACCATGGTTATGAAAATTGGAACTTGGTTAATCGGACACAACATATCTACAATGTAATAAGGTAATAATCTTGTTACTAATTTCAATAATAGTGTTGATGACACATTTTGTGCCTTAAACCTTATCATTATTCGTGTATTATAGTCAATTGATGCATTATCGGTTCCTTTCGTTTTAAAGTATATTTCATGTATAGAATTAAAGGCCTTGCGATTATTATCCGAATGCATACGTCAATTGCGATTAATATTTCAAGCCGCATAAATCCTATGATACCAACCTTATTAGTGTGAATACAGAACACCAGTCCCCTTCAATTGTTATTACGGTAACCTACACCCCACAAGGATGATGTTCCATACGCATATCAACTAGTACAAATATGTTTATCTATATTTTATAACCCATAATTAACCATTAATTTAGTGTAAATCTTGAAATTCTCAGATTTTTATTTTATACATGCACTTTATGGAGGGTTTAAAATGAATTCTCAAATACTTTAGCTAAACATGGAATTTATATTCATACATGTAATTTGAGTGATAAACCACCATTATTAACTACCAATTAAAGGTTAATCTCACCCAACCTTCATGCATCAACACAAACCTAGGGTTTTCTTGAAAGTCCCCCATTTTTGTAAAATCTTTAATGAAACAAGTAATAATTTGAAAAAAAGTTTAATATTAGTGTTCACACGTTAAAAGACGATAATCCAAAAGATTGAAATGTTTAAAGAAGAATTGATGGCTAGATCTTCAAGCTTCAAGCTCGCCTTTAAGCTTCAATAGTGGAAAATGATGAAGAAGAAGAAGATGAAGAATGATGAAGAAGATGAAGGTGATAATCTTCAATCATGTTTGAATTAAGAGGTTTGAATCCAAAAAAATCCTCAAAATCACCGATCTTTTTATCTCATTAAGCTCTTTAGCTGTATATATGAAAGATGAAGAGAAAAGGGGAAAAAAGGAAATACATATATGTTGCCCAGGGATAACATTATGCTGTTGGAGGACCAACAGCACATTATTACTATTCAAAGCATGATGTTCAGGGACAGTCCCCACAGCCTTATTTAGGCATCTCCAATTGGGGATTCTTTTGGAAAATAGCATACTATTGACTTTGGCTTTTACGTTGATCTTGAAGATGCAATAATTTGGACTCGGGCCAAACATGAAAGTTGTAGATAATCAAATTAAATTTCCAATGGTGCAAACGGGGACCCATTTGGACATCAGATGAAAAATTTATGGCCAAAATACTATAGCTATGGCAAAATTCTAAAGAACTCATAATAGGGCTGGATTTGCTATTGTTCTTCCGAACTCGATCCAATGCTTTGGAAAAGTATTGGGACATACAAGAGGTATATAGGAGGTGTAAATTATTATGGGATAGTCCATAACACAATAGTTAAGGTTCCAAATTGAACAAATAAATTTTGAACTCTAAAATCTCCAATTCTTGCTGTTAGCGCGCAAAACTTTGCTACGACTACCTGAAGTGCATTATGAGCCTACGTGCATGTGTAATACGACTAATGTGACTTGCACAAAATGTTTAAATCATCCAAAAGCATTCAGAATCTTAAAATAACCACTTAAAGCTAGAACTAGCTTTAAGCGCGATAAAGAAGTATGATTAGCACGAGATTAATGAACGGGGTATTACACTAATTCCATTTAATTTATTTCCTATTTCTTTTAAATGATTATTTTTAAGAGTTCTCTAAAGGATTTTTGAAGCTTAGATTTAAAACACTATATTAACTTATCGGTAGTTTGGTCCATTAAAATATAAAACTAAAATCATATTAGTGTAAGCACAATTAACTCTTCAACTTTGACTATTAGTCAACCATAATTGAAATGTATATATGAATTGAACTCCATATTTTACACACACTGTAACTTGTTTGTGCATAATTGTAACACATATTTTTTGAACTATTAAAAAATAACCAAAGTTCACAATAATTTTTTATCTCAAAACTATAAAGACATTGGAAATTTATAAAAATTTTGCTTTACATTTTTCAAATTAATTTTTAGAATTAATTCTGATGTAAAAAATATATTATGTTGATACTATAAATTTCACATCTAATTAATGCTTTCTAAAGCAATATGTGTTGTTTTGAATTGTGAAGTGTTTAAGAATGAAGTATAAAACAAAGTGGGTTCATGGGTCATTGTCAAATTTTACATGATTAATTTTAGTATTATTTTAAATATTAGCTTAGTCCCTGCTTTCAACCAGAATGTAGAAAGAAAATAAACGATTAAGACTAAGAGCAAACCATTAAACAGGAAACACTATCTGAGAAGGCAGCTAATAAAGAGAAGAAACACCAACCCCCAGTACGGATGATAAGGCTGACAAACTAGTATAGTTCTATTTGTCATTCTTTACTTTGTATAGAGTGGTAGATATGGTTGTTCCTATTTCTAGGAAGACTTTTGATTCAATTGTCAGCCCGGTTAATGATATCGAGTCTGTTAGAGGTTCCTCCCGTAATATTAGTTAAGAGGGATACGGCTTGTAGGTGAAACTCATTTGTGATCCCATTCACATAAACATCTCTGATTGCATTAGAGAGAATAGTTAGGCTTTCTGTATTAATGATCTCATCACAAAAAGCGGGGAGGGTCCAATTATTGGGTAGTAGATAATTCCGAAGGTTTAGAAGTTCGGGAACTTTTACATAAAGGCAGTTCTTACCAGAATCTACAGCACGCTGACACAGGGAATGAAGATTTACCTCCAATTTTTGTGTTTAAAATTGTTCAACGATAAAAAATTTAAAAATAACTAATGAGGACCCATATATACTCCGTATGTCTCCTAAGAGAGTCACTTAGGAGACATACATTTAGTGTGTCACCAAAGAACATACTTAGGTGACATACAATGAAGCTATGTCGCCTAAGTGCTTACCTTGGGAGACATACATATAATATGTCTTCTAAGAAAATTATTTATGAGACATACGGAGTATATATGTTGCCTAAGTAAGCCCACAAGAAGTGTCGGTGTGTTAGACAGAACTTAGGAGACATACAATGAAGGTATGTTGCCTAAATACTTACTTATGAGACATACCTTAATTGTATGTCGCCTAAGTTCTGTTTGACCACCGACACTTTTTTGTGGGGTTTGACTGACTTATCTTAGGCGACATACTTAAAATAATATGTCGCCTAAGAGCCTGTTCATCATCAAAACAACAACAACTCCTCTATTTTCAAGATTTAAGCTTTTAAAGTGATTTTGGATGGTTTTTTGGGCGATTTTGGCGATTTCAGGTTGCAAATCAACATTATTTCCTTCATCAAATGCTTTGTTTGATTTATAGGTACGCTACTTCTTATTCATATTAATTTTTAACTAATTTTTGTGTTTATATAAATGTTGAGATTAATGTAAAAGATATATGTTTGGTGTTTAAAATATTGTACTGTTGTTAGTTCTTGGCCATATTTGATCAATAGGTCCGTATTATTGTTTTTTTTTTGTAAATTTTTATGTTTATTGTATAAATTTTTATATTTTTAGTGTTAAAAAAAATATTAAGTGTTTAAAATAATATAAATGTTGAGATTAATGTAAAAAATGTATATTTGGTGTTGAAAATATAGCTACTATTATTATTACTTGTTGATAAATTTTGTTTTTATAGTATAAATTTATAGATTTGTAATATTGTTTTATGATATATACGAAAGTGAAAATGAATAAGAGTTGGATGAAAGGCTCAAGAGGTTCTCCCCAATTTGTTTTGGGGGTAGTGGATTTTTTGTCGTTTGTACAGAGAATGGTAATAGTGCAACCGGATTGTATCCATGTCCCTGTAAAAGTCCCTGTAAACGGTGTTTCAACATGGGCGCACGATTCAGCTTGGATGATATATACAATCACTTGATCAATGATAGTATAATACTGTTGTATACCATATGGCACCTACATGATGAAGTTTTAGACATAGTTTCAGCATCACAACAAATACTAAAAATAGAACAGAACAGGGCGTTTTCGAGTAAGAATATCGATCATTTGAGTAACCCGACTACGACAATTGTGAAAGATGCTTTTACATTTCATGAGTCGTACGATCTCCCTGCCGATGGCACTGTAGTTCACGTGGACCCTGTTGCCAAAAAAAATATGTTGTCATATCAGCGTCTTTTAAATGAATCAATGACTCCACTATACAAGGATTGTGAAAAGACTGAGTTGACGGCGATGCTTAGAGCAATGAGCTGAAACATAGTTGCAATATGGCAGACATAAGCTTCAATAAGTGGGTTGCGGAAGTGAATTATTTATTATGTAAAGAAAACAAGTACCCTGAGTCATCTAAAGATGTAAAAAAATGAAGAAAATGAGCATGGATTATAAGATCATCCACACATGTTACTATGGTTGCTCCTTATTTTACAAAGAGTATGTAGATCCAGATCAATGTCCTGTTTGCGGTGAGTTGAGATAGGAACAAGAAGATACAGGCGGTGGTAAGCGAATTGGCCGAAAGACTGTTAGGTACTTCCCTTTGACGCCAAGGTTGCAGCATTTGTATATGTCTAAACGAATTGCAAAGGAAATGCGATGGCACGGGAAAAGATCCCAAACAGATCCTGATTGCTCAGACACCCAGCGTATGCGGAAGCATTGAAGCATTTTGACAGGTATTTATATATGTATATATATATATTTATTTATTTATATTTACAAGTTACATCCGCAATTTGTGCCTGACTTAAAAAAATTGCGCCTTGCTTTAGCGTCTTACGGGTTCAGTCCCTATGTGTAACATCCCCGCCTTAACTTACAGGATAACACCCGTAATTAAGACTTGGAGTGTCACTATCCCATCTTAGTAAGACTAAGAGAAGTGTACGAGTATAATATAATTCAAGAGCAACATGCATAACAAGCAACAACAAATATGGGGTACCAAAAATAATACTATATCTAACAAACAAGCATTATAGATATGCATGGAACAGATTAAATGAACAGCAAAAATATAAACAGTCTTCGGTTTAGTTGTGGCTTCCCGAACAAGCACATTTATTACAAAAATGAACCATATTATTAGAGACTTCTACTTCGTCCCCGAACCAGTTGTCTCTTTGTCACCCTTGGACTCGTGAGTACCTGTAATATTATAAAGAAACGGGGTGAGATATATGCATAGTAGGGGTGTTTAATAACGAAAGCGTCACACATAAAACACAAGTTAATTTAAAACCATGAGTTCATCAAACAATGCATGTATATGCCAATGTAGGTTACCTCCCTTGTGTCAACCAAAGAACCACGTAGCCAGAATATCAATGCCGAACTAAAGCATAATATGGACCTGACAGCCCGAGAATAGATCCCTTTAATAACCATAAGTTGGCCCAGTGGCCTCATAGAATATCTGACCCAACGGCCTCAAAAATCATTGTGAAATCTCAATCGATTCGAAGCTCAAGTCCACTAATAGTTACATAGTAACAGAATCATCGGTGCTTTACTATTGTCTAGATTTTTGTGCTACACACCACTGGCTCTAGACAGCCGACGCATTGCCGCCCTCTTGAGGTTTAGGGTTTTTCAACCCAAGGGCACCAAGCCCTACCTATTTTTTATCTCGGTAGGAACAAATCAATACATCACCCCTTCACAATCGAAGGGCCACAATAGTACCATATCCGGATCCATATCAGGATCATATCACATCTAGAGTAATATCATGATCATAACGAGCTTTCATCATCATCATCAATATGAGATATACGCCTTAGATGTCGAGCCAAAAGAGTAATACACATATGCCAAGAGTCTCCAAGAAATTGGTTGACACAATAATAACATATATGATATTCAATGCATGCTATTTTCATAAATACTAAGCAATTTATGGCATATCCACTCCCATAAATCTTATACCATATCCTTTGGTATATATAACTCATTAACAAACTCAGTTTATCCGCAAACAACATGTACACAACCAAGAGATACCACATATAGTTCAAATAACACTTCTTAGCAAGTATATATGGCACATCTTGCACCAAATCATACAATCACAGTTTTATAAATTATAAAAACAACATGAACACTTTTATCTTTAAGTTTCTCAAATAAATAATAATAATAAATGAATCTTGAATAATTCAAGCATGTTATCAAGTTTTAAAAGCCATAGAGCCCCTACCTCGTGTTTATTAGCCGTATAGAATAAATGAAGTTGAGAGAACCCAAGCTCTCCCTAAGAAATCCCGAGGAGGAGGATGATGGATAGTAAGCTAGAAGAGCATTTATGATGATTTGGAGTATAAACCTTCGATCGGGGATAAAAACAAATGAGAATTGCTTAAGAACACTTTAGTTTTTCTCTCTAGAACTCACTAGAAGGTTGTGGAAAGGTTTACAAAAATGAAGAAAAAAGGTGATAAAACACACTAAAAATGAAGTAAGTCGATGCACTGTTACAGGTGGTGGACCGGTATACAAAAACCTGTGTACCGGTATGCAGTGTAAATTTTTCCAAATTTTTATACGCCGGACCTGTATGGCAAAAACTACATACCGGTCTGCAGTCTAATTTTTTCCCAAACTGCAGACGTCAGACTAGTATTCTAAAAACTCAATACCGGTCCGCGAGTAAACTTTTCCCAACTTATTTGGGCCATAACTTCTTGCTCGGAACTCCAATTGAGATAGATCCACGAAAAAGTAATTTCGATACCTATAATTTACGGAAGGAACTTTTCTCCAAATTACGAACAAATAATTTCTAAAATTACAGTTCTCACACAAAATAAACATAATTTACATTAAAAATAACATAAAGTGTTATACTATGGGTCTACGGCTATTCCCTACAACGCTTGGCCTATTATTGTGATGCCTTATAATTTGCCACCACATCTGTGTATGAAGAAGGAGTTTAACATGCTAGTCCCGTTAATATCCGGCCCCAAGTCTCCAGGAAAGTGTCTCAATGTATTTATATGACCGGTGATCGATGAGCTTGAGATGTTATGGGAGACGGGATTTTCATCTTAGGAATGATACGGTGAAGAGATATTTAACATGAGGGCAGCCGATTAACGACTTTCTAAGATTAGGGATGTTGGGAGGCATTCAGACGAAAGGGTACAAGGCATGTCCCAAGTGTTTGGATGATATTGATGCAGTGCATAGTAATTCTTGGATGTTGTACCAGGGCGCACGTAGATAGCTACCTGAAAATCACCTTTATCGAACGCAATCGGCATCATTTAATAGGAAGAACGAGTTCAGGCGGGCCCCACCAACTCTGTCTGTGAGACAGGTGTGTGAAGCTACCAAGAGACATACCTACCATCATCTTTCTCTATATCTGCATAACAACTTCAAACAAATACTCCTCTAATCGAATTTGTAATCTTAATTCAATTTGTAATCTTATTTCAGTTGTATTGAGTTTGCATCCACCTTTTAGGAGCTAAAACGATATTGTGTTGGACTCACATCAGTATATTCTTGGAGCTGCCTTACTGGACCTCATCAAGTGTGAGACATGCATTAGATGTCATACACATCGAAAAGAATGTTTGTAACAACGTCTTTGGCACCCTTCTAGGCCTCTATGCAAAGACTAAGGACGATACAAAATCTCGCGCAACTCTAGAGAAATGGGCATACACAAGCATTTTTGGGTAAAAAATTTATCGTCAAGCAAAACGACACTACCTCAGGCGGATTACACAGTTCGGCCTAGGGATCAGAGGGCAGTATTTGATCATATTGCTGCTGTTAGGTATCCAAGAGATTATGCAGGAAGTCTAAAGAATAAGGTCAAAGTATTTGATAAAAAGTTTTATGGATTGAAGACTCACGACTGTTATGTCATGCTTCAGCATGTTCTTCTGGTGGTTATCCAACCGTATTTAGGAAACCATGTAGTTGACGCGCTAGTTAAACTGTCCTGATTCTTTCAAATGATATGCGTCCGGGAATTGACGAAATGGAATGTCCGTCAAATGCAGACTAATTTTATCATGATTCTATGCAAACTGGAGATGATTTTTTTGCCAGATTTTTTTACCATCATGGTCCACCTCTGCATCCACTTACCTAAATAGGTCATGTTCACCGGAGCCATACGTTTTACCTGGATGTTTTCTACTGAAAGGTATGACTGTACAATTTATACTATATAATTTGTCTATAATTGTCTATATAACTATGCAATTTTACAGGCAACTCAGACAATTCAAGAAAGATGTAGGAAACAAGCGTTACCCAAAGGGCTGTATTGTCAAGTGGAACATTATGCATGAGTGTATGCTTTATATCAATAATTATCTGGATGATCCTAACGCGAGTGATGAAGTCATCCCCGATGCACTAGTGTGGAACATCTCAGTTGTTGACAACCTCGTGAAGCCTAGCGGTTGTGACTGGACCACCGGTTTGACTAGAGCAAAAATTGTAATGGCTCACTAGTGTGTAATTGAAAACTGTCTAGAAGTAAAATGGTTCGTAAGCATTCACCGTGGTCAATTTAAGGAATTAGCTCTAAATGGGACTGAATAATAGCGTATTGAGTTGTTTCTTAGACATTTCCCTAACTGGGTAAATATTCAGCCTCTAGTTACTTGTTATTGTCACATGCATATTACATTTAACTAATGTTCCATGTAATATTATTATGCAGATGAATGATTTACGAATTAGAGGTGCTCATAAATACAAACGAGAACTATAAATTTTGGTATCTATACCTGCGCGTTGCACCATTTATTTATAATGTGATGTAAACAGTGTCAAGTTTGTTAGTTAGCGGTGAGACCAGATTCGAAAGACTCAGAATAATGGAGTGATGGTAGTGGCCGGTGACGTTATGTACCATGGGATTCTACAAGTATTTGTCGAACTAAGGTATGCGGGAGCCATGCCGATTGTGTTGTTCAAGTGTAAGTGCTATAACATAAACCCTAATGTTCCCGATAGATGGTTAGTCAACCAAAAGATGGCTAGTCAGTAAGCTCAACTACATATAGGACATGTGTTAGAGTGATATACTAAAAGCCATAATTTTCTTATTAGTTTGGACATGTTGTAAGCTTGGTTTTGCTATTTTAATGAGAATCTTTATGGGCAATGGTTGCATTATATTATTTATTTAAATATTGTGCATGTGTGTCTTTTATTCAATATAGTAGATGATTTGCTGTGTAGAGTATAGCTTACACACATAAGATAATATCATCAGTTCTTGTGGAATATAAGTTTAATGGTTCACAGTCTTAGATGGAATTAGAAACTCATATGTAAGATTGTAGCACAAGTTTTAGCAATTTATCTTGACTTCAAGAAACGATATAGTTTTAACTCGTTGCGCTAGTACACTTTGTGTGTATTGAATATGACCAATTTGGGTTAATTATTTTTATATTGATTATATAAAACAATTTAAAATCCCATAGTTATTATGATTACTTATGCTCTTAATCTTGAAATAATTAATATACATATAATAATTTTGGTGAATTGGATGATGACACTATATGTATGATGAATATTAATTATTGATGGAATCCACGTCCCAGTATAGGGATTGATGATAGCCCCTTTAGAAGCTTATAAGTTTTGATCATGTCAAACCCTACAGGTGGATTTTGTTAATCTGACATGTCAAATAAGTTAAGTGGTGGGCTCAAGGATTAATAAGTCATTTAAATATAATTGTCAGTAATTTAATTTAAATGACGGTTATCTGTAATCTTAACGTGGAGAGAATAATAAGTATTTAATAATAAGGAGCTCGAAATATAATTTTGATGTAAGGACGGGAGTGCAATTATAATTCTTTAGTGGTGCGAATTATAATTTATGGAAGGAACTAATTCATAATGGAATTAGCATTCCAACTTTTCATAGGAAGCCCAAACACTTATTTCTCCGTAAGGTCTGTATCGTAGCCTTATATATATGCCGGCCTTGTTTCTTCTCATTATAATAATAATTCTCATGAGCTAGGGTTTGTTCTATTGAGAGAAAAGAAAATCTTGGTAATACCGTAGCCCACACTCGGTGCAAGATTTGATGGCAGAAGGAATACAATAGAAGATCTTTAGGTTTTCGATACTACAGTCGTAAATCAATCGTAACTTTTAATCGCACCGTTTGATGGAGCTGATTTTTGGATATGTCCTTTAGAATGCAAAGTTAATTTTATTGCGCAAAAAATAGGATGATCAGATTTTGTTTCGATAGCAAAAACAATCAATTTTTGTAGCCCAGCGAGAATTGAAAAATCTGACCAGATCGCAATCTGATGCTTTCAAACCCTACTCTCCTCGTATAGATCCTCTACATGATCCAAAAAGGTGAAATTCCTTTATTCTTATAGGGTTTTAGTAAAGTATTTTATTCAATTCATACGCAATATCAAACAATCCTGTATTTATGTCTCTATCAACATGCTGTGTATGTTGTACTTAAATTGTACACAAAGGAATTATGCACTTTCCTTTTTGGACAAGTACATGAGTACTAATCTGCATAGAAATAGATAATTTATATAGATTTTATTTGTGAGTGTAGCTTGTAGTGAATGGGATGCAAGTGTTTTTCAACTGAAAATAGCTCCAAAACCTCAACTTTGGTTACAAGTGACTGAGGAAAGTTCATAAAATATATAAAAATTTTGAGTAGTTTTTAGAGCAGTTTTTGAGCTGCTTTTGAGCTTCTTTTAGAACAGATTTTGAACTATTTTTATGCAATTTCAGTGCCATTTTTAGGCAGCTTATGAGCTATGTTGTGAGTTATTTTAGTGCAGTTTTTTGAACAGTTTAATGCAGAGTTAATTAGTGCTATTTTTGAACAATTTCAGTGTACAATACACCAAAATGACTCTTTTGTAATGGACTTAATCCATTGGAAAAAATGTTTCTAACATATAAAATCCGTTACTAATTAGGCGTGGGAAATACTTTAGTAACGGATATATCCGTTACTAAAATTAACCAAAATCCGTTACAGAAAATAAATTTGTAACAGATTAAATGCATTGCTAATCCGTTACTAATACTAATTTTATTAACGGATTTAACCCGTTAAAAATACTGAACAACCGTTACAATGGCACATAAAAGTCATTAAAACTTTAATGGTTTTGCAACGGAATAAAATCGTTACATGAGAGAAAACCGTTACATATTTGTAACAGTTTATAGCCATTACAAAGTATAAAAGTATAAAAAAATTTGTATTATTTTCCAATTTCCATATTGCACAATACAAATTCCAATATAATGATCAAATGACATCATACAAACCAATATTCGTCAAAAAACCAATATGCATCCTTTCCAATAACCAAAATTAATGCATCAAACCATTACACGCACTACACGTGATTGAATTCAAATCGTAATATGAAAGAAATATCCAAAATTAATTGAATTTACTATAATCTCAGATAATGTATAATCTATATCTAAGTCAACAACATTCTCATCATTTCTAATAACCAATCTCCTTGGAACATAAAGCTTCTTGGCATCTTTTTTAGACTAGAGAGAAGCCGTGGATGATTGTTTTTCATCTGCATAGAAAAGGGCATAAAACGATTTAAAGCACTACCAATTTTAATCAAAAATTGGAAAATGAGATAAGGGATTTGGTGAGAAGTTATATGACTTTTTTTTTTGTGTTTACCGTAGAATACAATTGTTTGGCCAAGGATAAAAATATATGCAAACATATGATCTCATTTCTATCGAAAAGAAAATTTCATGAGAAGTGTTTGATTGCATCATGTGGTTATAGTAGACAATGGAAAAAGATAGAAATCACACGTTCCCATATATTTCTAAATTTTACTTATAATATGAACTAGCACGTTCAGACCCGTGAATATATACACACCCAGCACCCAGTGTATCTATTTACTTTCCATTTTAATAAAGCAATTTGATTATTATTAGCTAAGGGGAAAAATGATAAAAAGAAACCTAGCACTTGAGCACATTCGATTGTTAAATATATCAGACTAAATTTAAGATTTGTTTGCTATTTATTCTATGGTTGGTGGAGTTCTAAATTGTAGACCAAATTCTCACTTCAAAAGTATTACAGGTTAATTTTACCTTGCACCATAGACCTACCTACCTATCCACCCCCCACTCCTCTAGTCCTCTACACACACATATACATAGATTATAGTTATACATCAAGATGAAGCCCAGAAGAGAAAATTTAATAATGAAAAGTGAAGTGACTAAAAGGGTACCTTTGGTTTTAGGACCATAAGATCATCTCCACCAGTGGGCAAACTTCAACGTGTTGTGTGTCTCCTCTGAATTACTTGAAGGAGTAATCGTGCAAATGAGCTGAAATGTCACAAATTAACATCAACTCTCATTCATAAACAGAGTTCTAGAAACTTAAGGTTCCACAGGAAGCTTTAAGTCTATTGACATTTATCCAATCATGCTTGATCGAAATTTGAATAAAGTAAATACATATATATATATATAAGGGGCTTACAGATACTCGTCCATGACCACTCAATGAAGATAAAAGAAACAAAGGAAATAGGTCTCTACCATTTAGATTGTACAACTAGGAAAGAAACAAATTAGCACTTTTTCTGGCAAATAAAACAAACTTATATGAAATTAAGGCTCCGATTGATAGCAACATGGAAAATGATAAGAAAAACAAGTAACAACAATGCCAAAAATAAATAAGAATGCAAATCCTCACACTACTTAAATTCTTCATAAACAAGAACGTACATAACTAAAACTAATAATATTAGTGATTGGACCAAAAGTGCTTGATTCCCCTTGTATATATATATAATTGATTTTCACAGCAAACTAAAGAAAAGCAAATTAAACTTCTTTCCCCATTTCTATTTATCTCAGACTCAACAACCTAAAAGGGTATGTATTCTTCTAATGTTGAGCACTTGTTAAATATTACTTAGGACTTAAAATTTCCCCAAATCTAAATCAAATCAAATCACCATAACTAAAGCATATGGTTTAACACACCTTTTGCTTCTTGAACTTGGTTATGGAGCTTCCTTCTATTTACCTGTTCTTTATGGTACTTCAGTTTGAGATCCTCGCATTGAGCAACTGTAAAGAGATCTAACCCAATACTTAGAGCATAATCCAAACTAGACTTGCCAAATCGATTGCTAAAATATCTTTTCTAGTTATTTTTTGTCAATCATTTTCTAAGCATATTTAGTGTCTTCAACTAAATTAGAACTTGCGTAACATATTGAATATAGATTTTGCTAAGAATGTGTGAATATATTTGGTTAAGTGGATAAAACGTGTGTACAAACAAAGGGTATTTTGGTGATTTCAAGCAATATCTACTTTTGCAAATCAATGAAGGTTAATTTGATAGTTCAAGTGCATACCAAAATATGGCCTCCATCTCCTAATCATGCTTAATATAATAAATTTTGTGTCTTGTATAAAGTTTCCAGCTCTAATTGAAACATACCTAATGCTTGAACAACAAAAGTCATTTTATTCAACTCGAGAACTAAATCGGCACACTCATGTGCTTCGAGAGAGAGCTGAGCATGCTCCTACTTTATCATCTGTAAGCAGATGCTTAAAGATGTAAAAATAAAGAAAATGAGTCCAATTTAATAATACAAAACATTAAATTCATAAGATTAAAAAAAATTACCTGACGCATTAGGTGCTCTTCTTACACAAATCCCATTTACCAGAGGACTTCCGGTTACCCCTTCGAACCTAATTATAGCCAACCCATCATCCTTGATAGATATTCTCGAGTCAACTAGCTGCAGTGGCGTATTGTTTAAAGGAGGTTCAAAGTTTGCAGTATGCAGTTTGTTAATAATGTCCACATGAAGAATGTGGAGGAATTACAAGAAACAAAAAATTGTACTATGACTATAAGAAATTACATAATTGTATTTCAATTTTAACTTTTGCTAGATGTATTGAATATAGCCCATATACAACTATCTAATTAGCTAATAATATCAGCTCTATAGACTACAACATTATAAGGAAAAAAATGAACTACATACTATATAAAGAGCAATATTATCCTATAACAGATTTGTCATAAAGGAGGTCAAAAACAAAACAAACAAAATTAATGTTTAGGCTGTACATATGAAAATGTGTGATTATTAAAGAAGAATATTTGCGATTGAGGCAATCAATCAAGGACACTTTCCATATCCAAACACCATGCTTGCTCTGGGGATAGCTTCTCTGAAGGTTTTGATCATTCTTATGGCGAATCCATTGAGAAACTAAATGCAGCAAAGACGGTAGGATTACTTGTCTTCCCTTCAAGAAGTTCTTGATCTGGTAGCACAATGTGCATTTACTTTTGAATCATAATATACAAATTTCTTCGATATTCTTGGCTCATCACATTTAATTTCTTTTTTTTATTATCACATTTAATTTCTTGAAAGCGTCCGGTCACATATTATATGCATTTTTTTTTCAGATGACAACCTTTTTACTGTAATCCTTATAAAAAAATAAAAAAATGAAATTTGACACTTGTGTGAATCAAATACATTAATTTGAAGAAATTAAATATCGAAGTTGTAAGTGGCGTAGTTGTTCACATTTTAATTCCTTTATCTTTTTTTTTGTGAATAATTGTTAAGTTAACATTTTTTAACCCACAATCATCTACATCCAAAGCAGTTAAACATACTCAATTTAATAGAGCACACAGAACAACATCAAAAGGATTCAACCTTTAGTGATGTCAAGTGTGGTTATTAAGTTACGTAGTTTAATCAAGCATACCGATGTGGGACGGTGGAAACATACACTTTTTTGGCAATTAGCCAATTTTAATTCCTTTATAACCCATTTAAGCCCAATTCTCTAATGAACAGTGGGCATGCTCTGTCTAAAAAAAGTTTGAAGACCTGCTTCAAATTTTGCAAAAAATCATATTTTATACTAAAATTAGGACATCAAAGGTCACAGTATGATCATAATTAACAGATTAAAGAGGCCAAAACATGAATCCAGGGCATCAAACTATAGTTATCTAACCCAAGAAACTTTGGGTGCATCTGGTAGAAACTGAGAGAAGACAACACAAACACAAGCTACTTGCCTATTGAGTGCTTATATCTGATTACCTATTTTTCAATAGATAACCTTAGTTATATAATTCATTTAGAATGTCAGCACATACCATAAAGAGAGGGAGAGGGGGAGGGAGAGCAAGAGCAGTGTTACGGTACAATTCTAAATTGGGCCGAATACAAAAATACATAGCTGAGGTCACTACTCAAGCAATTTAAGGATCACGCTCAAACAAACAAGATTAGAACGCGTTATCTTTTGCTAAAAAAATAAATCAACCTGAAGCTCAATCAACACAAAATTTGAACTTCCCAAAAAAAATTAACATTAACACTAGAAATATACTTTTCAATTGCAAAAGTCATACCTTGAAATAATTACATATACATGCAATTCTTTGTTGTTAGGACTTATTTTAATGACAAAAGCAATCAAGACCCCATTTATGGTATCAAATCAAGTTTCCCCAATTTACAATCAAACCCACAGAAAGAAAAATCAAATCAAGTTTCCAAAATTAAATCATAAGGTTTAAGATTTACCTATTGAAGCTTGGAGTAAAGACCGATGATAGTGAAGATGGATCGGCGGCGATGGTGGAGATAGACAGCAGGTCACAGGCGGAGATAGTGAGAGAGAAGCTTGGAGTATGATGGTAGAGAGAGAAGTGAGCGGAGATGAACGAAGGACTTGAACAGCGTGGATGAAGGTGCTGAGAATTAGGGCTTGTGGAGAGGATGAACGGCGGGGATGAATGTGGTGAGAATTAGGGCTTGTGGAGATGATGAATGGCGGGGATGAATGTGGTGAGAATTAGGGCTTGTGGAGATGATGAACGGCCATGAGAGTTAGGGCTTTGAGCATATGAATGTGTTTGAGTGCTTTGAGGGATGAAATGAAAAGAATGGTGGGATTTTCATTTTTTAGTGAAAAAAATGAGCATAGAATTGAAAATTTTCAATCGTTTTCATTTTTCATCTTTACTTTATCATTAATAGCGGATTAAGTAACGTTTTAAGTGTTACAAAAAAAAATGGTGCATTATTTATTTAAAAGAGGGATAAAACAATATTATTTATCTTAGTAACAATATCTCACCTCGACAATGAACTTAGTCCGTTACACCTCAGTAACGGTTTTAGTCCGTTACAAACCCTAAAAAATAACCGTTACAAATAATGCAAAATGGTGTAGTGGTAGTTTTTGAACAGTTTTTAGAGCATTTATTGAGCATCTTTTGAGTTGATTTTAGAGCAGATTTTGAGCTATTTTTGTGCAATTTCAGTGTAATTTTTAGGCAAGTTATGTTTTGTAAGTTGTTTTAATGCAGTTTTGAAAATTTTAATGCAAGGTTAATTATGTTTGTGTTATTTGTTTCAGGTTACGATGCTTCCAATCTGGACTAGTGCTATGCCTAATACTTACCAGCAGATCAATGAGTGACTGTTGGCGTTGCAGAATGCCCTGCTCGTTGCTTCGTCGTTGTCGTCGCAGCTGGACTCGCCGGCATTGCCACTGGTGGTCACCGCCTATTCTACTACGGATAGCAACACGACCACCACGACCACCATGACCACGCCTGTATGTAGTGTTCAATCACAGCAAGAAGTGCATCCATCAGGTAAAGTTTTTGATTTCTTAATTATATATCATAATTATACATATGTATTTGATTGATTGATTAGTATGCATGTTCTAATTTGTAGGTACATAGAGCGGGGCCACCACTGGAGACGATGGCAAGAAGAAGAATAAAATGGGCATCGTTACAGGAAAGAAGACGGCGTCGATTGTTTGTTTCCTAAGGAAGTTTGTGCTCAACTACGATTCGAAGGTGCTAGGGATTCCTAATCAAGACCTTAAGGGGAGGGTGGTGTTGGACCGTGAGGGATCGAATCCCAATGACGTACCTTAACTACAACAATATGCCTGTGGAGTGGAGGATGATAGTGTTCGATTACTTATCGGTAAGTGCACTTTACTTTATGGACATTCTTGTTAATTTTGTTTTCTTTACTTATATTTTTTTATTTAGATTAATGTTTCTGTTGTTTTGTTTTATTGGAGAGCTATATCATCGATCCCAATGATGATAACCTCATTGAGTGGATCAAAACAAAGACTGCCGGGTGCTTTCGACAATGGAAGCACGACAGCAAGCAAGAGCGGGATAAAGACAAAGACGATCCAGTTCCGATCGAGTTCGCCTAACGTCCTGAACAGTGGGAGTCCCTCTGCAACCACTTCAACTCTCAGTCCAATCAGGTATTTTCTTATCTTTTATTGAATTGAATGAAACTTACAATTGTTAAGATATGATTTTAACTTATATGTGTAAAAAATTTGAATTTTGAATTTCAAATCTCCTACACGCCCCAGAGATAAAAGATAGTTGAGAAAATTAATAAATTTGTGTATAAATGTATAATTGATTTGATGTTTAATGATTGACATCCTAAAAATATATCTAAGGGTTGATATTGTTTTTATAAATCATAAAAAAATATGAACCATTGATTGAGTTGAATAATATGATAAAAAAAATGTTGACAAAGTATGTCTTATAATATAGATGTATATGTATCTTGCAGGAAAAGAGGGCGAAAATGTCTGAGGCCAGGAAGTCTGAGAAGAATAAGGACCACACCATTGGGAAGGTTTCGTTCGCTCACTTGGCGAAGAAGCAAAGGATTGATTGTAAAGTCACGCACTTGGAGGCCTATATGGATGCCTATTCGGCCACTGACCCCGAGGGAACGGTAAAAACTTTTACACTTTACTTTTTGTTATTATTTAGTTATGCTTACTTTATCTATATATGTGCACTTTACTTTTGTATGTATCGATCTAGAAGAAAAAAGATAATGTACTAGTGTTAGGTTGTATATCTCAATTTGTATGTATACTTGTATATGGTTGCATATTTTGTTTAGGGGTGTCCACAGGACATGTTCGGTTTTACAAAATTCAAAACCGCAATTGAACCACCAAGGTCGATTTACCAAAATTTGATTTTACCGACTTGGTCGATCAGTACATGGTTATAACCGACCAATATAAATTACACTAAAATAGTAAAAACACATAGCAAAATTGTAATGCTAACTTGGAATTGAGAATTAGTTTTGGGTTTTTTACTTATTTATTTATTTAAATGAGCCTATAACTTTCTAGCATAATTGTAGTGCTAACTAGGAATTGAGAATGAAAGAATTAGGAGGTTCGATTTCTTGTAATTGAGAAAATACCAACACAAATGATGTCTTATATTATACTTTTTCAAAAAGAAAATTGACTAATTGAGTATTCCCTATTTTCAGTTACATTTGTCCTAAATTTAAGATTGTTTTTCATAAATTTCAAGATATTGTAACTTACAGCACGAACAAGAATAAACTTACTTAGTAGCCCAGCAACATAGCAGTCAGCAACCCAACACAACAACACAGGCACATAGTAGCACAGGCTGCACAGCAGCCACAACACAGTAGCACAGCGCTGTACACATGTGCACAGTGCACAGTGCACAGCAATAAGCCAATGACACTCAGCTAGCATTTTTTTTCCATTCCTACTCTTTCCAAATAATAACAAACAAATAAATAATGTGGAGTGGAAATGTGGAACTATCGGAGTGCAGGAGTGGAAATGTGGAACAATTCTAACACACAGACACACACATACTTAATTTTATGGGCATGAATTTAAGGTAATATACGAAACTAAATTTATAAATATGTATATATGAATATAAATTTATTTGTGTATTTAAGCAATTTGAACTTTATTGTTTGGTACTCTTTTATGCCCATGTTTCATACTCTTTGATTATGTATATATATATGGATGTATGCGTTATTGTTTGTTTAATTGCATGTCTTGTGGTTTAGTAGAGTTAGATTGCCTATGTTTGTTTGGTTTAGTACAGTCACTTATCTGGTAGTCAAAGCATGAGATTGAATATGCACACACACATGTTTGGTTTGGTTTAAATATACACAAGCATGAGTTATAGCTACTGACTAGGGACGTGTAATTCGTAGATGCATTGAAGCTTAGTTTGGTTTGTTTACTTTGTTTGGTTCGTTTGTGAATTATAAACGTTTTCTTATATTGTAATAAACTGTGAAGAGATGTTAACTGTTATTTTCATGAGTTTTATTTATGAATTTTGTTTGATGTGGAGTTCAATTCTATCGATTTGGATTGTAATTTCAGTTTCAGCACTGTAAATTCTCTTTTAACTTTTAACGTGTACACTTTACTTATATGTTATTGTTATTTGCAGGTGAGAGTGAGAGCCGCCACCGATGAGGCCTTGGCGAAGATAATGGTTGATCGGCCCGCCACCGAGGAAGGATCCGAGGGTTTGATCCAACTCCCTCTTGACAAAGAGATCCGTATCATAGAGAGTGAGATCGATTTTTCAAGAGGGATTAGTATCCGAGGCTTCTAGAGCTCTGTCGTCAAGGAGCTGAAAAAGAGAGGTCCTTTGGAGCCGGTGCAGATAAACCTCCAGATGGCGGCACGGATAGCCCAAGAAGATGCAAGGATCGCGGAGCTTAAGGTGCAACATAAAACAATGCTTGAGGCACAGAAATTGGAACTTGAGACGATGGAAGTGCGAGTGCGCGACAGAAAGTGGAGCTTGAGGCATGACAAAAAGCCAACGATGAGGCACGACAAAAAGCAAGCTATGAGGCGATAAAAGCGCGGGTACGGGATCTAGTATCATCGATGATGGCGAATCTTCCTACGGGTGGTGGTAGACCAAGAGAGGTTTAGTGATAGACTTGTTTATTTATAGACTATTTTGCATCTTTATATATAGAATTCTTTCTTTTCTCTCTATTGTTAAACTTATGGTATTTTTATTCTATAATTGAATTTTGGCTTGTAATTAGACTCTTTGTACATTTCAATTTTATTTTGCAATTAGACTCTTTGTACATTTCAATTTTGCCCTGTAAATATTAGACTTTGTACATTTTAATTTTAGCTTGTTTATGTGTGATTGAATTGTGTGTGTGAATGAATTAGTATCAAATTTATATTGCAGGTTGATTTGTAGAAAAAAATTTGAGTGATTGAATTGTGTGTGTGAAAATGAATTGGTATCAAATTTATAATGCAGGTTGATTTGTAGAAAAGTGCAGGTGCGGTTGCACAATAATACAGCCTGTTATGAAGCAAGCCGGTCTGGAACCACTTAGGAGATATACAAATGAAAGTATGTCGCCTAAGTGGTGGTCAAACACACTTAGGAACCACTTAGGCGACATACTTTCATTTGTATGTCTCCTAAGTGGTGGTCAATACCTTTGAACAAACAGAGTTATGCGACATACATACATTTATATGTCTTGTAACATCACCACTTAAGCGACATACAAATAGAGTATGTCGCTTAAGTGGTGATCTTACGAGACATAGAAAATAGAGTATGTCTCCTAAGTTGTACACTAAGGAGACATACATATTGCTTATGTCTCCTAAGTCAACCACTTAAGCAACATAGTCTATTGCTTATGTCTCCTAAGTGCACCACTTAAGCGACAAACGCTATTTGTATGTCGCGTAAGGTCTTGGGCAACACCACTTAGGCGACATACCTCGTTTCGCCTAAGTCTTGGGCGACATACATAAGCTCTTATGAGACATAATTTGTATGTCTCCTAAGTGTCTATTTCAAGTAGTGGCATTAATGATTTCTCAATGTGAGATTTATAATCTCAACATGATATATTTGTTTACGTAAATAGTTTGACTATAAAAATTAATTGAAACGTGTTTGAGTGAAAATTTACAAAAATAAAAATATTAGAGCGTAAATTTTTACACTGGGAAATTTATATGCCCTATGAGGCCAAAACTATTTTCAAAGTGATGACATTTAAGGAGCATCCAAGCCAAGTACGGGTGAACCTTGTCATAAGATATTAGAATTTGAAGCGTCCAACACCAAAAGAAAATAAATTAACAATGGGTAATGTCACTACTAAATTTTATATATTGCCTTGAAAGGCATTAATGATTTCTTGATGTGAGATTAATAATCTCAACACGATATATTTGTTTACGTAAATAATTAACTATAAAAATTAATTGACATGTGTTTGAGTGAAAATTTACAAAATAAAATAAAATTTAGAGTATAAATTTTTACGCTGGAAAATTTTAAAATTTTCAGTCAACATAATTAGAATTAATTTTTGTATTGTGCTAGAATAAATACTATTATAAACGTTTATTATTTTCTAATTAGTCATAAAATATGTTTTATAAATATGTACATAAATGTTACAATGTAGGTATTGGAATATGTGCGGTTCCATTCATAGAGTAGTAAAAGGGTATTTTGAGAATATAATTCAATTTTGGTTGACTAACGGTGTACATATGATCCGTACTAGATCCACGTCAAATATATATATATATATATGTATCATCAGTTCGTACCTAAATTTCTAATTTTATTATCAAAATTTTAATGTCATCTTAATATATATCAACTAACAAAATTTGGAAATCTCATTTAGGTTCAAGTAGCAAAATATATAATTACTAAAATATTTGGTATATTTCAAATAACAATTTTTCTTGTAAACAATAGTGCTAACTCCAAAAGTACACAACGTGGGCAACCGTTTGACAAAATATTTCAGGACTGTTATGGACACACCAAAATACCCTCTAAAACTCCCTATTTACTCGATTCCAAAACCTTGAGTGTATGTGTGCACATACTATATATTTAGGGAGCTGCACAGACTCCACACTTAGAGGCCGGGCCCATGTTAAAGTTTTGAGAGTATTTTAGTGTGTCAATAGCAACTTCCATATTTTATAAATTAAGTAGTGAGAGCCCTAAGACGGAGCTGTGTGGGCTTAGGGAGGCACATGCCCAACTTTTACAATATTAGACATTGATTCCACTATATTTTATAAAATCAAGAAATGCCCCCTTAAATAGTTAGAGTATAAGAGTGGACCATTTATAAATGAAAGAAAAAGAAATATGTGGTCCATTTACTACAGTTATAATTTTGTTAAATACAAATAATAATCTTAGAATTAATATAATGCTATCAAAAATTTGTGGAAGACAATAACTTTGGGTTTTGAATTTTTTTTAATCAAATTTATAACTATATATTTATAATCGTAACGAGTCACTTATTAATGTCTATTGCCCCCTAACACCAAACCAACCCCCACTAATGTTTTTGGCTCCGTCCTGGAGTGAGTCCAATACTTTAATTAAAACAGTAGAATAAGTATACAAAATATATATTTTTACTGTGTAAAAAGTCAAAGAATGAAAACAACCCAGAGTTCAACTTGCATTGAATAGATGGGTTTATCGGTATAGATATATGCTCTTTAGCGACAAATTTTTATTGCCAATATATATATATATATATTAAGTAAAAAAAATCCAAATCTCTTCTCTCCATTTTATTTGGAGAAGTGGTATAAATTGTTTCGATTAATTTATTTTTAGATACCTTAATGAAAATTGCTCCTATTTATCAGAGAACAGTGATAAAGACCAAGAGTGTAGAGTACATGCCATTTTTCCTCTCCCTTTTCCTATTGCTCAATGCTTGCTATTGGTTCACTTTTGCTCTTCTCCTCATGGACTATTATGTCATTGTAAGTTAATTCTCTCCGTAATATATATTCTTTCACCCTCTCAATTTCTTATCTTTTTCGTACCTAAAAATTGTTCAATTTTTTTTGGAATTATATATATATATATATCAGTTGTAGCTACAAGAAGAAATACCATCTAGTTTAGGCTTTGTTTTTGTGTTAAAATAGTTGAAAAATAATAGAAAATTCGAACTAAATCAAAAATCAAATTTCGAACTTAATTTGATGACTAAGGTGCGTGTTTAACGCGTTGTCTTAAGACATAAGTTTCACCCTCAGCAGTGGTGTTACTTAAGGGTTAACGCCAAAATTTGCCCTGAGAATTTAACAACTATCACTCCAAAACCAGTACAGCTTGGAGGGTTTTAGAACCGCTAACTCTAGTTCACAAAATATCAGAGAGAAGATGAAGAAGATGAAGAGATAGGAAAGACAGTTGTCTAATTCTGACTAGCTAGATTCCCTTCATACGACGACTATTTGATCAATCAACGGCTTAGATTGATGGGACATATACTTCTAACATTTTTTTAACTAACATTTGAAATGTTTTATATTAGGTGTCAAATGCAATTGGAATATTGTCAAGCTCAGCCCAATTAGTAATCTACAAGATTTATAGCAAAAAATCTTCTTCACTTAATATTAAACCACAAGAAGAATCCAAAGAGTACTTAGAGGAGCAATTTGAAGACTCTTTTCGCTCCATTGAAGAAGGAAAAATTCAGTCGTAAGATTTCGACCAAATTAAACAACCCAGCAGAATGAAGAGTTGAAGCGTAAGCTTCCCGAAGCCGTCATTTTCTCCAGAAAATAGCATTCAGAAAGTCATGAAAACATTTTCTTTGTCTCAATATCACTCGGATTCAATGTACATTTTGGTCCCCTGATAAAGAAAAGAAAAACGAGAAAACAGTGTGGTTCATAAATTGGGAATGTAAACGGAAAGAATTTTAAGCCATATTTCTATAGAGAAATTGTTATGTTCTTTAGTTAACAATTATTTGTGCATAGATATATGCATAATATTGTTTTGTAATAATAATAAAATACCTTCTTGTTGAGAAGTAATTTAATAGTTCACTATGCCCAGCGGGAGTTTAGGTGACGTACACTGTACGTCACTTAACTAAAGTTTGTTCGTCACCTAAGGTTTAAGCGACGAACACTGTGTCACCTAAGCTCCGTCACCTAAGTGGCGTGGCATATGGTTTAGGCGACGTACAAATAAAGGCGCGTAACCTAAGAATCACTTAGGTGACGTACAATATGTATGTCACCTAAGTGATCCATAGGCGACGTACACATTGTACGTCACCTAAGTGATACTTAGGCTTCGAACGTATAACCTGTCACCTAAGATTCACTTGTTCGTCGCATACGTTTGACACTTAAGCAACGTAGAGTTCGCGTTTGTCGCCTAAAGATATATCTTAGGCGACGTACCTTTTTATCTTCGTCACCTATGATTATCTTTTATGCGACGTACTCTTTAAGTTCGTCGCCTAAAGGTACATCTAAGGTGACGTACTATTTTTATGTTTGTCACCTATAAATATCTTTTATGCGACATACGCTTTTATGTTCGTCGCCTAAAGGTAAATCTAAGGTGACGTACTCTTTTTGTGTTTGTCGCCTAAGTGGGATAACTAGGCGACGTACATAATTTAGGTACGTCGCCTAAGTGAAAAATCATAATTGACAAAATTGCTGAAAATTACAGTAATCCCTGCAGCCGAAACTGCATTTTAAACACAAAAACCTGCACTTTATATCACAGGCTGCAATCCCAAATAAATAATTCTAGTACACATTAGTTCACAAACATATAATTCTCATTATTTAATAAAATTTTGAATTATACAAAAATATACAAAATATATGCAAGGTAAAAAGATGTTCAATGCTCATAAAAATAAATAAAAATATTCAATATTCAAGTACAAAAATAAAGTAAAATAAACGCCTATGGTTGCTGGTCGGTAAAGGAACCACCGGTAGTATCCCGTCGAAGAAGCTCAAGGACTTGACGTTGCAAGTCGGCCACATCCCGTTGGAGCCCTTCGTTGGCTTCCATCAGCCTTTCGACGGTGGACTGGAATTCCCGTCACTCACAGATGCCGGCTGCGCTTCGCCTCTCGTCTGTGGGTCCCTCCTGTACCCTGACCCCATGCCGCGGACGACTGTCCCTCTTTAAACACCAACCTCTCCCTGAAGAGTCTCGATCTGTGTCTGGAGAGGGAGGACGATCAATGCCGACTGAATTGGGTCCGAGCCGTCTTCCACGAGCAGCGGCGTGGGATTCGAAGATTCGAAGGAGGCGATGGAAGCTTTCGCCGCAGACCTCATCGCATCCTGCAAATAAAAAATAAGAGCCAACAATTAATCAGTAATTCAATATCATACTATAAACTACAAATCAACAAACAATCAATAAACTCTTACCGCTTTATCCGGGGCGTTCTTCACATAAGCGTTCGCCCAGGCATTTAGAATAAGGGCTTTATCCCCTTTTTCCTTTAGCTTCTTCGCTCGGTAGGTGAAGGGCATCGGTCCCGAGGTGTGGTCCACCTTATTCTGAGACGCTCGAATCTCCTTCATTCTCTAGGATCGGGCCTGCAATGCAAACTTTAAAGTTAGTAAAAATTTGAAACGAATTCGAAACGACGATAATAAAAATTAAAATTAAAATTAAAATTAAAATAATAGTAATAATAATAGGATAAATGCAAATGACAGACAATATTTACCTTATCCTCCTCGGTCGAAAAGTGCTCCGTCAACCACGTCCACTGCTCCACACGGTGGACGAACTCAAGTGGAATCTCCGACCCGTGTGTCTCGAAGTGGGACCTACAATCCGACATCCAACCTTTGTAGCGCGAATGTGCTAATGTCTGGATGTAGTCGAACAACGCATCATGCTCGGGGCTGATGTCGTAGTAGGTCTACAAAAGAAAAACAACATAGGTAAGTCAAACACATTGAATATACACGCAAATAAAACAATGATGCAGAGCATCTATTTAATTTTAGTATGACTAGTTTTAAATTTAGTACAATACTTAAGGATTATAAAATAACTAGATTATAAGGAGAAAAAACACATTTTTCATATTTTAACGACTAAACAAAAGGATTCGCAAATAAAAGTACTAATAAAAAAAATATTAATTACAAACTTTGTTCCTTAAAAAAAGTATTTAATGTAATAATCATTAAGTTATTGAATATAAATTATAAAAAAATTAAACTATAAAATATGTAGGTTTTACAAAATAAAATTAATTAATTTCAAAATATCTTTAAGCGACGTACTTTGATCAACGTATGTCACCTAAGTGGAAATTTTAAACGACGTACATTAATCAATGTACGTCGCCTAAGTGAATTTTTAGATTTTCCAAATATTTAAAATTTCGTTGAAAATTGCGGCGGAAAAATATCTTTAAGCGACGTATTTTGATCAACGTACGTTGCCTAAGTGAGAATTTTACGCGACGTACATAGATGTTCGTCGCTTAAGTTAATTTTAGGAGACGTACATTGATGTATGTCACTTGAGTGGATCTTTAGGAGACATACATTGGGGTACGTCGCCTAAGTGCATTTTTAGGAGACGTACACTTATGTGCGTCGCTTAAGTGGAGTTTTAGGCAACGAACATTGTCGTACGTCGCTTAAGTGAAGTTTTAGGAGACGTACATTGACATATGTCACTTAAGTGGAGCTTTAGGAGACATACATTGGGGTACGTCGCTTAAGTGGAGTTTTAGGAGACGTACATTTATGAACGTCGTCTAAGTGAGTTTTAGGTGACGAACCCTATTAGTGTACGTCACCTAAAACCCTTCCTGGCATAGTGGTTGGTGTCATGATCTTGGAGGAACAATAAATTCTCTTAAAATATAGAGATAAGCTTCAACAACCCGTGTACCTTCACACACCTCCATCAAACCATCCACCTTCAAATTTATTAATATGTTTTCGTACTCGGAGAAAAAAACAAAAGAAATTGACCCTCTCAAGATTAATTTCTGGTTTCATTCCTGATAGAGCTAGGCGATTACACTTGCAGCCCTTTAACTATTACCTTTGTAAATTCCATTTTCTAATTTGTAACAAAAATCAATTGTTTCTGCTATCAGAGATGCTTCCTTTCTACCTCCTAGAATTAGATTTTGGTGTTGAATGAGTCTTGTTTTTGAGTTGTATCGAGTCTTGTTTTCTTTCTGCTTTCTGGACTTTTCCTTGTCAACAAATACTCTATATTAGTGTATGTAGGTGCATTTTGTCCCTAGAAAAACCTAATTGAGTTGTTGGAAAGTGTGGAGTATTAATTTGGAAGTCTAGAGAATTCTTATACTCCTATAAATAGGACATGATATGAATTCAATCTAGCTAAGAATTAAGGAATAAGAAAGCAAAAATGATATTATTCTGCAAATATATTAAGTCTTCTTCAAAGAATTTTTGAAGGAGTTCTGTACAACTCCATACAGACAATGGACCCCAGAAAAGTAATTGAAAGTAAATTTTCTCTGTGCCCCACACAAATGCCAAAATTCCAACATAGTAATTGTGAGTTCTGAATATGCGGATGCAATGAATTCAAAATTTTAACTAGGACTAGCCATTTTCAGGAAGAACCTGGGTGTTTCAGAGTGGACCCAACTGGTCACATATGGTGTCAAAGCAAGACCCATGACGTATCACGATGATGTTAAGGCTTTAATAGGCAAATCTCTTGCATCGGTAGTGTAATGTAGAAATTTTTGGTATACGTATGGGTGCAGTGAACCTAATTTATAACTTTCGCTAGCCATTTTAGGTGAGAACTCTGGTGGCTACATTTTGGGAAAAAAAATCTT
Organism: Lonicera japonica; assembly: GCA_021464415.1. Lineage (NCBI taxonomy): Eukaryota > Viridiplantae > Streptophyta > Magnoliopsida > Dipsacales > Caprifoliaceae > Lonicera > Lonicera japonica. The sequence continues at coordinate 34,883,778 of CM038467.1, forward strand.
CGTAATTTGTTTTTCTTATTTATCACCTAAATAATTTCTTTTCTTTATGAAAAAAAAAGGAAATAAGCAAAACATCCAATTCATTTTCTAAGTTGTAACAAAAATCAATTATTTCTCTTATCATTTTCCGTTTTGTTATCCAACATAACGGAACCTCTAAGTGCAATATTTACAATTATTTTGTAAAAGCCCTGTTATAACACCACATAGAGTACATAATATGTTACAGATAATATTCAAGATACTGTAGCAATAATACACACATCTTGTACACAAATATACTTGTCTCGCCCAAATAACAAACCTATAAAATATACTTTACAACAATGAAATACAAAAGATAAAAATACACACGCAAAGAGTTGCCTTCCCCTTGGTTTGAACCATGGCTCTATTAACAACATTTTACAATAAAAAAAATAAAAATAAAATAATGAAGCGAAATTATGAAACAACATTGTCAACTTACTTATTTGGAAAAGTGGAGTTACGCATAATTAGCTTTTTGTCAAAGATTCGAGATTTCGCAGCACTTCAGGTTGTTTCAAAGACTAGTGAGAACAAGTTTTTCAAGGAGACGTCTTAGATAACGTAATGTGGAGTTCGATACGTAGTCTTAATTTGTCCTTCGAGTTTGAGGTGCATGTGTTATACTGATGGCTTTTTTACCTGATGCTGATGATGAAGATACACTTGAGTGTTTCTCATAAGTTAATGGTTCGTCCGCCGCAATGAAGTTCAGGACGCGGCCTTTGATATCTTTTCTACCCTAATATTAATAAAATCAAACAAGTGGAATAGATAAGTAAGCCTATTAATGCAAATTAAATAAAGACAATCAAACACAAGATATCGAAGCAAAAAGGTACCTTTGCAGTTCTTTCAGTTAAAACATTCACTGCACCCTCATGACATTTCAATCTGCGGCGCCGCTCAGGTGATTCTTGCCGTACAATATCTTTCCCCATGTCTTGAAGCAACTGATGCATCTGCAATTTTCTATCTCGATCAATTGTCAACAGACACCTATGCACTAGTGTTCGAATTCCAGTACTTGCATCGTAACCTTGTTCATTTAGTATTGTAGTTACATGATTTGCGTCCTTGCCAATAAAGAAACATGCGAAGTGGAGAAAAAGATCTTTGTCATAATGTATAGAATCCAAGCTCACTTTAAGCCTATTTATGACTTCATGTCGGGGAATTAATTCTAGTTTCTTAATTACACTATGATATACACTTAAATCACTGCTAAATAGAGAAGAGCCCAAAACTACAAGAGCTAAGGGAAGCCCACCACAGTGAATCACCAATCTTCTAGTGAAATCATCGTAGCTTGGAACAGGGTGGTCACTTCCGAAGGCATGGAGGCTAAACAACCTAAGTGATTCTTCTTCATCTAAGGGCCTTACTACATACTGATTATGAACTTTATAATGTTTTAGCAACTGCATTTGCCTTGTTGTAACAATTATTTTACTGCCCGGACAATACCAATCTCTGTTTCCGATTAGTGCATGTAATTGAGACAACTCATCTACATCATCAAGAACAATAAGAACTCTTTCACGTCTAATGGCATTTTTAATCAATAGCATTCCATCATTTACGTCATAAATATTCAATTTTTCTTCTTTCTTCTTCTTTGGTAGTATACTTGAAAGAAGTTGTTCTTGTAAACGGAGTAAACCATCCGGCTTTCTGGAATACTCTCCGATATTGGAAAGGAAGCAACTCCCTTCAAATTTATCGTAGTTTGAGTTATATATTGACTTTGCAATGGTTGTCTTCCCAATTCCACTCACCCCACAGACCGACACAATGCTTACATTATTAGTTGGCTTGTATATTCCATATTGGTAAGGAGGAACACCTGGGACGACGATGGTGAAATTCAAGTCAATCTATCAGCACAATGTCAAAAGCCGGAATTAAAATGTAGATATTATATATATATATATATAGGTATATGTATATATATTCAAATTAATATAACTATTGAAGAACGTGTACGTACATAACATGATTTGTTAACATGAGTCTATTAGAGAAGATTGTGTTCACATATAGACAATAATTTGTTCACATTGTATAGTTACCTTTTGTATAATTGTGTCCATATTTAGATTAGGGTTTATTAGTTTCGTTTTTTGTATCTTATACAAGCCCTATCTAAAGGGTACTCTGTATTTTGTTAATTATACAATATAATACATTCTCTCAAATTCTCTCTCTCTAGAATATTTGACTTGGTATCAGAGGACATAATCCTCATTGTTAGGGTTCACAAAAGAGATCGACTTTGTCGTAAAACATCCGTCTTCATTCTCGTCCTTATTCCCGTCATCTCGCAACTCTTTGTTGCTTCGTTCATTCACCATTAACCTCCAAAAAATACCAAACAATACCAAAATATTCCCTTCTTCAAAACGATCAACTCGGCTTTTGAATCTCCTCAATCAAATCTCCCACGCACCCTCACACGCCGCTGCTTGCTAGGTATTTTTCAACTATCCAGATCTAAACCTACGGGCATCAAATCCCCAAATTTTTTACACCATCAGAATCATCTTAACCAAACGATCACATTGCAAAAAAAATCAGCCCAAAACAGCCCCTCACGTGCCGTCACGCACGACTGGAAGTTCTGGCATTTCACCTCTACGCGCCATCATCTGTCCGTTACCTTTAACGGAGTCATTTAACGGTGTTAGCCGTCACCGTTAAAACTAACGGCTGTTACCGTCAAAGTTAATGGTGTTAGCCATCACCGTTAATTTTAACTATGTCAACCAAGCAAGTTTTGTTATTTGTAGTTTGACCCCAAAAGTTTCTGTTATTCTTAGTTTAACCCCAAAAGTTTGTGTTATTAGCAAGTTGACCCTAAAAAGTTTCCGTCCTTTCCACTTTTTTCTGTTATTCTCAATTTAACCCCGAAAGTTTGTGTTATTGCAGTTTGTCTAAAAAAAATCTATTATGTCCACTTTGACTCCATATTTATTTTTTGACCCCACTAAGTATTATCATGGGTGATACAAGTGACTCACAAATCCAGAAAGTCGAAGTTCGGAAGGAGGTTCTTTTGGAGGTACCAAGCTCAATGGTACTAATTTTCGCACTTAGAAAAAAAATCATGTCTCTCTTTCTCCATGGGATACATAAGATGGGGCATATGACTCGAACAATCAAGGCTCCCAGTGAAGAAGATGCTGACGCTTTTGCTAAATGGGAAGATGATGATGGGTATGTCATGTCGGTATTATTCAAAGCAATGACTGATGATGTATTACATGTGGTAGAGGAGTGTGAAACCACTGAAGGCATATGGAATACGTTAGGGGACCTCTACATCAATGAATCAGACTTTATACAGGTTCATGAATTAATGTGTAAAGCTGTCAGAATGCAACATAATAGGCAACTAGTATCAGTGTTTTTCACTAAATTGAAGAATGTATGGGCAAAAATTGATCATAAACGTCCCTGTAAAATCAAGAATCTGGAGGATATTAAGTGGTACCAACGAGAAAAGGAGCTTGAGCGGGTTCATGCCTTCTTAAGAGGACTCGATGCGAAACATAGCAGTGCTAAAGGGGAATTACTCAGAATGCCTAAACCTCTTGGCCTGACTACTGCCTTTACATACATCCGTAAGGATAAATCCAAACAAAATAGTCTCTAATAGGCATAGGTTGAAGTTTCTAGCCCGACTATTCAGTCCAAGCCACCACCAGCCAACCATTAACAACAGGGGTCAATTTTTGTTCATCAGCAACGTCCTCCACGGGCTCTAACCGTCCAAAATGTACCTATTGCAATGTTCTGAGGCATGTTCGAGAAACTTATTAGAAGCTGAATCCACATCTTAAACCTCAGAATTAGGGTTACCGTGCTAAAGGGAAGGCATATGTCGTTCAATTGGTTCAAGAACCAGATTTCTATGGAATAACCGGAAAAGATAATCATACATCTAGAAGGGTTACTCTTACAGCATTTATCGCCGGTCGAGGTAAATTTGGTATGGCTTTAAAGATTTCTCATTTTGTTAATTCTGATACTTGGATTATTGATTCTGGTGCGTTTGATTATATGACTTATGATAAACCTTATTTTATTGAGTTATCTTCCCCACTAGTATCTTATGTTACAAATACAAATGATGAAACTTTTTTATGTGTTAGGAACCGGATCAGTCCGTATTACCCGAACTCTAGAACTACATAATGTTTTATATGTTCTTGCCTTGTCTCATAAACTATTATATGTTCCCTAATTGAATATTGAATCTCAATATTCTGTTACTTTTTACCCCATGTATATGCTTTTTCAGGATCTTCTCACCAAGGAAGTGATTGGAAGGGGGTATCTGATGGGCAAATTATTTCACCTAGATCAAATGTATGCTGGATAGAAACTAGGAGCACCATCCCGCGCTACTTTAATTTCAAATTTTGATAAGTTAAGTGAAGTTTGGTTATGGCATTGCCGATTAGGGCATCCCTCTTTCAATATTATGAAAAAAAAAACCATGCCTACCTTATTAATTGGTATTAATGAGTTTGTTTTACATAGTGAAACTTGTGTTTTGGCTAAAAGTCATACTACTACTTATTCTCCTAGTATTTCTAATAAAAGTAATATTCCTTTTGAGTTGATTCATTATGATGTTTCGTACCCCTCTAGAGGGTCCACCATTTTTGGTATGCGGTACTTTGTGTTATTCATTGATGATTATATAAGACTGTCATGGTTAGTTATTCTTAAAACCAAAGACGAGGTCTTTCTAACTTTTCAAACTTTTCGTAATCTAATTCAAACACAGTACCATAGCACCATTAAAATCCTTCGGTCTGATAAGGGGGGGAGTATGTCAATCATGCCTTTAGCGAATTTTTTCAAACGCATGCATTGTTCACCAAACTACTTGTCCACAAACACAAGAACAAAATGGAGTTTCTAAAAGAAAAAATCATCACTTACTTGACATGGCTCGTGCCCTTCTTTTTTCTGCTCATATGCCTAAGTACCTTTGGGGGGATGATGCACTAACTTCATCCTACCTCATTAATCATCTTCCTTTCAGTGTCCTTCAGGAAAAACTTTCACTTGAGGTGCTTGCATCTCATGTGTCATTTGTAACGACTCAGTCCCACCTCAGTACGATATTGTCCGCTTTGGGTGGCTCCACTCTAGCTTCAACTAGGCAGCCCTTTCCCTCACGGCTTTGTTCCCAAAAACAAAGCCGTGAGGGAAAGGGGTGCCTAGTTGAAGCTAGAGCAGAGCCACCCAAAGCGAACAATATCCTACTGAGGTGGGACCGGGTTGTTACAAATGGTATCAGAGCGGACCCCACAGAGTACGATGTGTCGACGAGGACGTCGATTCCCTTGGGGGGGAAGGATGTGACGCCCTGCGAGTGATGAGTACTCCCTTGGAGGGGAGGAAGTATAGCTCAAAAGGGGGCATCCCACATCGGAAGATGGGGGAGTTCCTTGAGACCTATATAAGTAAGAATTGGTCGCTAATTAAGTACGAGGCCTTCTAGGGACTCACTTGCTTCGGATCCCATAAGAACTCCGAAGTTAAGCAAGTAGTGGGCTAGAGCAATCCCAGGATGGGTGACCCCCTGGAAAGCTGGTCGTGAGCTCCCAGAAACAAAACCCTGAGGGAAAGGTCTGCTCGGTTGGAGCCGAGTGGAGCCACCTGGACGGGACAATATCTCCGCGGCGTACTCTGATACCAGGACGAGGCCTTTTGGGGGCTCACTGGCTTCGGATCCTATCAGAACTCCGAAGTTAAGAGAGTGGGCGGCCAGAGAAATCCCAGGATGGGTGACCCCCTGGGAAGCTGGTCGTGAGCTCCCAGAAACAAAGCCGTGAGGGAAAGGGCTGCCTAGTTGAAGCTAGAGCGGAGCCACCCAAAGCGGACAATATCGTACTGAGGTGGGACCGGGTCGTTACATCGTTACCTTCAATTTATAACCTTTCAGTTCGTGTCTATAGCTGTGTTGTCTTTGTCCATGTTACTAAAAATCAAAGGTCTAAGTTAGATGCCCGAGCGATTAAGTGTGTATTTATTGGTTATGGGGGATATCAAAAAGGTTACAAGTGTTACCATCCACCTACTCGAAAGTATTATGTCACTATGGACGTTACTTTCTTCGAAGACATGAGTTATTTTTCCTCACCTAACTCTGCTCTTCAGGGAAATAGTTCATATTTTGAAAAACTATTTCATAGTGAGGAGGAAAATCCATAGGTGCTAGATGATATACAGGCGGTTCCAGTTGACATCCAGGTCAAGACACCAGTTCATCCATAAGAAGTCACATCTACCCCCTCCACTATTCAAACACAAGAAGTCACATTTTCCCCCTCCACTATTGCTCATACTTAGCAACTTATTCCCCCACTGTAAGACAAGAAGGCTGAAGGTTGTCGTTGGGTGTTTAACTTAAAGTACAATATGGATGGTTTTGTAAATCGATATAAAGTTCTACTTGTAGCCCAAGGGTTTACTCAAACATATGGGATAGACTACGATAAGACATTTCCTCATGTCGCAAAAATGAACACTATTCGGGTTCTACTATAACTTGCAAGTTTTAATTGGCCTCTTCAACAGCTTAATGTTAAGAATGCATTTCTTCATGGAGAATTAGCTGAAGAAATGTACATGGTTTTTCCACCAGGGTATGTGGCATCTTCTCTTGTTAATTTTGTATATAAATTGGAGAAATCACTGTCTGGGATTAAACAGTCACCTTGTGTGTGGTTTGGAAGGTTCTCACAGTTCATGAAGAAGGTGGGTTATAGACAGAGTAACTCAAACCATGCCTTGTTCCTCAAACACCAACAAGGGAAGGTAACAACTTTAATTATTTACGTTGATGATATGGCAATTACTGGTGATAATATTGTTGAAATGGGTAGATTGCATAAATAGTTGGTCTCTAAGTTTGAAGTGAAGGACTTAGATGAACTTAAGTATTTCTTAGGGATCAAGGAAGAAAGATGGAATGAATGAATATATTTGTGCTAGAGGAAGTACATCTTTGACCTCTTGGCAGAAACTAGCATGTTGGATTCTAAACCGGTTGACACTCTTATTAAACAAAATCATTGCTTAGCAGAGTATCCAAACCAAATACCTACTAATCTAGCCCGTTATCAGAGATTGGTTAGGCATTTAATTTATTTCTCCCATACCCGACCAGATGTAGCTTATGACGTTAGCATGGTAATTCAATTCATCCATAATCCAAGTGAGGCTCACATGGGTCCCGTAATTCGAATTCTAAGATACTTGAAGTCATCCCCAAGAAGAAGAGTGGTGTTTTCTAAACACAACAACTGTTTTAAAATTTGGGGTCTCATGTATGCGGATTGGGCCGGGAGTATTACTGACAAAAGGTTGACGTCTGGGTATTTTACCTTTGTAGGAGGTAATCTTGTTACATGGAAGAGCAAGAAGCAAAAAGTTATGGCAAGATCAAGTGCTAAGACTGAATATAGAATGATGGTTCAAGGAGTATATGAGTTAATGTGGTTAAGAAATTTGATGTGTGATTTGGGTTTCGGACCTAAGAACACTGTGCAGTTGTACTGTGACAACCGGACAGCTATTGATATATAGTAGAACTAGTCCAGCATGATCATACTAAGCATGTGGAAGTTGATCGTCATTTTATGAAGGAAAAGCTAGATACCAGCCTTATTAGCCTTTCTTTCATCTCCACTGAAGAACAACTTGTAGATATTATCACACAAGGGGTTTCCATAAAACCATTCTATGACTCACTGAGCAAGTTGGACATGGTTGATGTGTATGCCCCAACTTGAATGGGAGTGTTAACGTGAGTCTATTAGAGAAGATTGTGATCATATATAGACAATAATGTGTTCACATTGTATAGTTACCTTTTTTATAATTGTGTCTATATTTAGATTAGGGTTTATTAGTTTCTTTTTTTGTATCTTATACAAGCCCTATATGAAGGGTACTATATATTATGTTAATTATTCAATACAATACATTCTTTTAAATTCTCTCTCGATCCAGAATATTTGACTTGATTATGTTATCATTATAACGTCGTTGTATAAGTGTTTTTCTTTATCAAATTTTCCTACCAACATTGTTGGAGGGTAGTGCTCATTATGGCTACCTGGCATGTAAGAGAGAGACAATAGCTAGCTTCTAGAGTTGATTTGATCCAGACTATAACACAATAATGATGGACAAAAGAGGGTAGACAGTCGAGGACGAAACAAAATGCCAATGCTGGAGCAAGAGGGAGATGAGAGAAGTATTTTGGTTGAGTTGTATGATTACGTCTATATATACCAGTTATAGTTGCCTGATTAAGTCCATACATTAGCATCACTCGTGATAAATCATAACTTGGGAGTTCATCTCTTGTATAGAGTGTTATAATGGACAGAGAAGTCACTAAATAAATCTTCAACTCTCTCTCAGGTGTAAGCAAAGTTTGGTAGGCTGCTAGGCATGTGGATCCATGGGGTAAGGGTCAAGGGGGTGGTACCCTTTTGTAAGAAAATCAAAAAGTAATTTTTGCCTTGCTAATTTTAGTGTATTGGAGCAAAAGTTTACCATATTTCAGTACATAAGTAACATAAATAAAGTGATAGGAAACATGAAATAGAATCTTCTTGCAGCCACCAATTCTTAATTAATTGTCGATCCTAAAGGGCTTGCTACAAAAGTGAATTAAAGAAAATTCTAGATTTTTCGTTGATTTTGATACTCAAGACCAATACGCACGTACGCATTATAATCAATTACCTTGTTTAGTCTTATCTTCCTTTAGCATATCTTTGTTGATGATGAGGCCTTTATCTTCCTTTAGCATATCTTTGTTGATGATGAGGTCTTCGGATCTTGCAGCCTAAATAATAGAAAAGGAAATGCTTAGCCTATGATAAACATTACACAAGAAATCATGCACATGAAATATATATATAAAGCAATTTTTTTTTCCTTTTTTATCTTTTTTTTTCAACACTGACAACAAAGCCACTAAGTGCTAGCTAGGTTGCGCACAATTCTAATCAAACCATGAAAAAGATTGATCTAGTGAGGAGTTGATACCTCCTTTCGCGTACTCTTTTGTGCACATCTTTTGTAGGTGTAGCATTACGTTGATATTATACTTTATTGTAATTGGGTTATTTTGAATTGACATGGATTGAATACGATACTAATTAAGTCAAATTTGTGTCAAAGAAAACAGTGAAAAAATTAACTTCTACTGTTTATTTTACCTATTAGTACTACAAGTCAATAAAAATATTAAGTTACGAATACAGCAAATATGCATTAGAGTATTCAGCTCATAGTGCTGCTGTAAGGAGGCATATATGAGAAATGCTAGTTTACAGAGAAGTAAGGAAACGCGATTGGTATTATCGAATAAGTAAGTCGAAAACTACCTGATTCTCAAGAGAGGGTTGATTAAGAGAGTTTCCAGATTGTTTTAGTCGATCCATTAATTGGACGAATACGTGATGCAAATAATCTGTTTCATTGCTGCTCAAGTCCAGCGCTTTCGAACACTGGCTTTCATCTTTAACCTTGTGCATATATTTAATGTACTTGTCCTCAGGAGAGAGATTATCGAGCTTTGGGCAATTATAAACGACTATCTTTTGTAGCTTCTGTCGGATGATTAAACCACTAGAAATGCTGAGCAATTCAGGTAGGTGTACGAGTAATATAGTCTGCAAGCTCGGGAGAAATGCATGATCAGCTTCCAAGAGACCAGGTCCCACACTTACTAGGCTTTGAATCTTGGGACAATCTTTAACTATAAGCTCTTTCAAGTTTACGAGATTGCGCAGCAACGCTAGGTTGAAAATGGTGATCAACTCAGGGCATGTATGAAGCGCCAAGATTTCTAGACTGGACAAACAACCTGTAACAATTGGACCTTTCCAAACGCATTGCAAGTTCTTCATGTGATGAACACTCAAGTAACGTAGCAATTCAAGAACAGGTTTTCTATAATTTGCAGTAGCATTATCTCCTTCTTTATAGAAGTCACTTCCGTCAATAATAGTTTCCATCATATTGCATTCCACAATCAAACAACACACGAGAAGAGTCATCTCCTGGATCGTGAATACAGATAACTTTTCAAAAGTCCAGTGGCGATCAAGGAACAAAGCCTTAGCATGTTCAAGTGCCTTGCCAACTACATCCGTGTTTCCCTCTCCGTTTACATACTTCAAGCATTTATCGGATTTCTCATACTCACTCTGAAGATCATCTGGCAGACAAAATACAATATCCGACTCATGGCGGCCCACGATTAACCTAAAGTTTGATAAATTTGTGTACACGTTCCTCGGGAGTTGCAAAAATTGTTGTAATAGCTCATCTGTTGGAAAGTACAATTTCAATATTTTCAAGTTTCTCAATTCTGACAACTCCTTAATGATAGTTCTTAACTTTACATCCCACCACTCGCAGTCCGGATCCACATGAATACTTAATTCCTTCAGGCGAGATAATTTTGATAATGCTCCTGTTGGGATTATTGCCTCAATCCCCTTTCTTCCTGTGTAGCTGTCTGCAAATCTGTACAAGGACACCTGTTGGAAAACAAGATTTTATTATTTGTAAATTGACTGTTTACCAATTTTAATGTGGTATTATATCATTGCATGTCTTTGGTTAGAGCATGTCTAGTTTTCTATTTAGTAATTGAGTCTTTCCTTATTTAGTTATTTCCTTTTGTTTCCTTTCATATATTATTGTTTTAGGGTTTATTCGTGTCCTATGTATATCCCCTTAGGCAGTAATTTTGGAAGATACAATCCGGACAACATGTATTGAGACACATTGACATATCACCTGCGCATTGGTTAGCAATAAACTTTGAGTAGATTCTATTTATGACAGACTCAATTCACTGATCACTAACGTAGTGGCAATATGTCATTGTAATAACACATTTACAAAAGCAGTTAGAACAACAGTTATCAATATATGTATAATCTTGGTTTCCAACAGTACCTTCAAGCATTCCAACTGAAGTAGATCTCCAATTTCCTTGGGCAGACATGTGAGCTCGGTTCCTTCTAGATCAAGCATCTCCAGATTCTTAAGAGCTCCAATATTAGCTGGTAGTTCCATCAAGATTTCGTCACCTCTCAACAAGAGTTGACGAAGTTCAACCAAACTAGAAATTGTATCAGGCAATGATTCAATGCTCCTATTCGACAAATCGAGAGCTCTAACTGCGTACATGCCTTCAAGCTCTGAGAGAGGAATGTCTGTCATATCAGATATATGTTCGAAAAACGAGTTGACCGGGTTAAGGAACCCTGGATTTTCTAGCACCTCATTCGAGCTCGATCCTTCTCCCTCCTGATCCTTAAGTAACCCGACATCTGTTACGCCAGCTGCTTCCACTTTTTCAATAAATGCTGCACGAGCTATAAAATTGTTGACAGTGCCTGATACCACTTGGGACCCAACCGTCTTGAGTTTATCTTCGATCATTTCAATAATTTTTTGAATGCAGCTTGACTCAACTCTGAGGATTTATTGCAATCAAAATAAAAAATAAAGTGAAATGATGACAATATCATATTGAAGTGCTTTACAGATTCTAAAGAAAATAGCAAACAGAAATCTTGTTTCAAATAAATAAAAAATGATCAACAACATGTTTATCAAACGATCCATCATTTAACAAACAACCTTAATCCATATTAACCAAATGTACAGATCTTCTTTCTCTTTCTAAGTAATTTCAGAAACCATGCAGTCGGCAACCAAATGTACAGATCTTCTATTTTCAAAAGTAGGTTCGGCTTTTGACAAATTTGGCATTCTATCCAATGGTTTTACCCAATGGATATTCCCTATTAGATTCAATGTACATTAATTTGAAAGAAACCATATGAAATATATACAGAAAAAGAAATCGGAAAAGAAATATATACATATAATACTAGAATCCTTGTTTTATATTTTAGTTTGGACTAAATATATTTTTGAGTGGCACATGTACCGTGTGTTCATGTGATCTAGTATATATACGTGTGTGTCCATTAGAATAATCGGGCACAGTTTTAATTTATTATATTTCAAATAGAGCAAAAGACCTATCCGTGCCCCCCAGATTTTGTCTTGGGTTCAAATTGCACCCCAAATTTTATTTTATCCCAATATATATAAGTACTGTTGAACACATATTTTCGGGTGGTGATGTTGGCACCCCCAAAAACACTTGGTAACACTCCCACTTTAATTCGGTCATTCGCAACCGAGTAAAGTATCTATTATTCGGTTGTTGAGGACCGAATATAAGTTTGTATACTCGGTTATTGACAACCGAATAAGGCAATTTCAAGTTTTTTCAAATTTTATACTCGGTTCTTGACAACCGAGTAAGGCATTTTCAAGTTTTTTCAAATTTTTGCAAGTTTATATTCGGTCATTCACAACCGAATAACGTATACGTTATTCGGTTGCGACTGACCGAATTAAAGTGGGAGTGTTTTCAAGAGATTTTGGGGGTGCCAACATCACCACCCATATTTTCTGTCCGTAAAAGATAAAACCTTAAATATTTAACAGATCCAATCATGTGTGTCAACACACTTATACAGAAAACGTGAAGTTGAAAAAAAAATATATGCTCCAATAGTTCTTTTGTAAACATTAGTGTAAAATTTGAAATAATTAATAAGATCGTAACACATGTAATATATTATTTTTTGCAATTTTTAATTATTTTTTCATAAATTTCTATAGCATAACTTATATTACCAGTGGATCTTGATTTGTTGGTCTTGATGAGTAGATTTTAAATATATAATTGTTATTTTAGTCACTATTTTGTATTAAAAGTTATTATATTTTAAAAAGTTTTTAAAAAAATTGATGTGAGAAATATGACGTGGCATTGGTGTGTTATACTTTACACATAATTCAAATTTAAAAGACTACTAGAGATAAAAAAAATTACACAAAACAAATTTTGCATTGGCGGGGGTCCTATTTGTCATGTGCTCTAAAATAACATGGGCAAAATGGTGAATAACATTTCCCGCCATTTCTGAAGGACATTTGAATCGTTTTACATATATATATAAGGTCTGGCTCTAGTATCGAGATAGACATGGGGCATATCTGATTGGCGATTGCTTGATGGACTATCCGTATACCGATCGGTCCTTAAGTGACGAATTTTTAACCCCAAAAGATAAGGATATGTTTGCGATCATAAATAAATGTAACTGAAGGACAACCAACCCACACCAGATCTTGGCCACATATATGTATATATATATTTAATTTGTATTTAGGTATACTTGCAATACCACTGCGACTGCCAGCAAACCGATATATTGGGTATTACAAGTATGTATATATATATGTGTATGTTATTTTGCAAATCTCCTTGATATGTTCTTTTGCAAATCACAAACTTAAGAATTTCCTAGCTGTTTTGACTATTATCAAGCAGTAGAGAGGTAGGAAATTGCAAGGAGATTCCGAAGCTTCGATGGATGGTCAAGCTGTGGTGGATTTATGGAATAATGATACTCTCGATGGCACTCTTTCATTTTCTTTCTCACTAACCCAAGACCCATGCCTCTTTCTCGCCCTGGAAGACTATCGATCACCACTAGCTTCAACTCTAACTTGCGGTACCAATCTTTGATAATTTTCTCGGTTTGTAATGTATTATTTGCAAAACCTTTTTCAACAGTGGGTTTGATCTTTATCTTTTTATATTTGGGATGGGTGGGATAGTGTTGGTGTTGTGTTTGTTGATTATCTGCATGTCCATTTCATCTTTTGGTTTTCTAGTTAAGTAAAATTGTTGTTGGATTCTTGAAGCATCCAAAATTAACTAGGTATCAGGGCTATTTGAACTATAAAACATAAATATGTAAGCTATGGTGGTCGAAGCTTCGAGTACATATGTTCTGGATTGTTTTGAAAATTTTCCAAATGGAAAGGGAAAGAGAGGTTGCCTATGTTGTGCCCGTCGGCACTCAGGTCGGGCCCGGGGCACCAACCGGGCCCGCCGGTCCGCGCACATAGTAACGATATTGTCCCCAACTTAAACACATTTGGGCCACATGTGTGGGGTTTTAACTTAAAAGGCATCGTTACTATGTGGAGATTCTCCCCCACTTATATACCCATGTTGAGTTCAACAAATTTTCCATGTGGGATCAATGGTTTGAGCCAACCATTCTCAACAGCTTGCATATATTTGCCTAACCCAGACCCGAAAGTCCAAACTCAGCAGTTAAATGTAGCAAGTGCTGACCTATGACCCGATCCGAGTAAATAAATTTCCATATCAGCTTTACTGGATTTGTAACGAACTGGCCCAAGACTAGCCCACTGAAGCCAAAAGTATACACTAGGCCTCTTAAAGCCCAATGTTTCTTATACTACACAAAAAGTCTGAAACATGGGCCCACTCTACAGCAGGTCCATGAACATGATAACTAATCCATTCTTTCACCAACTAAGACAATTACATAAGATAAGACAGAAGGAATCAATCTCCTCATATAGGATTAGTTGCCTAAACTAATTTATACTACCGCATTATAATTTCTCTTACCAAGTCCAACTCTTGTACTCAACCTCTTATATAAAGGCTCATATATCCTTAGCACCAGATAATCTTAATACTCATTAGAAAATCATCATTAGAGTAGGGCATGCCAACAACAATATCCTGTATTTTTATCACACGTAAATTCCACATATTAGCCCCGTTCGAGTGTATTATATCCCATTGGCTAATATTTTTGGTTTCAAGTTGAATTCAGTAGTCCAAACACTTCAAACATGTTCTAATACCTCAAATACATCTGTGTGGATGATTGTTTCGCATTTAGGGTGGTTTGGATTGAAATTAAAGTGCTAATCTCGTGTTCTCATTTTATGCGACTTATGTAATTTAGCAAACTTTAAGAGATCCTAATTTCTTTGTTTTTTATTTGACTGAGTCCCTATTTGGGCCTTTCTTTAGGTTTTAATCCATTCAATGACTTTTATGTTTTGACAGAGACCCAACTCACGCTCCGCGAGCCAAATAGCTTGAGAAGTAGGCCGATCGGTAAAATTTGATCATATCGGAACGCGGCAACAGATTTTGATAGTCAACTACATTCTATGCTTTTTTGTTATTAATCCATCCATAGTTTGGAGAAACTCAAAAGTGCAAAGTTTTAGCCCTCGAGCTTTTGTTCCAGTGATATATATAGATCTTCAAAATCTGAGTTTCAGGCAAAAAGTTATGACCAAAATACAAATAGTGTGGCAAACCCATTCGACCAGTGTACTTTAGCCTTGTTCCAAGATTAATCCGAGCCTTCCATGATCGATCGTGGAAGTGGGAAATTAGACAGATTCGACTAAAAAAGTTTTACCTCATTCCAAGATCAATCTTAGACCTTAGGATCTATTGTAGGACTTAGGTGTGATGGGTTTGACCTATTTTTACTCGATTTTTATACACTAATTCATCAAAAAAGAAAAAAAAAAAAAAAACATTAGAACCTCCATTCTTCCTATTTTTGACTTAGGAAGCTACATATAGATGGTAAGAGTGATTTAGGAACATAATTATTTTATTTTATCAATAAGTTTCATATTCTATAAAATTCAAGCTTGATATCACTAGATATTGTATGATTATTGGAGGAAATCAAGTAAATATGGGTTAAGAAAGAACTGGCTCGAGATGTGTACGAAGAAAGTTTACATATACACAAAAACATATAGCAGCAACAAAACAAATTGAAAAGAATTAAAGTTAGCCATGAATGTAAAATTGGAGGAAATTTAAAGCAACAAACTCCAAATTAAAGTGGTGTGGAGCAGTTGATAAAGACAGACAGAGACTGAAGATAAAGTGGTGTATCAAGTAGCCGACGGAGCCAGAATTTTCTTTTTCTTTTTGGGTGGGTGGATGAGTGGGTGTTGGGGTGGGGTGGAGAGGGGATATATGTAACTTGTAGTAAAAAAAAAAAAAATATATTTAAGATTTTGATTCGAAAAAATTTCCCAGCTAGATTTTTAGCAGTAATTTTCTTTTTTTACTTTCAGATTTCCATTATATACTTAGCATCAAAAAAGTATTTTACTATTATCAGACTTTCAGATTTCCATTAATTTTTACTGATTGAAATGAGTACATCTAGAGTAGTTATTGAGCAATTATGTTAAAACTACTAATTACATAAAAATTAAGTCTGATAATAGTAAAATTTCAATTTTACCCCTTATTCAAAATATTGATACTGATTGAAATGAAATGTTACATCTAATAACATTAAAAATTAAATTTGTACTCCTCTAATTTTTTTTTCATAAGAATAAAATAAAATAATAATAATAAAAAATGAACAATATAGGCACTTGCAGGTAACAAACACAACGCGCGTTAAACCGCCAGGTAATTTATCATTTTTGTTAATTTTTTTAAAAATTAAATTAAAAATATAAAATCATAACAAATTTTATTATTTCAACCTCTTTTCAAACTCAGTCATCCTTTTAATTTTATCCTATAATTTATTTATTTTAAATGAAAATAGTGCAGCAAGATCAAAACTCTTGTTGCCAAAACTATTAAAGAAGCATACATATATGTATAGGGGTCTTAACATTTTATTTAATCCATGAAGAGCATATGTTATCTCCACTCTATGAATTGCCTATCAAATATAAAATTTCACACACTAGTCTATATATAATTATATATATATAGAAATTTTAAGTGCATATCAGTTTGTACGGACTGAACTTTTGCGACATTTTTTTGTCGATAAAAACATATCTCCAATGTTTTGGTGACAAAAAAAATGTAGTTAAAAAGTCCAGTCCGTACGGATCGATCTGTAACAGAAATACACAATATATATACATGCGCCTTAGTCTTATGTTTTTTGATATGTCAAGTTTTGTTTTTGGCTTTCAAATAAAAAAAATGTATACATATGTTTTGTGTTAGAATGGATTGCAAATAGATCGTATCTATATATCTATATCTAATTTGTTAATCGAAGTTATGATTTTGATAAAAATTCGATCCATTGACGGGCCTAACATTGATGTTTGTAATTGTATGTGTGTATATATACACGTATAGACAAGTAGCTTTAGAAAAAGGCTTCATTTCTTTAGTTTAGTCAAAGTACAGAATTCCCCTTTTGAGGGATAAATGTTTGAATTTTTTTGATGAAATTTTGTAGAGATGATATACTCAAAATTGATGGAAAAGATCTTCATGATATATATACACAAAATTAATGGAAATGATCATCATGATATATCAATTCTATAAAATTTCATCAAAAAAATTTAACCATTTACCTCATAAAAAAATATAAATACATTCTTTAACTAAACAAAGCGTGCTCGTTTTGGAGATTGGTTGTACGTGTATATATTATATGAATTCCACAACCATTTGTTTACATTTGGAAAAAAAAAAAATTTAAAGTAAAAGGTTTGAAACAACTTACTTATTATCATCATCATCTTGTTTTTTCAAGATAAGCCCTGCAAACTTTGTAGCTTCTCTAAGTGCTTTCCCCCACTCCTTTATCTTGTTTTCCGTCTCGCGTTGCCTCCGAAATCTCGCAAATGTTTCTGAAACATTTCCAGTTTGCTCTTCCAGTTCGGCTGGATCGACATCCCAGAACATTGGCAGAAATAGGTGTCCAAAAATCTTCTTGGATTGAAGGATCATCACGAGTTCATTAAGACACAATTTTGAAGAAATGTAATTCTTTGAGAAGAAAATTATCGTAATCATTGACACTTGGAGCGCTTTCCTTAATTTCGGCTCAATTTCTTCTTCTTCCCCTTTCAAATCATGGTCATTTCTAAATACCCGGAATCTTTTGGACATCAAAGCTTTGCAGATGTCATTGGTAAAAACTTTAGCATCACGATAGCTGAAACTACAGAAAACGTCGTACTCGTAATTTAGAAAAACGGAACCTTCTTCGGCTTCTACGCTAGCATCCATTGATCGATTGGAACTCAATCTAATGGATCAACTGTTGAATGAACTAAAGACACTGTATTCGTTGAATTTATTGATGCATAAACGTATTTTTTAAAACAATAGATTGGATAAACAAAGAAGAAGAAGAAAAAAAAAAGCATAGGATTGACGATGATTTGGCCGGGTCGATGTGTAGTCCTCTAAATATAATAATAAAAATGGTCAAGTGGACAAACTTCAACGATACTTTCACGCTACCTACCTAGACAAAATTCTGGTACACCCAGACCAAACACCAGTTCCATTTTTAACTTTTTGTGTTTCTAAATTTCTACACAAAATTAATATTTTCCATTTAGTTCACATTAAAAATATTACACAGGTGCCAACAGCCTCGTAGCTTGTTGACGCTCTTCTTGTCCTCGTAATGAGGAAGACTTTGGTTTGATTCGGGTTTGATTCACATATAAGTGGTTATCGAACCCTTTGTTTTGTCGATCCTTGCTTGTGGTGGTTGTATCCATACTTTGTTGTGGAATTTGAAAGAGATATGTCCTAGGACTATTCATAGATTATGATTTGTACTTGGATATCTTATGCTTATTGTTATTAATAAAGTTTATTTATTTTACTTTATAATCTCTTGTAAATAATATTTATTAATACTAGTTCATCAAGTACGTGACTAGATTGTGGGATGCTAGTAATGTAATAATAATATTGTTTAGATGTCCCTAATCATGTATCAATAACCTAGGATCACATTGATATAATGATTAGAGTATGGGTCAGCTGATGACTATGTTCCACAAGTCATGGATATGGAGATATCAAGCTGAACATACTGATACTTGTTAGGGAACAAAGTATTGGACTGACCCGCTTTGGGGACACTGCGAGGAGTGTTACATAATGTCATCAGTGATGTTCCCCATTTGTGATATCGTATTATCCTCAGACCTGAGATCGCCATGGTTACCAACATAGGGATTAGCATGTCAGGCATTATCAAACGTTGCTCTTGACCGAGTAATTATAAAGATGATGACCGAGCATACTATGAACTATGTAGAGGTATGTGGTTGATCAAGATGGGATTTGTCACTCTCATATATTGAGAGAGATATCGTTGGGCCCCTTGATAAGTGTAATTAATATTTGCATGGCCATGCACAAATGAGATGTCATTTGTTTTGGATTAATTATACTTAGAGATCAAGAAATAAAGATTGAACTATACAAGAATGACACTTGCCTAGTCTTGTGTTCAATCTAGATATCGATTGACAAAATGAGTTAATGTGTGAAATATCAATTTAAGGTTGTGTCGTTTTTGACCTTTATACCCTTTGGATAATAGTAATGTTTTACTAGAAACCGCTTACTGTTCGTATAATAAAACGGGTTTTAATTGTACGGCCAAAGAGTGTAAAACCTACAGGGTCGCACACCAAAACGAGTTGGATCAAAACAAATTAAAACGGGCCAAGTTGGACTTGGGCCCAGTTCGTTTGTTGCTTAGGGTTCTCACTAGGGTTCCCTTATAAAAGGGAACCTTTATTCTTCTTGGCCGTTAATGAAATCGAGAGAGGCAAGAAAATTCGAAATAGCAGAGAGAACCCTAGAGGGCGCTAGTACACCAAGCAAGATCTCATCTCGTTCGTGTGTGCATACCGTAGAGGCGTCGTGTTTTCTACGCTAAGGACGACAACAACAGAAGGATCAGATCCATCCTGTTCGTTTCATTGACATCAAATCTCGATTAAGGTATGTCATCTGTCGATTTTATTGAACAGCATAGATCATAGGATTCAATGATTAGTGCGTAAATTAGTGTATGCGATGCATGATTACTGCCCTAATTTACTAACAGAATTGTCACTTTGTATCAATATATATATATTAGCTGGCTTTAAAGAGAATGATCTTCACTTTTAAGAAAAAGAAGACGGTTCATTTCAAGAGTAAATGGATGAACTTTTTCATAAAATTTATTAGAGATGATTTTCTTAATGAGTATATTATCTCTATTAAATTTTATAGAAAAATTCGAGTGGCCCATATATTTCTCTATTTATAATTTATTTATTATTAAATATAACAATACTATTTTAAATTCAAAATATGGATGAAAACTAATTACGGTTCAAACATATTAAGAAACAAATCACTAAAATATTTGTTTGATGTAAACAAATCACTAATAATTTAAAAACACTCTTAAAGTTTCTAATTTCCCTCGCTTGTCAAAAATTAAATACACATTTAAAAGATGGATGGAAAACGCACATGATTGTCACGAGCCACTCTTTTAAAGTGCATTTTTAGATGTTTCAATCAAAATTACAAACTTTAAGCATGCTTTAACCGAAATTCAAAACTTTAGGGATGACTCAACTGAAAATTGAACTTTAAGGATAAGCGAGAAATTTGGATAAAACATTATGGATTATTTTTACTAATTACCCTTTTTTTAAGAGGCCTCTTTTAATTGTCAACTTGTCACTTGTTAAATCTTAAATATTGATATTTGTTCCAAGTCTTGACAATAAATTGCATACATGAGGACTTTCCATTATAGAAATATATCTCTTATTTCCTTTTAAGGGCTTGGAAAAATATCACAATGGTTAGGATTTGTTCATTTTATATGCATTCTTATTTTGTTAACCAGTAACACTTCTGTTATGTATAATTAATTTATGGTGGAGTTATGTTTTGCAAATGCCTTATTATAGAACATTTTAAGTATAATCAACATGAGTTGATAAATTTTGGTTAAAAGTATAGCCATAATTAAAGAGTTTTTAAACATAACATTGAGGAGCATAAAATTTGGTTAAGGCAAACTAGGTCGGCCCAATCTGTTTCGGAGCCCATACGACGAACCAGGCCAACAGACCTAGCATGAGTGAAAGGAACAAGCAGAATGGCACGCCGAGTTGCGATATCTGACGTTGTCGAGATGGTCGAATCAAGGTAAGCTTCGACAAGGAATGGCACATGTGGCATCACACGTGGAAAGTGCATAAGGAGAATCATACCAAATCATATGAACCTGTGCAGAATCGTACTGACCTCCACTACACCACTACAAACTTGTAGTTCTAGAAGTTGTTTATTATTGATAAAGGAGAAAAGGTTGTAGCGTTATTCAAGTCTTACCCTCTTTTCGTAACAAAATGTTAATGATAATAGGCTCTTAGATTAGAAATGTTCCATGTATTCAAAATCTCTCTCCCATCTTGATCTTTCAGGTAATAAGTACATGTCCTAGTAATGCCAATAACCAAATACAAACCTTCTAATTAGCTACCAGTTTCTTATGGGCTGGATGAACTATTGAACCCATGCTTTTTAGAAGTACAAGCTCAATCTAAAACTCTCTGGGGTTCATCCTTTTGCCCCTTTCCTTAGTTAGGCTTTACTGATAGCCAGGTAATTAGATCAAAGCTACTTTTCTACTCTCATCAGCAAAGTCCAAAGTTTCTTCCATCGCGGCATCATTACCATCATAGTTCTCAGAGTAGGTACACCAACTTCCAGTGGGATCACAACCTCCGTGCCATAAATCAATGAAAATAGAGTTTCGCCGATTAATCGGCATGGTGTTGTTTTGAATACCTAGAATATCGAAGGAAATTCCTTCACCCAATTTTCTTTTGCTTCATGTAATATATTCCATAAGCCTTCTAGTATGACCTTATTTGACGACTCGATTTGGCCATTTGTCTGAGGATGAGTAACACTAGAAAAACTCAACCGAATACCCAATTTCCCACAAAATCTACAGATCTTCTAACTCATAAACTATGTTCCATTGTTTTAGATGATCATTTTAGGAATGCCAAAATGAGTAACGATGTTCATCCACATAAATGTTCTAATATTCGAATCCGCAATGTTAATCAAAGGCTCAGCCTTTACCCACTTGGTAAAGTAACCGTTCGCCATGAGAAATTTTTTTTGGAACTGGCTGCTCTCGAAAACGAATAAAGTATTTCTAAACCCCACTGAGCTAATGGCCAAGGGCTTATGATAAGAGAAAGTTCAGTGCCAGGAAGGTAGATGATGGGTGCATGCTTGTGGCATTTGTCGCACTTCTTCGCGTAGGCCAAGGCATCTTTTTGCATATAGGGTCACCAATAATTTTTGCTCCTTGCTATGTGGACCAAAGATCTTCCCCCTATGTGACTTACATAGCTTCCTTCATACAACTAATGGAGTATGTCTTGCACTTGCTTCGAATGCACGCATTTCAAATAAGGGTCAAAGAACGATCTTTTATAGAGTTTGTTGTCAGGAGATGGCCAATATTGACTAGCCCGGCTCTTATTCAGTATGTCTCTGAGTTATCACTAGGTAGAGTTCATACTTGCTCTGTTGTCCATCCATGAGACTCCCAAATCGACCTCGATTGCGAAAACCACATTTTTATATGATTTGATTTTTCATTTTGAGTTTTGCCACAGTGGTGTCATAATTACTGTCAACTCCACCTGCGAAGCCCGCAAGGTGGCTCCTCTTGTTTGAGGTGTGGTAACGGGTATTATTTTTTCGATGAAAGGTGATAAGCTCGCAAACTAGCTGAGGACGAAAAATAATTCTCTTTTCCCATAGACGGCGCAAATTGTGGGTGGTGTAAAATTTAGGCTGAACTTACAGTAGTGATTTGAGAAAATGAGTTTTGTTATGGTAACAAGAATGTGAGCTTAGACAAAGGGTATTTTTGTACAATAAGTTCCCTCAAAAGCGTTTATGCTAATCTGACAGTACGTTCTCCGTTTGTGTGTTTGTGTGATTGTTATATTAAACTGTTAAGGCTGTCGATCAAAGAAGGATATGGATTACAAGCTCTCTTTCTCTCAAACAGAAGAAGTAAGTAAGTAATTTACTAACAATTAGAGCATTCCACAATCAACAACCATTCTTCCGAGCCCTCGATCCCTTTTCTATTTATACATATAGAATTAGGGTAACATTTGTTCATAAGGGTTAACAGTAAAATGACTAAAGAAGGCAAGACTTGGATAATACTTCAGCCATCTCTCCCTTATCCACAACTAACGACTTCTGAAATTGTACGTTTGTAGTGTTATAATGGAGGTCAGTACGATTCTATATAGGTCCGTGCAATTCGGTATGATTTTCCTCATGCACTTACTTCTTATTTGGTCAAGTGTGCGATTCCTCCTTCAAGTCGACCTCGGCTTGGCCATCTAGGCAACTTTGGATATCGACAACTCGGCGCATCTTTTGCTCGTTCCCTCTGCTCATGCCAAGCCTGCTGGCCTGGTTCGCCGTATGGGCTCCTAAACAGATTAGGCTGACCCAACTTGTCTTAACCAAATTTTATACTCCCTCAGAAGTTATAATATTTTTTTTAAAAAAATATTAATTTTGAATAGGAAATATGAACTCAAAAATACAAAGAAAAATGTCAAAGAAAGGGAAAAAAGAAGAAGAAGACGTAAATGAGAACGACAACCAACGAACAGTAGAGATAGTATTTGACGTAATGAAAGTGCTCGTGATATGTATATATATATTTTGACCTAAAAAACATAAAGAAAATAAGGGAGTTGGTACCTCTTCGTTACATTTTCTCCCAATATGTCCCGATGACTTTTGCTTCGAGGGTTATAGAGAAATTATGTCATCTGCATTAGTTGTGACGATAAAATTTTATATAAAACTTGGTGGAAATGATCTCTATAATAAGTAGATCATTTATACAAAAATTTCAACATAAAATTCAAAGCGGAAATGAGTATAATAAAAAAATTGATATATATTCATTATCGTCAATTAAAATTTTATCAATCAAAATTTTAGATGATCATTTCACCAACTTCTAAATTTTTTTGATGAAATTTTGTGAGGATGATATACTCGTTATAAAAATTAGGTCCACTAAATTTTATGAAAATTTCATCTATTTAACCCTTGAAATAGAAGGCATTAAGAAAAATTGAGAGAAAATGGTAATAAGATGAACCAAGTTCGTGAAGAAATGCCCAAGAAGCGATAGAAAGAGTATTTGACATAACAAAAGTGTTTGTGACATATATTTTCACTGAGAAAGTGATCCTTAGATAAAATTTTAATTTTACCAAAATAAATAATAATCTAGATCGGCCATATTTTATTTTATTTTTAATTTTTTTGAAAAGAAAAAGGAAGTATAAGTTTCTTCTTTGAATTACTAACAATGAAAACCCACCCCATACTCTCCATTGGTGAGTCTCAAACATGTGATTCCTCATTGGTTCGAGTGAGTGTCTCTCCAACTAGACTAACTAACTTTCTCAAATCTAGGCCATAAAATCATTGTGCGGACTGTATAGCTAAGAAACCTTTAAACATTTGTCATTTTTTTTGTACGTGTAGTATACTGATACATTTGGTTATCAATTATGAAAGAAGGGGAAAGAGAAACGAGTTTCATATCGATAAAATTAATGTGGGCGAGAACTGAAGAACCTACCCATATCTTCATTATTCTTGTACCCAAAGTGTGACTTTAATCTAATTTTGTTAGCCCTACCTTGTTATATTTAAATTTTATTTAGAGAACATATTAAATGTTGCTAAAAGATTATAAAATTCAATAGGATAATAAAATTTTAGCAATGTAATAATTAAATTCATGTCCTCATAATCAAAACAAATTATGTTTTCTAATAATCAAATGGTGGCCCCACTTATGATATTAGACAATTGAAAATATTAAGATGGTTTTTTGAAATTTAAATAATCTGTGGCTTTCCCTATTGTTTATTGAAGAAATAAAATTATTTAATTCCTTATTTAAAAAAAATTATTTATTTAATTCCTGACCAATATATCAATATTACGAGTACAATGAGAAATATAATATTATTTATTTTAAATTTATATAAAATGAATAATATTGCTGGCCTTGAATAATTCAAGAGTAAGTGACACCCATGACATAGATATCCTAACTTTCTCATCACATTCCACGTCTCCTTTCAACGTCTTTTTTTCAATCTTCTTTGAAAAAGCGATAGTGGCTATTAAAATGAGCCCCGACATAATAAAATAACATGAATGATACAAAATTATAAATTAATCGATGATTTAACAAGTTTAAATCGGTCAATTAGTATTCGTCAACACAATATTAGGACATTTAAAATTATAAAGACACACATTTATATGTTTTTATAATATAATATAATATAATACAATACAATATGCTTAGTAGATAATTTATAAGAAATGTCTTTGTTAATCCATGAATAAGTTTGTATATATATAGGTAGATTTGTGAACAAATCGGTTCTTTTAGGTTTCGTGTGTGTCATAGTGAATTCATGTAAAATTTTCCATCACCAAACGACCCAATAAGGTATCAAGTTAGTTTTTCGGATTAATAAACAATTCTGATTGTTGTCGTCTAACACCCGAAAGTACTTACCTGTTAAGGATGTAATCCTTTTCTTCTTCTTATTTTGGTTTTTTTCTTTTTTTAAAGGTAAATAATTTTCTATATTTTTTTGCAACAAAATAGGATTAATAAATAGCTAAAATTACTAAATAGTAGGGATAAACTTCTATAGATACTAAAATAGCTACAAATTATTTCTTAATTTAGAAAATATTTGTCTCAATAAATAAAAAAAAATGAATATTTTCTAGTCTAACAGATGACCCTAATTCTTTAGTACTTATTTATTTTATTTTATTTTTTGTCATTTCTTAGAATCCTTAAGAAATCAACAGCCAATTGAAGTCTAATAAGTAAATATGCATTATATAAAGTAACATTTTGTATTTAAGCCTAAAGTTATGGGCGATATTGACATTGACAAACAATATTAGTATTGCGTGAATTTTTCTGTTGTCTTTGGTCTTTATTATATTATTCTTAGTTTACTAAATAATTCTGTCACATGTATATGTATATTGAATCAATTTTTCACCGGGAAACGATCAACTTGGTTTAAAAATAAAAACATTCTAAAATAAAATCCAAACGTATAATAATATAAATTTTGCGTGCCAAAACTACTGATAACGCAATGAATAATTAAAAGTTAAAAACTTAATAATACTTATTTTATTTTTATTATTACTTTACCGAGAGTCGTGTTATATCCCATCCATCATCCTGGCCTCACCAGTATTTAAGAAAAACATAAATAATAAGAAATTGTTTTGTTGCTTTTTCTTTTGTGTTCTCTTTTGTTAGAATCAATACTTCACTTAATCAACATGTCAAGTAAAGCCAAATATATAGAAAAAAGAAAAGGTGCCAAATATATAGACAAAAAGAGAAAAAGAAAAGGTAAAGCGAAATATGGTATCCATGATTCCTTGAGTAAGTTAATAACCGGAGGTGGGTGGTGGTGATAGATATATTCCATATATATAAAATTATAAAAATGAATAAAAAGTTTGTTTAGACATTTAATTATTCATTTAGCTATTAACTTAGTTTAAAAATAAAAACATTCTAAAATAAAGTCCAAACGTGTAAGAGCATGTCCAATAGTCTCGTAAAAAATGACTCTACAAAAATAATTTTGTTGACCTATGTGGCACTTTAAAGAGTCATTTTAAAGAATGTTTTCAATGAGTTCTAAAAGTCTCTTCAAATATATTATTATTTTAATTTTTAATATATTAAATATTTTATTTTTCAATAATATCATTTTAAATTAATATAAAATTTTATTAATAAAATATTAAAAAATCTCATTAATATAAATTTTAAGTACCAAAACTACTAATGACGCAATGAATAATTAAGAGTCAAAAACTTAATAATATTTATTTTATTTTTATTATTACTTTATCGAAAGTCGTGTTATACCTCATCCAACACCTCTAGCCAGTACGTATAAGAAAAACCTTTTGTTGCTTTTTCTTTTGTTATTCTCTTTTGTTAGAATCAATGCTTTATTTAACCAACATGTCAAGCAAGTTACCCACAATAATATATAGACGACAAAAAACAAAGAAAAGAGTTAAAAGCGAAATATGGTATCTACTGAAGGAACCCACAATAATTTACTTTCACCTATGTATTAAGTAACGGAAGATTCAAAACCCAATGCTAATCGAAAGTACCAGATTAACTTTTCAATTTTTTTTGGTGATTTT
Source organism: Lonicera japonica (assembly GCA_021464415.1). NCBI lineage: Eukaryota > Viridiplantae > Streptophyta > Magnoliopsida > Dipsacales > Caprifoliaceae > Lonicera > Lonicera japonica. The sequence continues at coordinate 34,910,932 of CM038467.1, forward strand.
AAATACAAAAATTCTTGGGAGCCCACAAAATTTGAACACTCACCCATATTTTGGGCTTTTTTGCATCTCACCCCGCCTTTTTTTTACTCGAATCTTGCAATTCACCCACTAAGTGGAATGTGTTTACATAAAATTTAAGATAAAAAAAACAAATATTTGGAGCAGAAACTCAATAAAATATTTTTCAATAGAATAATTGTCTCGCTAAATTAATAAATTGCGTGTCCCAACTTGAGCAGAAGAGTTAAATTAATAGTTTCCTAAATTTATAAGATAATACTTGTTTATACCTCCTTAAGCTTAACAGTTACATAAATTAATAATTTACCTTTTCATACTTACTGTCATGCCTTATCTAGATATGAGTAAAATGAATTGTTTGGTTTTTGCTAAAATTTATATTTACCTAAATTTCATCTCTAAATTTTTGTAATGCCCTAAGCATGTCTTTGAGGGTACCCCCCCCCCCCCCCGGTCGACCCAATGCGGGTCGCGTGCACCTCATACGTGTATTTTTGATGATTAGAATCACCAGTACATTTTTCGGGAAAACAAACAAAAGTGTTATTTGTACCCTTTTGGAGTACAATGCAGTCTGTGTAACCAAAGTGAGTTTGAGGACTATGTTACGACATGAGAAGATGTTAGGCACCCACATTGCCCTTTCGGCTTTTAAACAAACATGGTTAATATTATATTTTACGCTCTTGTCTACTGTTTTAAGGCCTAAATGTGCACATATATCAATGTTATTAACATGCTGGAGAGATTGCGTGATTTACGAAGCAGACTGGTGCAAAAACATCGAAGACCGATCGGACTTCCATGACAGAGGACAGATTTCTTAAGTTTTGGAGATTCATAGAGCATGCAAAAGGGGATTTACAACCAGATTGAGAATATACAAATGTATTTGGAATTCGATTAACATAAAAGATGGTACTGATTTGGGGTAGAAATATGGTTAATTAAGGAAGATCGATCGGTTTAGCATGAGGGACTGATCCGTCATGTGCTCATACAGTTCAGAAAATAAGATATCTAATTCCAGAGTCCAATTTATGCAAATTTATACAATATGATCTGTCCAATTTCGGATTGTTTAACATGCGTGCAATATTTTTGCTTTATATACAACATTCACAGCATATTATATACATACATGCAAGGCAATCAAATATATTGAAAACGATTTAAAGAGATGTAACATAATACCTTTATTCCGAAGACAAGCTTTTGTTTCGATATTGAAAAAGTATTACAAGTTATAACTAGTCTAAGAATTTCGAATACATCTATATAAACCTAGTACAGAGTCTTTACTCGCGTATCTACGGTATTACAGTGTGTTCCTATCTTTATTTCCATGTAGCCTCTAATGTTTAACTCATTCATTCTGCATTGCTACACATTATTACATATGTGTCTTAGTGTGACTGAAGTATGTATTGGTAGGCTACACATTATTATTATTTATCTTACATTGCGTGAGTGTGGTTCACTAGTGTGAAGTATATATGTTTGGTCATTAACTTATCGGTAGTAAAATGCCTTTTTGTTAAAAATTCGACACTATTACCTATGCTCAATTAAACAATTACCAGCCTAGTGATATATAATACTAGCATATAGGCGTATTCTATGTGTGCAATAGAATACTTAGTAGTTCTTCAAACTAAAAATATGTAGTGACATTTTCTAGTGGTGATTTTATGTGGTATTTATGTTTAATGTCATGAGTTTGAATCCTTTCGTTAGCATTATTTTATAATAATCTTTGGTGAGAGAAAGTTAACTTACTAATTTTATATACGTGCCAAACCTCGGATGTGTTTACTATATAACAAGATTCGTGAGAAGTATATGATACCTATAATTTTCCATACCATGTACATATATTTAAAACAAAATAACTACATTTAATGGTGTTTGGTGAAGTGGTAATAAATTGTGCTCGTTATGATTTTAAGTTCACGATTTCAAGTCCCTATTCGATCGAGAAGAAAATTTTATGGTGATTTTAAAGTATGAAGGTACCTCTCTAATTCCACAAACGTATCAAACAATACAAAAAAATGGCATTTCTCAGCATTAGCATAATGGCTTTCCAAACTAGCGATCTACGCGAAGTTCACCACATTCGTCCTTTATCCCTTAGCCATTAACCAATGTGCCAAAATTTTATTTTGTTACTGAATTGTAAATTTTTTCTTTTAATATGTTACTCTATATATACACACATATATATAAATGGCCCTTCTCTTAAGGACAACCCTTTAACTTAATAGACTGTTCTTAAGTTAACATACCATTCATTTCGAGGGGGTAAAAGAATGAATTTTTTCATGAAACTTGGTGGAGATGATATATGTAATGATTAGATCATCTCTACTAAATTTCAATGTGTATATATATATTTAATTGCTAATCATTTCCATTTTTTTTTATTTGAGATGCTCCAAGCTAGGAATCTAGGAGGTTTAGAGAAAAAGGGGCAACGTTCAGCCTCTGTGGTACTAATTAATTTTCTTCTACTTGTTTTATCCCAAATGGATCAGCCTTCGGTTTGTTAGCCTCTCCTCAGCATTTCAGGATCCGCGGGCGAGGCATTGCTTTCAACAAGGTATTTCAGTTCCTTAAGTTCCTTACTGATATATGCTTTATATATATATATATGTATGTATACCTGCGATATATAAAAATGTTTATTTGGATAAATCATGTATACATATCACTTCTTGGTTGAATTTCTTGATTATATTTGATGGAGATGATAGACTAATTATGAAGATTATCTTCACAAAATTTCATCAAAAAATTCATCCGTTTAATTTACACCTTCAAAATCGTTGGTCCTGTAATTAAGATCCTTCCCCATATATGTGTGTGTGTGTCTGTGTGTGCGCATGTTGGTGTCTGCATTAGTGCGAAGTGGCATAGAAGATCAGCATCAAACTTCTCTAATTTCTAAAATCGATCTATTTTTTTCTCAAAATGAAATGGGATGTTTTTTTGATGATCGAATTTTCAAACAAAATTGGAATCAAAGTGGAAACCACATTCAAATTTCTAAATTTTTTTAATTCCCAAAAACACATTTTTCAGTGTATAGTATTTATATTCATTGGGTGAAAGACCAAAAAATACAATCAACTTTACACTTTTTTACAAAATAGGTAACATACTTTTTTTCGACAATTTTGATAACGAACTTCTAATTTCTTTACAAAATGGGTAAAAGTGACGATAGTGCATATCATTACATATCACTCAAAATGTTTACAAATTAAAAGTTTGTTGTCAAAATTGTCAAAAAAGAAAAAAGTATGGTACTCATTTTGTAAAACATTGTAAAGTTTATTGTATTTTTTGGTCTTTTACCCTTTTCACATTAGGTGATTATATATTGGTTAATAGCTACGTACATCCTATAATATAAATTATATAATATTTTTTATTTTGTGCTTATAATTTAATTTCAACCTAGTCAATAGAGAAAAGTATAACTTAGTTTTATATTATGAGATTTAATATTGTGATTTCACTAACAATTAATGCTTGGAAAACACTAGCGAGCTAGTATCTAGTGTTCTGTTGTAGAATTAAATTTGTACTTCGTAGAAAATTAGTCCCAAGATGCTTCTTTTGTTTTGTGGTGTTGGATTGTTACAATATTGTTCGTTAACAAAAATATTAGAATTCATGATTTATATTCAACTATCAAAGTTATATAGAAAACTTAACAAATCAGAAATATTCCAAAAGTTTCCATTTTTGAAACTTTTGTTTTTCAAAATTTTTGGATTTGGAATCAGAAAGTTATTTAAAATTCCATCTTCTATGGGAAAAAAATAATCAAATAAGCCTATTCGATCATCTAGGGGTGTTATTTAGTAAATCAGTCGGTAAATCACCCTTACCAATACAAAAATCTTAGTAAGAAGTTGAACAACAAATTTTGCTAGTTCATCAATAGGTATTTGAAATTAGAAACCAATGCCAAAATGCTCTATTTTTGGTATCTTCGGTTTTTAATATTTTCATTTGTTCTGATTTTTAGTAAACAATATTACAAGTACAAAAGTGTATAAATATATTTCAATTTTTAATATACCATGAGAGCTTTAAATTATAGACTAGCGTTTTAGATTGAAATTAGTAAGAATTTAAGCACTATTTATATGATAAAGTTATCCTAGTACAACTCTAAAAACTTATTGAAAAAATGTAATAATTTGTATGTTCTAAAATTCTTGATATTTGAGGGATTTTTGACGCAAATTAAATAACGCGTTGCGATATAGCCAAGTGCAGGCACGTCAAGTTGTAATATAGTCTCGGAAGTCCGAGTGTCGAACCACAGGGATAAGTGAAAAGGAATGGAATGGATTACGGATTAAGTGGTTTTCAGATTTTGTGTGAGTTGGATTTGTTGTGGAACAACGTAAATGTAAAATAGTTGTGAAAATTAATAAGAAAGCACTAAGGTAAGTAGAGGTTAGTTAGGATTTAAGAGACGGTGATCACTAACTCATACAAAGATTTCGGCACAAGATTTCTCAAGATATGGGGAATGTTGGTGTATCTCTCAATAGCAAAGGGTGCGACGCTAGGCGACTCATTCCCGGATTGAAGCTATATCAAGAAAGAGACGAACGACATTCCACCAAAAACGAGGTTATCATTCCTATCTCTTAGCTACGGGTGTGAAGCAAGGCAACCCATTCCCGATGAAGCTAATCCGAGATAGATGTGACAAACTCATCATAAGAAGATTTGACATGAAGCAAGTGTATGAAATCTCATGATTTAAAGAATGAAAATTGTAAAGTGAATCCTAACAATGAGACGGAATGAAGTTTATGGGATAAATTTGTCATCTCTTTATTTATCACTTATGGTAGAAAATAAAGAGTCTAAGCATCACATGTAGTGTAGGAAGCACTCAATATATCAATAAATGAATCAAAGATACGCTAACAAATTTATAATCCATCTATGGAGTTTAATGAACTATTTGTAATTCCTACAAAAAGATCAAAAACTCCATGAATGGGGGAAAAAGACTACAAGCTTTCTAGAACCATATAAATATGTTGTATGATCATTAACAATCAAGAACTAAATATACAAGGCATATAAAGTCTCAACGTACCATGAAAATACCTAGAAAGCTAGAAAGAATGGATGATATGATGAAGTAAAGGATTCATAAACATTTATCAAACTTTAAACATGGATTGAGCCATTAATCACCAAAAATCATATCGCAACCAACCTCCGTAACCTTAGTAATAGACTACTCCATAATAGATGAAAAAACAAATATTATAGAAGAAGAAATCATTCTTACAAATCAAAAACTTACAATGGAGAAATGAAGAACAATGAAGAACTAGCTCTCCCTTCTCTCTAGGACTCCTAATGTGTAAAACTAGATAATCATCTATATCTTTATCTCCAAGACTAAAACTATAGCTAATGGAGTACAAAAACTAATAAACAATACAAGGGAAAATATCTAGGAACATCCATCCACGAAATAAGGCTAAAAGCAGGAGTTGGTGGATTTCCCCGCCAGGTCATGATCGATCATGGCCAACCCATGATCGATCATGGGGTCTTCTGCCTGAATGCCAGTTTGTACCATGATCGATCATGGTTAACCCATGATCGATCATGCTTCTGGGAAATTCCTCAGATCAGCATTTTGCGAGCTTTTCACTAGCGCTTGATCAATCATTCGAAGGCCATTGCATCCTATGCCTATAAACACATAGAAACACAACCAAATCACACCTAGCGGGACGATGTTAGATACAAAACTCACTAAGACACTAATCTCGAGATAAGTGGATAATTAGGCAGAATTAAAGCAACAAACGCGTCATGCGACTCCGGGAAAGAGCTTATGCATGACAATATTATGCATTTATCAACTCCCCTCAACTTATCTCTTGCTAGTCCCTTAGCAAGACAAAAATATATAATTACAAAAATTAATATGCTATACAAAAAGTTATTAACTTCTAAGTTCCCAAAGAAGACGAGTTGCATCTCGTGAAGGTTTTCAGAAATGATACCTACAAACATTAGGAGTTTGATCTTGATGAATGATGAGAATGAAGATTCAAGTTTCAATTTGCAAAGCAAGAGGCAATACTATCAATTTTCCAGAACGATGGACTTTTGAATGATCATCTAATTCGCCTATCTCCTTTAGAACACAATCCCATATTCTCCAATGCTCACATCCTAGACTTCGATTCAAGCAATTCAATATAAACACAAAGAGTCATAGTCATTTGAGAAGGAAGAAAGAACTTTTTCAAAAACAAAAGCTCCGAGATTTGTGGATTCTAAGCACTTTCTTTATCTTTTCTTGGAAATTTTGCTAAATTAGATCAGGGCGGTTTTCATCTCTATGGGGGGCAGCGGTCTCACTTATGAAATTTCTCAATACTCTGCTCAATCATTGGAGCTCGAAGGAAGCTATTCACCCTTTCCCATATGGTAACCTATACCTATCCATAATATTAGACAAAGAGACTTAAGATTTAGTCAAGTGAAGCTTTAAGTCAATATTAGGATAAAAGTCATCCAAGTTATCAAAGTGCTATGCTTTTGTCCTCTCATTGGAGGATCTTTTCGAAAGAGCTTCCATTATTTTTGGACAAAAATTTCTCTTCTCTCAATGAAAATAAATCTACGTGTTATTACCAAATTGGAAACAACCGAAGCAATCTAGCATGCGGAGCAAGAGAATATAACAGGATATGAGACTAAGTGGAGCAAGGCAATTTAGATTGTCATTCAAATTCCTATCCAAATCAAAGAATTCATGCCAAAAGCTAAAGAAACAATAGTCTTCATCGAACAAAATATCAATCAATCAATCATCAATTTTCAAACTTCTCAAAAAAAAATTTTTGAGAACATCTCTTCTACTCATGGAAAAACACAAAAGCAAGCCAAAACAAAATAAACACAAAATAACATACCCCCCTCAACTTGAAAAAAACATTGTCCTCAATGGAAAGAGAACAATAAAATTGCACGGAAGGGCTACTTTGGCTTTGCTTTCCATGAGCCAAAAAAAAAATAAGAGATAAACAACCACTATTCACAAAACGGGTTAGAATTAGAATTCAGAAGCAAAAACCATAACATTCAACCATTAAAACCAAGTTCTAAAGTTAACATCATGTCAGAAATCTAATACAACCCAAAAGAAATAAAATAAAACTAAGCATAAATATAACTACTTAAAGAGTTTTTCAGGATTTACAACTATCATCACATGTCGGGAGGTGGGGGTGGGGGAAAACGACCATACAACGCCTCGAACTGCTGGCGTATGAACTCCTGCTGGGTCGCCATCTGAGCTGCAACTCGTGCCTCGACCTGAGCTGCAATATCTGCCTCCAAACGGTCCTGACGCAATACCATAATCTCAACCCTCTCATTGATGCTAGCAAACCTAGTCTGCATCAAAGCAGTCATCTGCTCAAACTTCTCTCTCATGAATTCCCTAGTGTCATCTACTGGCCCAGAGCTTGCCCGTCTTCTCCGCCTTGAGGGGCCCGGGAGATCTGCTCCTGCTTCTTCTGCCCCCTCTTCTTCAGACTCAACTTGAGGAGGAGCGGTTGAAGAACTTGGCCGGTTCCTTAATTGACCAGCGGCTCGAGTTTGGGACGATCAGTTAAGTGGTGCTCGAGGCATTTTCTTCACATCCCTCATCTCTCTCGGTTACCCCCGCTCGCAAACATACCTTAGTGATCAACGACCCAAATTTGATTGTTTCGTTCTGGGCGACTAAGTCTATGATTCTAGCAATCCGCCCAATGATGTGACGAAGCAAACAAATGCGCTTGTTTGTTGCAATAGCGTATACCACATACGCTTGAGAAGGGTACCGGTGTTGGGTATGTGAAGTTGGGTCCAAAGCATTGGCAATTACTAGCCACAATGTCCTAAGGCTGTCATGTAAATTGCTCCTATCGAATTGAGTTCCAATCCACTCCATTGGTCTACCGGCTAAATATGTAGCTAAATCATTAGCTCTTGGCTCTTCATAAGGGTACCATCCGAATAAGGGAGGTCGTGGGCATTGTGTAGTAAGGCCGGGATTCCCCTAATCGCACTCAAAACCTCGAGGTTAAAATGAACCGTTTTGCCTCGAACATGAGCAACATATGCATATGATGTATTTGGAACTTGAATTAAACTTGCGATAAATTCACGACAAATGGTGAGATTACATTGAGTACCTTGTTCACGCAAGTAGTTGATCCACCCCTGATATCGCTCAAACGTTGCTCGTTGAGGGAAATCGTCCAGCGAACCAATGTAGACCGGCCTCTCAATAACTACCGTCCTCGTCTTGAAAGCGTAATTCCACCAATCGAATTCTTGGCGGCTTCGAAATCCGCGGTAGCCACCCCTTGCGGCTTGAATTTCAAGTGGCTTAGTGGGAGGGTTAGAGGAAGCCATGAAAGAGTAATGTGTCGCTTTAGAGGAGGGAGATATGAGGAATTTCGAGATTTGGTAGGATAGGGCTCGAAATTGGTGAGGAGAGAGAGAAAGGGGGATTTTTGGGATGGGATTGATGATTGAGGTTTGAAATTGGAAGATTTGATGGTTGATTCTAGGTTGGGAAGGTTGGAAATGGTGTTTGGGGAAGGTTTGGGATCAATGGGGGAAGAGGGGCTAGGGTTTGGAGAGGATTTGGGAGAAGGAGAAGTGAGAAATGGGGGTTTAGAAACGGCGCCCCTGTTTTATTACGGGACCATGATCGATCATGGGTCATTCTGCCCAAGTGAAAATTTGTACAATGATCGATCATGGAATCCCATGATCGATCATGCCATATGCTGCTTGAGAAAAATTTTCTACCATGATCGATCATGGGAAGGGCATGATCGATCATGGACCAATCTGCCAGAAAATTTTCTTTGCCTTCTTTGCACCAAAACACCTTACTGCTCCCCTCAACTTGATCCGTTTAGACATAATGACACCCGATTCTTCGATGATGATTCCTGAAACTCAAAAACACTAACAAAAAACATTATTTACAAAATCGACCCATGCCTTTTAAGCATAAGTCGGGTCTTCGAGAGGGGTGGACTCCCCTCGAATTGGGAATTCCAAAAACGGCTTAAGACATTGTCCATTCACCTTGAAAATGTAGCCGGTTTTGGGATCCTCAACATTCACAGCCCCAAAAGGAAATACATGACGGACTATGTAGGGGCCGGTCCAACGAGACTTTAACTTTCCCGAGAAGAGATGCAGACGAGTATCATAAACAAGAACTTTGTGCCCAAGTTTGAATTCTTTTCTCAAAATAGATTTATCATGAAAAATTTTGGCACGTTCCTTGCTTATCTTTGCATTGTCATAAGCATCTCTTCTCAGTTCCTCGATTTCATCAATTTGCAACTTACGGTCAAGCCCGGCCTTTTCCAAATCACAGTTAACCATCTTAGTTGCCCAGTATGATTTGTGTTCCAACTCTACAGGCAAATGACATGGTTTTCCGTACACAATGCGATAAGGAGACATATCTAGAGTTGTTTTATACGCAGTACGGTAAGCCCAAAGTGCATCGGTCAGTCTTAACGACCAATCCTTGCGATTCGGGTTTACCGTTTTCTCTAGAATCTGTTTGATCTCCCTATTTGCCAACTCGGCTTGACCATTAGTTTGAGGATGATAAGCGAGCGATACTTTGTAGTTTACACCATACTTTTGCATTAATGATTGAAATGGTTTGTTGCAAAAGTGAGTACCGCCATCGCTTATTATTGCCTTGGGAGTGCCAAAACGTGCAAGAATGTGTTCTTTCAAAAATCGGATCACCACTTTGTGATCATTTTTCTAGCATGCTTGGGCTTCCACCCATTTTGAAACATAATCTACGGCAACTAAAATGTAAAGATTACCATAGGAGGATGGGAATGGTCCCATGATGTCGATGCCCCAGCAATCAAAGATTTCAATCATCAGAATGGGATTGAGTGGCATCATGTTCCTCTTGGAAATCCCCCCAAGCATTTGGCATCTTTGGCATGCCTTGCAAAAGCGTTGCGCGTCCTTAAAGAGCGACGACCAATACAATCCACTTTGTAAAATCTTCGCGGTGGTCTTCTTTGCGGAGAAGTGTCCTCCGCAAGCCTCAGAATGACAGAAAGATAGAGCTCTCTTCACTTCTTCTTCTGGGATGCACCGTCTGATAATCTGATCCGCACAATACTTAAACAGGTATGGTTCATCCCAGTAGAATCGACTTACTTCACTTAAGAACTTCTTTCTATCTTGTGCGCCCCACGACTTTGGTATCTTGTCAGTTACAAGATAATTTACAATGTCTGCATACCATGGGAGCGTCGAGATTGCCAATAATTGTTCGTCTGGAAACGAATCTTGGATCGGACTTTCTTCAATGTTGTTCGTAAAAGTGAGTCGAGACAGATGATCGGCCACCACGTTCTCGACTCCCTTTTTGTCCTTGATGCTTAAATGGAACTCTTGCAATAAGAGTATCCACCTCAAAAGCCGCGGCTTGGCATCTTTCTTTTTGAATAGGTACTTCAACGCCGCGTGATCCGTGAAAATCACAATTGGGGATCCTATCAAATAAGATCGGAACTTGTCTAGGGCGAAGACAATTGCTAGAAGCTCTTTCTCTGTCGTGGTGTAGTTCATTTGCGCATCATTCAAGGTCCTACTTGCATAGTATATCACACCCGGTTTCTTGTCTTTCCGTTGACCAAGAACAGCTCCCACCGCATAGTCACTTGCGTCGCACATAAGCTCGAATGGCAAGCTCCAGTCCGGTGTCTGCATAATCGGCGCAGTAGTAAGCATATGCTTCAGAGAGACGAAGGCTTCCTCGCACTTGGCATCCCACTGAAAGGGTGCATCCTTGAGAAGTAGACTACACATCGGCTTGGAAATGGAACTGAAGTTCTTGATAAACCTCCTATAAAACCCGGCATGTCCTAGAAAGGATCGAACATCTTTGACATTCTTGGGTGTAGGAAGTTTAGCGATCAACTCAATTTTAGCTTTATCCACCTCGATTCCTTCTGAAGAAATGATGTGCCCTAAAACAATTCCCTTGGTAACCATAAAATGGCACTTCTCCCAATTTAATACCAATTGTTTTTCCACGCATCTTCCCAAGACCTGTTCCAGGTTAGCCAAGCAATTGTCGAATGACTTACCATAGACGGTAAAGTCATCCATAAAAACTTCCAAAGTCCTTTCCACCATATCGCTAAAGATACTTAGCATACACCGTTGGAAAGTGGCCGGTGCATTACATAGACCAAAGGGCATTCTTCGATAAGCGAAAGTACCAAAAGGACATGTAAAGGTGGTTTTTTCTTGATCATCTAGGTCAATCTCAATTTGATTGTACCCGGAAAAACCATCGAGGAAAGAGTAATATTCATGACCCGCTACCCTCTCTAGAGTTTGATCCAAAAAGGGGAGGGGGAAATGATCTTTACGAGTTGCCTCATTGAGTTTACGGTAGTCAATACACATTCGCCACCCGGTGGTGACTCTTTGCGGAATCAACTCGTTTGATTCGTTTTTGACTACCGTAAGACCTGATTTTTTCGGTACCACTTGAGTTGGACTAACCCATTTACTATCCGAGATCGGATAGATGATCTTTGCATCCAACAATTTGAACACCTCGTTCCTAACCACTTCTTGCATGTTAGGATTCAACCGGCGTTGAAATTGTCTCGATGTTTTTGCCTCATCCTCTAAATGAATTTTATCCGTACAGATCAAAGGGCTTATTCCTTGAAGGTCGGCAAGCGTCCAACCAAAAGCTTTTTTATATTTACCAAGCAAATGAACTAACCTTCCTTCTTGGTCATCCGAAAGTTCGGACGAGATGATGACGGGGTAAGTGTCTGAAGCTCCTAAGAAGGCATACTTCAAGTTGCTAGGCAATAGCTTGAGATCCATTTGTCCTTGAAGCTTTTTGATGGGAGATTGTGTGTTTTCCTCTTTTTTCCGAGAATTCAACCTGTTGGTCACACAAGGAAAACACTTGCATGCAATCCTCGGGTTCATCGGAAGTGGTTAGATAACCTTCCGTTGATTCCGATTCGAAATTTGCCACAAAGTGGTCTTGGATACATGACTCTATCATGTTCACGTGTTCATTTTCCTCATTATCATCGTCATCTCTTTGATTGCTCAAAGAGAACACGTTTAGCTCTAGAGTCATGTTTCCAAATGCTAACTTCACAATTCCGTTCTTGCAATTTATTATAGCGTTAGAAGTAGCAAGAAATGGTCGTCCAAGGATAACCGAAATCTCCTTAGCGGGATTCGGCACGGGTTGCATGTCGAGGATGATAAAATCAACGGGAAAATAAAACTTGTCAATTTGAACAAGCACATCCTCGACTATCCCTCTTGGTATCTTAACGGATCGGTCCGCTAATTGAATCGTAACCCTCATGGGTTTTAACTCGCCTAACCCCAATTGTTGATATACCGAGTATGGGAGCACATTCACACTTGCTCCCAAATCTAACAATGCATTCTTTATCCTACAATTTCCTATGACACACGAAATTGTGGGACAACCGGGGTCTTTGAACTTGGGGGCTCTCGTGCCTTGCATGATGGAGCTCACTTGCTCCGCCATAAAGGCCTTTTTCTTGACATTCAACCTTCGTTTGGTAGTACATAAGTCCTTGAGGAACTTAGCGTACGAAGGTATTTGCTTGACTGCGTCAAGCAATGGAATGTTGATTTTCACTTGCCTAAAAACATCCAAAATCTCGGTATTAGATTTGGACGGTTGGTTCAATCTCTCCGGAAATGGAACTTTGATCCCATTTTTGATTTTTTCGAGATCCTCTTTTCCTTGTTTCTCTTCCTCTCTCTTCTTCTCTTCATTCACAACTTTTTCAACCTCCGACTCCTCAACTTGCGTGGGATCAACTATGTCCGCCACCTTGGGGGTTTTAGGAACAATAGTTTTGTCTACCTCCTTCCCACTTCTCAAGATTGTGATAGATTTGAGTTCTTCTATCTTGGAGCTAGACTCTCCTCCCTCCACTACTTGAACTTGACCTCTAGGATTAGCTAAAGGTTGAGAGGGGAATTTTCCCTTCTCTTGGGTAGCTAGGGCGGTGGTGAGTTTAGACATTTGAGTTTTTAACTCACCCACATCACGATCCGTTTTGTCCACAAATGATCTCAACAAAGCTTCCAAGTTTTGGTTGGGATTTTGATTCTGAGGTGGAACAAAAGAGTTTTGAGGTTGTTGTTGTTGCCTTTGGTTTTGATGATATTGGTTGTGGTTCTGACTTTGATTTCCTCCCCAACTGAAGTTGGGGTGATTCTTCCATCCTTCATTGTACCTTTGAGAATAAGGATCGTTTTGGTTACGGTTTTGGTTGTACTGGTGTAAAGCATTGACTTGGGCGGGATTTTTGAGGACTTCCCGGAAAGCGGGAATGGTAGGACAATCCTCGGTAGTGTGTCCTGAATTTTCACAAATGACACACAACTGACTAGAGGATACTACGTTGACCTCCTTAAACTTACTTGCTTCCATTGCATCTACTTTCTTAGACAATTGGAATAACCTCGCACCCATGTCATCCTCATTGGACACTTGGTACAACCCACCCCTTCCTTAAGTTTTGGCTTTGGGTTCCTCGGAATAGGTGTTCCAATTTTGAGCACCTTCCGCTAATTCATCAAAATACAATAAAGCCTCATCGGGATTCTTGCTCAAGAATTGACCATTACACATGGTCTCAACAAATGTACGCATATCGGGGGTGAGAGATTCGTAGAAAAAACTAACAAGGCTCCACGTTTCGTGACCGTAGTGAGGGCATGCGTTTAGAAGTTCCTTGTATCTTTCCCAACACTTATAAAAACTTTCATTTTCTTTTGGCGAAAAATTTGATATCGCCCTTCTTAAAGCGTTGGTCCTATGAACGGGAAAGAATTTTTTTAGAAATTCAGCTTGAAGCTCTTGCCAAGACCGAATTGATTGCGGTCTTTAAGCATTTAGCCAAATCTTTCCTTTGTCTTTTAGGGAGAAAGGAAAGAGTTTTAAACGCATGACATCCTCGTTAACATTTGCCTCACGAAATGTGGAGCAGACTTCTTCAAAGTCTTTCAAATGCAAGTATGGGTTTTCCGACTCCATACCATGAAAAGAAGGGATATGTTGAAGCATACCTGGTTTGAAAGAGAACGCTCCGGCTTGGCCAGCGGGAAGCACAATGCACGAATTCGAAGTTGCCCGAGGCGGTTGAAGGTAGTCTCTCATGGTCCTAACATGAGGAACATTGTTGGCACCTTCCCCTTCATTATCGCTCTCGTGATCCGCGGCTCTACCTTGGTTTGCCATTCTTGGAGATGTGGGAGGGCTAATTCGAATATCCACGAACAATCGCCCTTGCATGGGCTCGGGCAACGATTCGAATTTCTCCTCGGGAACTCTACAAAATCAAACAAAAATAAGGGAGAAAAATAAATTAATAAAATGGAGAGATACTCACAGCGAATGGTTTTATACAAAACCCGAGATCCGCCTTTTTCCTAAGTCCCCGGCAACGGCGCCAAAAACTTGACGCAAATTAAATAACGCGTTGCGATATAGCCCAAGTGCAGGCACGTCAAAATGTAATATAGTCTCGGAAGTCCGAGTGTCGAACCACAGGGATAAGTGAAAAGGAATGGAATGGATTACGGATTAAGTGGTTTTCAGATTTTGTGTGAGTTGGATTTGTTGTGTAACAACGTAAATGTAAAATAGTTGTGAAAATTAATAAGAAAGCACTAAGGTAAGTAGATGTTAGTTAGGATTTAAGAGACGGTGATCACTAACTCATACAAAGATTTCGGCACAAGATTTCTCAAGATATGGGGAATGTTGGTGTATCTCTCAATAGCAAAGGGTGCGACGCTAGGCGACTCATTCCCGGATTGAAGCTATATCAAGAAAGAGACGAACGACATTCCACCAAAAACGAGGTTATCATTCCTATCTCTTAGCTACGGGTGTGAAGCAAGGCAACCCATTCCCGATGAAGCTAATCCGAGATAGATGTGACAAACTCATCATAAGAAGATTTGACATGAAGCAAGTGTATGAAATCTCATGATTTAAAGAATGAAAATTGTAAAGTGAATCCTAACAATGAGACGGAATGAAGTTTATGGGATAAATTTGTCATCTCTTTATTTATCACTTATGGTAGAAAATAAAGAGTCTAAGCATCACATGTAGTGTAGGAAGCACTCAATATATCAATAAATGAATCAAAGATAAGCTAACAAATTTATAATCCATCTATGGAGTTTAATGAACTATTTGTAATTCCTACAAAAAGATCAAAAACTCCATGAATGGGGGAAAAAGACTACAAGCTTTCTAGAACCATATAAATATGTTGTATGATCATTAACAATCAAGAACTAAATATACAAGGCATATAAAGTCTCAACGTACCATGAAAATACCTAGAAAGCTAGAAAGAATGGATGATATGATGAAGCAAAGGATTCATAAACATTTATCAAACTTTAAACATGGATTGAGCCATTAATCACCAAAAATCATATCGCAACCAACCTCCGTAACCTTAGTAATAGACTACTCCATAATAGATGCAAAAACAAATATTATAGAAGAAGAAATCATTCTTACAAATCAAAAACTTACAATGGAGAAATGAAGAACAATGAAGAACTAGCTCTCCCTTCTCTCTAGGACTCCTAATGTGTAAAACTAGATAATCATCTATATCTTTATCTCTAAGACTAAAACTATAGCTAATGGAGTACAAAAACTAATAAACAATACAAGGGAAAATATCTAGGAACATCCATCCACGAAATAAGGCTAAAAGCAGGAGTTGGTGGATTTCCCCGCCAGGTCATGATCGATCATGGGGTCTTCTGCCTGAATGCCAGTTTGTACCATGATCGATCATGCTTCTGGGAAATTCCTCAGATCAGCATTTTGCGAGCTTTTCACTAGCGCTTGATCAATCATTCGAAGGCCATTGCATCCTATGCCTATAAACACATAGAAACACAACAAAAGCACACCTAGCGGGACGATGTTAGATACAAAACTCGCTAAGACACTAATCTCGAGATAAGTGGATAATTAGGCAGAATTAAAGCAACAAACGCGTCATGCGACTCCGGGAAAGAGCTTATGCATGACAATATTATGCGTTTATCAATTTTTTTTATATAATTATTCAACATTTTAAGTATATTTCATGTCCTGGATATATATATATATATATGTATATGTATATTTAATTGCTAATCATTTCCAAAAAAAAAAATTATTTGAGATGCTCCAAGCTTCTATAGGAGGTTTAGAGAAAAAGGGTCAACGTTCAGCCTCTGTGGTACTAACGAATTTTCTTTTACTTGTTAATCCCAGATGGATCAACCTTCTGTTTGTTAGCCTCTCCTCAGCATTTCAGGATCCGCGAGGCTTTGCTTTCAAAAAGGTATTTCGCTCCTTAATTCCTTACTAATATATGCTTTATATATATACACTTGCGATATATGAAAATGTTTATTCGGATAAATCATGTATACATATCACTTCTTGGTTGAATTTTTTGATTATATTTGGCAGAGATGATCTACTAGCTAGTTATGAAGATTATCTTCATAAAGTTTCATCAAAAAAATTCATCCGTTTAATTTACACCTTAAAAATCGTTGGTCCTGTAATTAAGATCCTTCCCCATATATATGTGTGTGTGCTTGTTTGTGTCTGCATTAGTGCGAAGTGGCGTAGAAGATCAGCAGATTTTTGAACTTCTCAAATTTCTAAAATCAATCTATTTTTTTCTCAAAATGAAATGGGATGCTTTTCTGATGATCGAATTTTCGAATAAAACTGGAATCAAAGTGGAAACCACATTCAAATTTCTGAATTTTTTTAATTACCAAAAACATATTTTTCAGTTTATAGTATAATATTTTTTATTTTGTGCTTAAAATTTAATTTCAACCTAGTCAATAGATAAAAATATAACTTAGTTTTATATTATGAGATTTAATATTGTGAATTCACTAACAATTAGTGCTCCGAAAAACACTTGCAAGGTATATCTAGTGTTCTGTTATAGAATTAAATTTGTACTTCTTAGAAAATTAGTCCCAAGATGCTTATGTACGTTGTTATGTGGTGTTGGATTATTACAATATCGTTCATTAACGAAAGTGTTAGAATTGATGATTTAAATTCTAATTTTGAAGTTATATAGAAAATTTAAGAAATCATAAATATTATGTAAATTCTGAAAGTTTCCATTTTTGAAACTTTTTTTTGTTTTTAAAATTTTCGAATTTGGAATCGGAAAGTTAATTAAAATTCCATCTTCTATAGCCTATTCATCTAGGGGCCGGTGTTATTTAGTAAATCGGTCGGTAAATAACCCTTACCAATATAGAAATCATAGTAAGAAGTTGAATACCAAATTTTGCTAGTTCATCGATCAATAGGTATTTGAAATTAGAAACCAATACCAAAATGCTCTATTTTTGGTATCTTTGGTTTTTAATATTTTCAATTTTTCTGATTTTTAGCAAACAATATTACAAGTACAAAAGTGTAAATATATTCGATTAATATTTTTGTTTTTGATATACCATGAGAGTTTTAAATTATAGGATAGTATTTTAGATTTAAATTAGTAAGAATTTAAGCACTATTTATACGATGAAGTTAAGCATCACTTCCTCGTACAACTCTAAAAACTTATTGAAAAAATTCAATATATGATTTGTATGTTTTAAAATTCTTGATATCTCAAGGATTAACAATATTCGATATTTTTTGTATATAATTATTCAACATTTTAAGTATATTACATGACCGGGATATATCAGCTTGACCTTTTTTCGAACCCAAATAATAAAAAATATCCATACTCGCAATACTCCACACAGGATAATATCAAAGATTAGCCCACTGAAGTGCAAAGTCACTTAAGCTATATTAACAGCCAAAACTATGGGTGCACTCTCAAGCAGATTCATGACTAGATTCATTATGTCTAGAGGAGAACTAAGTCAGCCTTTTACTAAGCAAGGAATCACTCTCCAAATATGAAACTAACCTAATTCGATTTGTATTACTATATAAGAATTTCTTTTTCTATGTCTAACTCTTGTACTTGGCCTCCAAAATAAAGGCAGCTCCTGGACCCTTTCAACCCTAGCTTATCTAAAATCTCATCAATCATTAGAGTAGGGCACTAAAAATCTCTAAAGAAAATACAAGTGACAGTGGTGTAGATACCTTTTTTGGCCGAATCACGTTACTTGATGGCGTTGTGGTTTGTTAATTTTTTATGCATACACCAAGCCCTAGTCGGATCACACAAGGTCATTAAAAAGCCATCCATTGTTATGGCCCTAAAAAGAAATTCGTCCACCATTTTCCATATTACAGCCGCCGTGGCCAACCTAGGCCAATGACAGATAGAAACCCAATGACAAATATATCACCCAATAAGAGTCTTTGTCTTGCAAACAACCCCTCTGAACTAGTTGCCACCATTACCACCACCTCAATGCCTGAAGAGGGACTCCCTAAGAAAGGACCTATGGATGAGCTTAATCGAATGAGGCATGGAATGTAGTAAAGAGACAGACGGCGGAACCACCGAAGCCCTTCTTGGTCAACCTCGAACTGGGAACCTTTAGTGCCACTATAGCACCACAACCAATGGAAGAACTAATCAGGTGACTCAAGAAGGTGAAAAATGGCGAGCATGGTCATATTCATGGAGCAGATGACCTTGTGTCACCCATTTGACACGTCAAGTCAAAAAAGCACCCTTTCCTCCACAGTTGAAAATGCCCTCATTAGACACTTATGACAATACCAAAGACCCCCTCGGTTATATTGCAATTTTTAGGTCCATCATGTCGCTCTATAACATACCAAACTAGTGGCTCTATAGGGCTTTCCAGAATGAGGTTGGTGATTTTGTGGTATTAGAATTTGAGGACAAGGACAATAGACTTATTTAGCTAGCATTCTTCTAGCATTCATCGAGTATGAGCACCTCTCAGAAATCCTCCAGCATCATCTTGACAATATAACAACAAGAATGGAAACACTTAAACAACGATGATGATTTGACTTTCACTGACTTTCCAAAAAGGCAACTCTTTACGCACAATGGTTAGTTTCCCCATTCTTGGGCTAGCCCTTTCCATCGGCGGCGCGGGGGGGGGGGGGGTGTTCTGCAATTTGAATTTGCCAATATCCTGACTTTAAATCAAATTTAGAAAATATTTTAGCATCTTGAACTCTAGCTAAGAGATCATTTTTATTAGGAAGAGAGTGTCTTATCCACTGAAGCGCTTTATTTAAAGGCTTATAATTTATATCAAGGCAAGCAGCACCATGTTCAATTTCAGAAGCTTTTATTTTGCAATTAGGATTTTTGGACGATGATGATATTTCCACTTCCTCTAAAGCTCCATCCATAAAACTCGAAAACTTGGATGAGGATGATGATGAAAATGAAGATATGGAAAAATATATGGGATTATCCTGGGCAGATCAAATTGAAGCTGCCGATAAAGTCAATAAAGAAAAAGGCCTAACGGGTCCCTTGTCTCTTATTATTGATAATCGCCAGCTAAAATGAGTTGTAAAGAAATAATAACAAAGGATTTCTAGCTGAACTGTCAACGAATTACAGAAAAGAAGCTTTAAAATGCCTTACCTTGGCTTAATTAGGCTGAAACTCCAACACGACTTAAGTGTTGATCGATTAGAAATACACTTAGATACCAAATGGAGACGGAGGATAAAATAAAATAAAAGAAAAAACGATAAGAGACAAAGATAAAAAAAACTTTTAAGTGTTATTAATGGAAAGAGTTTACAAGAGAAAAGGAGAATAACAAGGAAAATTGATGATGCCTAACATTTGGCATCCAAAACTATATAAAGAGCTAATAATAAATCGGATACAAAGAGGTTTACAAATCCAACTGATTACATCATTGCTTACAAAATATAAAAGTGACACTTTTGTCACGAAGTGTTGGCTGAAATTATTGTGAATCTTTACAGCTCATTTTAACTGGCGATTATCAATAATAGGAGAAGAGGGACCCGTTAGGCCTTTTTCTTTCTTGATTTTATCGACAGCTTCAACTTGATCTGTCCAGGATAATCCCATATAATTTTCCATATCGTCATTTCATCATCATCCTCATCCAAGTCTTCAAGGTTTATGGATGGAGCTTTAGAGGAAGTGGACAAGTCATCATCGTCCAAAAATCCTAATTGTGAAATAAAAGCTTTAACCATTTTCTTCTTGATTTCTTCAGGAGAAGCATTTGGGAACTTCTTTTTTATGGAGGCAACTATAGGAGTTTTAAATTCCTGGTTCATAAAAGCCTCAGTTTTGCGAGCTTTTTCTTCTTCTTGGACATATAAACTATATTCTTTGTAGGCGTTGATATCCAAGATCATTTTAGGAATGAGTTCGTCAAACTCATAGCGGGGCCACCACTTATAAAACAAATCACGGGTAAGCATATAAAGGTTTTGGCTATTTCCAATAATGTATGACCACTGGAAAATCCAAGGTAGTAAGCCTAAAAAACGAAGAAGGACAACATTTTTAATAGGAAGGGTTTCATTAAGATGTTTAGGACGACTGGCTTTAAAATTTTTGAAGAGAGGTTTAATCTTTTCATGGAAGAAGTCTTCTTCAGGTCCAAATTTAATAAACCAATTATAAAAACAATGTGGGAGTGCTTTAAAATCCACAGTTCGATAAGAGCTTCAAACCAAAACCACCATGTATGAGTGTTATAAGAATTTTGATATAAGAAAGCTTTATTCCAAGCCTCAATATAGTCCCAATAAGTATAATCTTTCCCAAATAGTTTAAGAGTTCTAGGACTGTTGGGATTAACTCCCCAATCCTGAAAATTAAGAACTCCAATAAAAAATATTTAGAAAATTAAATATACGCTTGTTTACTATGAACACCAGGATTTTTATTAACATGAGTTATATTAACAGACAAAGTTTCTGTCAGTATAGCTTCGTAATAATCTCTTTTCTTGCCATTTAAAACTGGAAATCCTTGGTCATGTTTGGAATATTGTTTAGCCAGGTGTATAGGATTGGAGAAAAAACGTTTATCATTCTTCTTTAGAAAGATAATAAAATCTTGGACTGGTTTTTTAAGAGGGGGAGGTGCTGGAGTATTAAGCACATTTATAAAAGAGCCACTTTGTGACCCTACAGTTGATTTTGCACCACTAGGATTATGAGAAGACGATCCTTGAAAAGTGGCTTTGAACGAAGGTTTAAAATCAATTGTGGTCAGTTTAGAATTGCCTCGACCACGACCTCTACCCCCCTGTTGAGAGGTCATTGTTTAGAACCTGTCAAGAATTCACGAGTTAGAAAGTCTGGTAAAGAATTAGACTATCCTTTTATAAACTCAATTTTAAAATAAAAAACAAAGAGTATAGCTCGCCATCTAGCAAAGATCTGTTTAGAAGCGATGTTTTTAACATCTTTTTCAAGAACATCTTTTGTAGCTTTACAATCAATTCTCAAGAGACACTCTTGGTTTAAGAGATCATCTTGAAATTTAGAAATACAACAAACTATAGAAATAATTTCTTTCTTTATAGTAGAATAATTTAATTGTGCTGAATTCCATTTTTCAGAGGTGAATTTAGAAAGGATTTCTTTATAATCAGCTTAAAATTTTTGCTTTAAAATTTCTCCATACCCTATATTGGAGGCATCAGTTTCGACGATTTTAAAACTATAAGGAGAAACAAGTGCCAAACAGGGCAACTGTTTAACATTATATTTTATAATTCAAACCGCTTTAGTATGCCTTTCTCCCCACGGAGGAGGGTTTTTACGAAGGCGTTCATATAAAGGAGCGCAATCTGTAGCAAGATTTTTATAATAATCAGCTATATAGTTAATACTACCCAAAAACCTTTGTAGTTGGGTTTTATCAGTGATTATTTCCGAAAATTTATCTGCAAAATATATAGAGCGATTAATAGGTATAATTTCACCATTTGATATATCATGACCAAGAAATTTAATTTTTGTTTGGAATAAAACCATTTTCTTGGCTGAGAGAACTAAACCTGCTTTATTAATAACATTTATTAATATATTTAATTGTTTAAAATGTTGATCGATATTTTGGGAAAAGACAAGAACATCATCAATATAAACTATAGTAAAAGTTGTATAGGGATTAAAAATAATATTCTGAAATTCAGAAGGGGCATTTTTAAGACCAAATGACGTAACATTCCATTCATAATGTCCAAAAGGGACAGCAAAAGCAGTTTCTCTTAAACTAATACATAAATTTTTCTATAGTTTTACCAATTTTTTTTTTTAACTTTGTTTGCGTTCAAATTTGGCCTTATTGCTAAGCTTTGACTTTCGATTATTTTATTTTTAGCTGTCTTTGCTTGAACTCAACTTCTTTTCCTCACTTTTCCTAAACTAGAACATTGCCTTTTTCAAATTTCAAGTACAGTTCATGTACGAAGGATCACAATGTATCTTAGTCTCTCTAAATGCTGTACGAGTGATATTGTAGTGTTTAAGTGTCAAATGCTTTTAGTAAGATCGATGATTGATAATGATGCTCATGTATTATGAAAAATAATTTGCATGTTATAGACTTAACTAGGATGTAATTAAAGAATGCTTTGGTGATGCAAGATTATCATGTGTGGAAAAGTAATGCACCTTTACCCTTGTTGGGGATAGTGTGGAATATATATTGTGCAATATATATTGAAAAAGAGTTAAACTGTATGGAAAATATTCCATATAAACGAAAAACTATAGGGTGTTTGGCTGCCCAAGTTTTCCATGGAAAATGTGGCAAAAGATAGAATATGCTTACTTTCCCTAATATATATATATATATATTGTGGGAAAGTGAATTAGTTCACAATGTTGCAGCCAAAAAGTGAAAAAAATAAAATTCTTTCAAATGTCCTTGAAGGAAAAATTCCCTAGACTTTGTAAAATGCACTTTGAAAAATGTGTAATGATCAAATATCTTGGAGCTTATGCATTAATAATGTACATATGTGTGTTCCTGAAAATATTCCCAACTAATTTTAAAATTTTGAAAATATTTGGTTAATATTAAGGTAATTTTTATATGCCAAAGTCATGAGTTGGGTCTTTTCCTTTGAGAGTAAGAGTGATTAAAGTTCGGGGGCATTGCGAGCTAGACCGCTTCCTAGGTTGATTATACAAAGTGATTATCAAAAATTTCTTTTGCAGTGGAAAATAAAGTATAACCATATATTAGGTCTAG
Organism: Lonicera japonica; assembly: GCA_021464415.1. Taxonomy (NCBI): domain Eukaryota; kingdom Viridiplantae; phylum Streptophyta; class Magnoliopsida; order Dipsacales; family Caprifoliaceae; genus Lonicera; species Lonicera japonica. The sequence continues at coordinate 34,934,331 of CM038467.1, forward strand.
ATCCAATTTTACTTAAGAAAATGGTTTGGTGTTATTTAGATACGATTGCGGATATTTAAAATGTAGAAACATATATAATAGAAATATAAATAAAGTCAAGCATTTTAACACACAATACCAAGATCTAGAGAGGTATCTCTATAAATATAGTATTAATCGTCTTTGGCAATCACCATAAAATTCATTAGAAAACAAAAACAATTTTATAAACGCATATTCAAACTTACAATATGAGGTATCGTTCACATGTACCGATCTACTTTCCAAACTTGTCTTGCAACATCCTCCGAATCCTTCAATATGTTTGGCAATGACTGCTATTATATTGGTAAACACCTCGATGTTATGCCTATGCAAGCCTACTTCTAGCCAAAAAAACAGCTGTAACACCCAGTGGTGTATACAACCCCTCCTACGCCACAGACTAATCCCTTTGGTGATTACCAAGCTCTCTTTTTCAGTATCGTTTAAAAAGGTTGGACTGTGATCTAGTCTTGTTCTTCTAAAAAAATAACGATCCGATATATGTGCTCTTAATTGAAATCCTAAGTAGTAGAGCTTTCAATATCTTAAAAATGAAAAAATGTCCTCTCTTGATTCGAAAATGAACTCTCAAAACACACATTAAGCGGCAGACTAAAAATGAAGTTGAACCTTTCTTTTATACATTGAGATACAATTGAAAGATACGCTCAAATTAGGTCAAGGAGAATGCTAGTGGCAACGCCATTGTGTACCGAAATAAATCTACATGTAACTTAGCATACCGATACATTTGAGCTTCAATATCAGTACGCTTGGCAAGTTTCCTAACAAAGTTTATGTCAGCTTGTGTACTATTACGCACATTTAAGCTTCAACACCGGTATGCTTCATTTACTCATGAATGTTATTCTACACTAAATATTGGTATACATATTTAAGCTTCAACATTTTTACTTTGTATAAATAGTTTAAAAGCCCAAAATACACTTAATTCTTAAAACTTCTTTTTGAATAAATTTATTTTAAAATCCACCACTAAGGAATTAATTAAGTCCACCTAATCGAAAAGCTTACTTGCTATCCTATCACATGTAGCTTTTAAACTTCTAGATAATGGTGCTTGGTTTCCATTATATCTCTTCATTGATTATTCTCATTAGACACAATATTCCAAATGGAAACATGTTTTTATTCACAGAATAAAGCAAACCAAATATAGTCTTTATAAAGCAGACTTTACAAGTGGAAGATGCATGCTAAAGTTCAATGGTATTTTTACATGCCTAAACTACGGTGTTATTAAGCAATAAAGAATGAGGTACTAATCAAGTCGAATCTTAAATCTCTGCTACACTGTTAGGGTAGCCTCCAGTGCACCTTGCTCTAAAAATGGGCTACTACTTGTACTTAGATGAACCGTGCAGCTTATGTGGGGCCCTCACATTAACCCTGATGTTCATATAGCTCAGGTTCCCATTCTTCTTTTAAGGTCCAAGCCAAATTGATCCCTTTACCCTTTATCCTAGTCTTTCCTATTTCCTATACTACTCCAAAGATGTCTATAGATTATTGTCAAGGCTATGCTAACTAAGTTATTCTTCGGGATCAGTTCCTCGCTGTGGTTGATTCTTCTCTTGAAAACCTTGGATCACTCTTTCACTTATACGAGAACCATCAAGTTGATTGCGCTCTTCCTCAAGAAGCTATAGAATTTTGGAATTGGACTAAGAAGGTCTTCAGATTCAACCTAGAGGAGCTGTGTCTGTTGCATAAAGAGTTTCCAATCCTTTTAAGTAACCGTTGGGAGAAATTAAACAACAATTTCCTTTGATTGCCATTAGTCTTCTTAATTTTGCTAAGACCCTTTTGAATGCTACATGTCGAGTGGCTGATAGCTTCACGGCCGATGGGATGCTTGATTTGATTCAAGTGATTCAATTCATTATACAAAAACGTGCCTCTTCAAATATATATTACGATTATCATGACAGAGTATCCACCCTATTATTGTCTTCTGAAATACTAATCATTTTGGGAATCCCTAAGGTTGACCCGTTGATTCAAGATATTCTCCAGAATGTTTTACGGGTAATGGCAGTCCCACTCTTGTAATTTTAGAAGAAATCCTGAATATACTGCATAAGTATTGTCTTGATCGTAGGACCTACCTTAGGGACAACCCTTGGTTACTGTATATGTGGCTTTTGGAGCACTTTTAACTTATTACATCTCTCCCTCCTAAAGCTAAGGGTTCATAGGTGCATGACCTTTCAAAAAGGTATGGTATATGAACAGTGGGTCGATTAGCTTGCTCAATATGCAACGCGATCCATTCACTGGGAAATTCCTTAGTAGGAGCTTGCTGATCCCATAGATAGCTTTGATAGCACTTAGCAAAACAAGCTTTTATTTGGTAACTCATTAACTCGTATCATGTGGCAGTATGGATGTACCCAAGAGGTTCCAAAGAATCCCATTCATTTTCGCCTAATAAAGGTATTGAATTCATTTATCATAGATCGTTTGACTAATGCTTGGAGTCACTGCCAGAAAGTTTGATGTCTTAACCATATACATGGAGGGTTTTACCTTTTACCTTGGAGACTATATTGTAGCTGATGTGCGATCTGGAGGTTAATGTGGCAAGGGCATTTGCAAAACTATTCCTCGACCACAACAAACAACTAAATTATGCTTTGACAAACTGGTTGGCTAAATCCTCTGCAGGGTAAGGGTATAGCTTTGGATCTTTAATCTTTCATTGTCCAAGAACTTGATGGATGATGAGAGATGAATCCCCATAAACTTCAATGACATAATGGCTCGTCTTGCATTTTGTAAAATTAAACACCCAAGCACAAGTGATGAACTTGTAATATAAATGGGAAGTCCAGGGTAGAATCCATAGGGAAAACACTATTTCTCGGTAAAAATTGTTTTTTCTTTCAAAGAGAGAAAGAGAGTAAATGAAGAAAAGATAATTTGAACATTGAAAAATGGATTTAAATACAAACGCACCAAAGTTGTTTATCTAAAAGAAAACTTAACTAAACTAAACTCGAAAAAAAAAAAAAAGGAAAACTTTTAACTAATGCAAATTATCGTATCTTTGTCAATTACATATTTTGTCGGAACTAGAATAGACTACACTAAAATTTCAATGTCACAGGGACTTATATATATATTTTGAGAGCTATAGGGACTTATATTTAAACATTAAAATAATCAGGATATTAGAAAATGGTCTTGTTTAAGCAAAAATTGTGGAAAAGAATCAGAGAATAAATTTTTAATAAATCAGATTACAAAAGGAGTGTAACAACAACATTCGAGTAGATTTTTGGATTGCAATTTTATAATATTGTGTAAAATTAAATTTGTATTGCATGTTTTTTAACATAAAACTATTTCGAAGTATTTAATTAACGGCACTTTTGATTTTTTTTTAACAAACTACAAGTTTAAAAATGTTTATTGTTAAAAACAAATATAATAATTTTTGTGGGTTACATAAAGTTAAGTTCTTAGTTCTTGTTTTTAAATACATTATTATGTATTGGAGGTTATTTTAGTACATTACTTTTATAATTCCACCAATGACACAACAAAATATACTTATTAAAAAATAAAAACACATCATACAAATTTGCTTTAAATATTTTGAATTGCAAAGTCCAGTTAGCACAAAACACAATTTTGGTCCACACCGTCATTTTAAAACATAATTGATAAATAGAGAGCCTACTTTAATAAGATTAAAAAATAGGCTCTTATTTCAAAAAAATATTATTCTTTGATTTTTTTTCTCAAAAAAAATTCTTGTGGAGAGGACTTTTTTATCTATTTCCAATAAAATAATTAACATCAAAGATATATTCTCTTATACTGATTAATTAAACTTAAATGTTTAATATGAAGTCCATATTGTTTACTGTATTGAATTAAAGTTATTTATTTTGTACTGAAGATTCCACATAAGAGAAATAGCATTTTTGAAAGTGGACTACTTAATCCAATTTGATAATTTTGTTGTTTTCTAAATTATATAAAAATTATTTTATATTAACATTGTATTTTATAAATTGTATAAATTTTATATATATTTTAGTCATTTGACGACATCCGTCCATTAGATATGTGATTTAGTAAAACATTCATTTTTTTTTCCCTTTTTTTCATATAAACAAAGAAACATCCATGTGCTCGAGAAAGGGAACTGGGCAAGACCTTGAACTTAAACCCTAATCTGGTGGGCTACTTACATATTTTATTTGACTAAAATATTCTACTTTTAGTATAAAAGTGCGGATGACGTAAGTTTTTTTTGGATTTTTTTTGTATGGACAATAATGCCCCTTTGTATTGGTATTAATATTCGAAGCACGTTCTGTTTAATGTTTATATGTGATTTAGTAAAACAATCATGTTATACATTATCGGGTAGAAGTGAATTTTATTTATCTATTTTACCATTTTATTATTTTATTTGTTATATAATCTATTATATATGTGAGTGTGTTATTATTGGATATTGTGCATAATATTCTTATATATATACTTTTAATAGAATTAATTATCTACCAATTCTAAAGATTTTTGTAAAATTATATTACTCTCTTTGTGTCTCCAATTAATTAAGAGTCTACGTAGCCATCCACGTATTAGAAGAATTTAGCATGACAAATTTTTATAACATATCTACAACATCTCTTAATAACCTTTATCAAAAAACCAAAATTACGTGCTCAAAAAATACTAATAATAGCAAAGGGCCATAGATTGACACAAAAATATAAATTTTCTTCCTCGACAACCAAACTCGAGCAAAACAAAAATATTAAGAATGCCAAACTAAAAGGGCAAAGGGAGGGGAATATCATTTTGAAAAGCTACGAGGGCGCGGGTGGGGGTAGGGGACCGTAGTGGTTGAAGGTGTGATGGTAGGGGGAGGAGGTGTTGGTTGTCCACCGTCCGCATGCCTTATGTTGATTTTTGGTTTTTAGAGTGAAATGCTTTTAAAAATGGTCATGTACACTATTGTAACGTCCAAAATGAACGAAGCCGTAAATTGGAACCAGGTACATAATTTAGATGTTCAATAGTCACGATTATAGTTTTTGGGTTATTTTGAAACTCTCGTCATAATTTCAGTACCATTTAAGTAGTTTACTCTTTACACTATTAATATTTTGTTCTTTTTGTCTGTAAATGTTAAAGATATGAGACGAAGCTGTAGAACAGGGGAAGGCGCATCAATGCATGCACAAAGGCTAAACTTTGAATACTTGTTCTAAATTAAAGAGGTATTTTTTTTTCATTTTCTGCTTATTTTTTTAAAATTTAGCTAGTTTTGAATGTTGAATATATTAAATTTGGCAATATTACCCTTTACTATTGTAAAATACATTAATACATCATGAGCGACAAAAACAACACCAATATTTGATTAAATTGTATTAAGAATTAAGCGTTTAGCAGATACTTGCATCTTAATATTGAATGCTCAATTTTTAATCGATTTCACTATCAAGAAATTAGATACAAACACGAACATATTTATAGGTCGGCCCTAAACAGGGCAGTCATCTCTTTAAGAAAAAGTATAACCATTCATTTCAATTGTTAAACGGATTAATTTTTTTTCATGAAATATGGTGAAAATGATCTCTACAGTAAGTGTATCATCTCTGGAAAATCTTAACAAAAGATTCAATTTGAAAGTCAATGAGATGATAATTTAAAAATTCAAGGCCGAAATTGAACATACAATTTTTCATAACCCACTTTCGAATTAATTGAAATTTTCAGGAATTTTGGTGGAAATTATTTACCTATTATATAAATCATCTCTACCAAATTTCATAAAAAAATCCGTTTATTTAACTCTTGAAATAGATGATCCTTCTTCTTCTTTGTTACATAGAGGATTATACTCTTTCGAGCTGGGTTGAATATACTTCATTTAAAATCCCATTGCCTTTATTACTAATAGATGAAAAGTAAACAACATCATATTTTATTTACCCTAGTTAGCAACTTGGCATAACTCCATTATGGTTGAATAGAACCATATTGTTGCTCAAATAAGCAATATTTATTTGCCCGAAATTTTTGATAGTTGTTCGGTTTGACTTTTTATTTGTTTCTATAATTTTAAATTCATAAATTTACATTATAAGTTTTTTATACTATATGTCAATGAACTTCAAACTTTTTATATGAAATTTTCATTTTGAATTTCAAACCAAACGAGCACCGACTCAAAATATAAGACAGTTTAATAGGAAAAAAAACAAATTAAACCCTGAAGTTTGGGTCTAGATTCAATTACTCTCATGATATTTCAAAATCCTCAATGTCTCCCCTAACGTTATATAATTGGTTCAATTGAGACTTTGACTCTAACTCTGTTAACAATTCAGTCCAAATATTATACATTTAACCCCTTAAAACTTTAAAAGTGACACTAAACCCCCTTAATTTGTATTTTTTTTGCCTTTTAAATCCACCATTGATATATATACACACACCGCTTCAGCCACCTTCATCACCACAACACCACCACCATCTCCACCTCTTTCTCTTTCTAAACCAACTCACCTATCCGACAACCTCCTCACAATCATTGTGTTTCTCTCTGTCTCTCTATATATATGTATATATTCCACCATTGATATATATATACACAGGCCCCTTCGACCACCTTCACTGTCGCAACATCACCACCATCTCCACCTCTCTCTCTCTCTATAAACCAACTCACCCTTCTGGCAACCTCCCCACCACCATTGCGTTTCTCTCTATATATATTCCACCATTGATATATATATATATATATATGTACAAACTCGTACTAGTATGTACTAATTAATAAATTAAAGATGAAGAAGCCGTAGAAAATTAAGATGAAACTAATTGATTGATCTCCAAGTCTACATTGGTGGGGTGATATTCGTTGTTGTTGTTTGTGGTGTCCTTCTTATTATTGTCGTGGGGGCATTGATGAAGATGAGAAACGCAACTTGCAGCACGTACCACCAAAATCAAAGGGAACATTGAGAAAATAGAGGAAGAAAACGAGGAGAATGCAAGAGAGAAACATAGGAATGGGACCAAATATACACAAGAAGAAAGGAAAGGAGAAGTAGAAAGCATGCAAATAGAATGACCAAAAATAGCTACCCCGTTAACTGTCCTCCCCACGTCAACAGGCCCAGGCCTTGGCTTTCATCAAAGAGGGAGAGCTTGGTGTAAAGCACATTAATGAGGAAGCTGGCATGAGTGTAGTACCTAATTGATTGCACATTCAGCAAGAAAGTCACCAAGCAGCACACCAATATCGAAAAAAACTTAGCTGAATACCCCAGCTCGCTCCGATCTCTGTACACCATCCCTATGGGCTCCCTGCTTCCTCCTATCATGAGTACTGCAATGAGAGAGCTTACCATTGATTAGAAAGAGAAAGATGCGTGTGGAGATGGTGGTGGTGTTGCGGCGGTGAAGGTGGCCGAAGTGGTATGTGTGTGTGTATATATATATCAATGGTGGATTTAAAAGGTAAAATAAATACAAATTAACGGGTTTAAGTGTCACTTTTAAAGTTTTAGGGACATAAGTGTAAAATATTTCGACGAAATTGTTAACAGAGTTAGAGTCAGGTCTCAATTAAACCAATTATGTAATTTTAGGGGAGACATTGAGAATTTTGAAATATCAAGGGAGAAATTGTATCTAGACCCAAATTTCAGGGTCTAATTTGTCTTTTTCCCTAATTTAAGCAAATTAAGCTCTACTCATAGGTTCTAGCCTTGCTCCTTTTGCTTTCCCATTCTCCCTTAGAGCATCTCTAGTAGTATTGTATAATTTCTTTTTGTGTAAAATTTATACAAATTGTAAAAAAATTCATCTCTAGCAATATTTTAAAAATGAGTTTTTTGTAAAATAAGTGTACAAATACACCCCAAGTTTACAATGTCATGTCGGCTTTCTCAATAGAGATGCTCTTAGTTGGAACATAATCTTTATCTGAAAATGAATCACTTGTATGAAAACAAACCCCTAAGTTGGAACATAGTATCATATATAATATAAAAAGTAAAATGCTCTCTTTTAATGAGAGAATGACATGTGGTGCATAACAAATGTGATTTAATTTATCTAATTTTCCTAATATTCTTAATATTCTAATAATATAATATCTCTTATCTTATTATATAGTTAGTAAAATGGATAACTACATTGCACACGTGACACACTATCAACGTATCTTCATAATTAGCCCCGCTTAATCTCTTTCTCTCTCCCTCTCTCTCTCTCTCTTTCTCGATAGTTTCTTTCATATATCCCTATAGTTGAAAACCCTATATAATTCTTACAATGCTCAATGTTTTAATATCTACTGCTTGCATTGATAATATATAAATTTTTTGTGAAATTAAAGCGTGAAGGGGGGAAATTATAAGCTTAAACTTGACAGGGGTTCAATGCCACCGAAATGGATTTTAACTTTATATAATAGCAGATTCAAAATTCCTTCCTGTAATTTAATTCTAATTACTCCCTCTCTCCCCTCTCAACCAGTCTCTAATTTATTTATTTCTCAAAGTATAAAAAAAAAAAATTACGTACAAAATTTGAATAAAAATAATAAATATATTAAGTTATGAATTATAAATTTAATTGTGTATATTTATGAATAGATTTATGATAATTCAATATTTTGTAACGTAAAATTTAATGAGGCTTTATGGGATTAATTATAGGATTATTATAATTAAATGTTCATTAGAATTTTTTTCTACTATATATAGAGTCTCTTAATGATGGGAAAAATTATCGAATAATTGTCTCACTATCGTAATTTTTTATATTTCCTTTGTAATGATCATGAATTTTATGCCTATTTTACAAGTTTTTGGGGCAACATGATTAGATTGGTCACTATTGTAGTCTTCTAAATATGCATATAAAGGAGATGAAAAGTTCAAATTTATTTATTTTTTCTTTTTTTTCTTGCAATTTTTGGTACTTACATCTTATAGGTTTGATGGTAGTGTAAGGAGATGTTTTGATCCAAATTATTTTTTTCATTTTCGAGTTTTGAACATTCTTAAATGTATGAGGTACCATTCGCTTATGTCTGCACATGAATTTACAATGTATGATATATGGTTGCATTAAGTTCACATAATTGTTAGTCGTAAATATTCTTACATTTTGTCTCTCAAAAGAAATTTTTTTTTTTACAACTTTATTATTATTGGCCTGAACAAAATATTAATATACAAAGAAAACTGAGTGAAAGTACAAGGTATTTTTTTATTCCATTTGAATGAACAACCAAAGATGTGAATATATGAGTATTGGTTAGATTCGTCCCTCTATTTTTTCATAAAACAATATAGTAACGAAAACAAAGTTATACTTACTATTTACATCAAGCCATCATAAATATATTCTATTCCAAAATTGGTTCTCATATCTATAAAATTATACATATGTTTCTTTTATAGAATATATATTACATTTGTCTATACTCTAAATTATGAGATAACTTTTTTTTCCATACAAATGGTGAATAAGAATAAGGTGGTTCAAGGGGAATGAATATGGGTTGGGAAACTCAAACATTGTACTTTTGAAATATAAAATTATAAGATATTTTTTAAGGTGCGAATCACATTTTTTTGTTGAAACATGATTAGTGTATTAGGAAAAAATAAAAATTGTCTTAAATATAAGTATCGACCATAAACCTATCACTTCCTATTATTTTTAAAATTCCCCCTTTAAAATTTGTTTGTTTAATTATTTACGATAGTTGTAAATGTACATATAAATTTCTTGCGCATCGCGCATATTGCAAACTAGTTTATCTGAAAATGAACCACTGGCATGAAAAAAAAAAAAAAAAAACAGTTTCAGATACTTCTTGCATTTACTTTGTGGCCAATTTGATTTATTTTTTTTTCTTTTTGAAAATATAAAAATAAAAAATTTATTTGAAAACTTATGTAATGCTGCAGGTCCTGATTAAGTGGGGTGATGAGTGGGGTTGAGATTGCCGGAGCAGTTATTGCTGGGATTTCGTTACTGGCGGACATCTACGAAAGATTGAGAGGCGAATCTGAATCTAGGAATGGTACGGAGATTCTTCCAACTTTGAAAGATGCTATACGAGAGCTGTGTGCATTACGGGACGACCGGGAGCATATATATCGTGCATACTGTCAAACAACGGAGCAAAGTAATAGATACCGTACCTGGCTCGAAGAGGTAAATAACTTGGAAGCGTGCGCGAATGGACTGGTAAGGATGCATGAGGAACGAAAAAGAAACTGCTTGAAGAGAAGACCTTTTTCAGGATTGGGTAAAAAGTTGAAAAGTAAGACTATTGAGGCACTGCGTCTTTACAAGCAGGTCATTGACGTTCTGCTGATCAAAAGGCGTCCCCTGCCCGTTGTGGAGATAGACACACAAAGCATAAAAGAATACCCAACACTTCAAAGTTGCCTGAATTTGATATTACATCATCTACAGGACGATAGAGTTAAAAGGTATTAGAGTGCATGGAATGTTTGGTGTAGGGAAAACAGTGATAATGCAGAACTTGAATAACCATGGAGATGTAGCTGGTAAGTTTGATTTAGTCATTTGGGTGAAAGTCTCAGACAACAGTGAGAACTTTAGCATCTGGAAAATGCAGAAAGATATTGCAAAAAGATTGAATCTCAATATGGAAGATGGAGGCGATCCTGCAGGTAGAATACGAGAAGAGTTGAAGGATAAGAAGTATTTGTTGCTGCTTGATGATGTTAATGAAGATCTAGATTTGGAAAATATTGGAATCCGTCCGCCTAGTTATACGAGTGGTAGCAAGATAGTATTGACAAGTCGGAAGAGTCATGTTTGTAACTCAATTGTGAACAGGAGTGTTGAAGTTAAAAGATTAAGTAATCAAGAAGCAAAAGCAATGTTTCTAAAAGTTCTGGGCATCTCAAGAACTTGGCCAGTTGTGCAACAGGTTATTGAATATTGTTCTCGCCTTCCATTTCTGATACAAACAATAGGAAGCGCCTTTCAAAATAGAGAAAACTAGGATAGTTGGGCCACAGGGTTGAGTAACTTAAGACGTTTTCCGGATAAAGGAGATCCTGCCATTCAGAAAGCGTATAAATATTTAGAATTATGTTGTGAAGAGTTGATGGGCCATAAGAAGGAGTGCTTTTTATTCACTGCAATATTTCCAGAAGAGAGTGAGATAAATGCACGTTGTTTATTGGATTGTTGGGCAGCTGAAGAGTTGTATGGCACTGACCAAGAGCGTGCCTATGGGCGTCAGATATTGGATGAGCTCAAGATGGCATCATTACTTGAAGAAGGTACAAGTGGTCGTGGGGAGTATGTTAGGATGCACAAATTGATCCGCAAAGTCGCACTTGATAACTTGTGTGCTGATCGAGAACGTAAACATTTGGTGCAGACCGGTGAATTGTTACAAAACCCACCAGAAGTTGATGATTTGAACCAGAACTATCGAATTTCTTTGGCTGACAATAAATTAAGAGTTCTACAGGAATGCCCAAATTCTCCCCTGCTTTTCACACTTTTTCTACAGAAAAATCAAAGCTTGAACAAAATTCACAATAATTTCTTTAAGAAACTGAACAATCTTCGGGTTCTGAATTTGCAAAATACTGGAATTGTGTCAATACCATCTTCATTACTGAAGCTGAAAAATCTGAAAGCATTCTATGTAAATGATTGCACTAGTTTAGGGAAACTTCCTCCTGAAATAGGAGAACTCGGCAGCCTCGAAGTCCTTGATATACGGGGAGCTAGAGTCCAGATACAAGGTGACTCTTTCCATCAACAGATTGGTGGACTTGTTTCCAAGTTTGTAGGACCCAATTCTGTTCCATTGGTACCCTTCCCCGAGACCATTCGTCTACGTCATCTAAAGCATTTGTTGGTATCATTTAATGGCAATGGTAGTCAGGATGCTGTAGGTTTTTGTGCTGCGATCTCCAATGTTTCTACTACATTGGAAGAACTGGTCATTGATGTGCGTTTACGCAAGAATTTCTGCAACAGAGCGATAAATGTTGTGAGAGATGGTGTTGCTACCATGACAAGGCTCACATTTCTCAAGTTTATATTTGGAGATGGTGCTGAAGAAGTCATAAAAGTGGTGGCTGGTAATAAAAAAATCTACTTCCCCGAAGCAGTTGACCTTGTGAGTTTTCTCAACCCTGGCGCCACTTCATTTGAGGTTTATGTTGGCTGCTCAATCTCATCACATCAAATTCCCGAGATTAGCCAATACCAATGTAAATTGAAAGTTCACAACACGCAAGGAAGTAACTTCCCTACTCCGAATATTACAACACTGCTTCCTAGTTGCAATGCATTTGAACTAGTTGACGACAATGGCCTTGAGCGTCTATCCCAGTTTGGAACTGTTGAAACTGCAAGCTTGGATGGGATCCATGGATGTCTAATTGAAGGCTGCAACAGAATTGGAACAATCGCAAATGGTGGTGACCCAGCATTATTGGCAAGCCCAATGCTACCGGGCTTGCAGGAATTATACATGAAGAATTTGCCGTTGTTGACAAGCATATGGACTGGCCCCTGGAAGGCGGGCAGCCTGCTTAATCTGGAGACCCTTTCAATTGAGGATTGCATTGGAATTCAAGAGCTACTTACTGATTCTACAATTACGTCAAATCTCCTACATCTGAGGAAGCTAATACTGGCTAATTTGCAAAACTTACACAGAATTTGCGCGAGTCAGGGTTCTAACTGGCCAGCCTTAGAAGAGCTCAGAATAGATGGTTGTCCCCTTTTAACTGAGTTACCCTTCCTACAGATGAACGCGAAGAACCTGAAGAAGCTAATGCTCGTCAATCTGCCAACCTTAACAAATTTTGCACATGTGGTGATATGGCCGAACTTGGAGGAGCTGCAGATGGATGGCTGTCTTGGTATTTCTATGTTACCGTTGAGCAATGGAAGCACAACAAAACTGAGTAAGCTAAAACTTATCAGTATGCCAAATTTAACGAGACTTAGCACAGATGCATCACTTGTTTCGCCCGCCCTAGAGGAGCTCGAGATAAGAGGTTGTCCAAGTCTGACCTGGTTTGCTTTTGACCAGATTAGTGCATCTAATCTGAGGTACATCAAAGCATCGCAGGGGTGGTGGGACGCACTGACATGGCAAGATCCCAACGTTAAAGACATCGTTCAAAGGTTTTTCCGCCCGCTTTAAGGTAACCCATGCCAACTGTACTATTCATTCTTAAAAATATATCTTACAATCTCCATTATACAATCTTTTATAAATCCCTTAGGATGCATTTGGATTCAGGATATGAGGGGAGATTTGAATTTAGAACCTCAAATCTAAATATTTTGTTTGGGTCAAAATAAGGATTTGAGATTTATAAATTAAATCTCTTCAAATCCTAGATTGATATTTTAATTTAAAAATCAAAACTTCTCGAATATTTCGGAGAGGTGTGTTATTTCCAAATCCAAAGCTAGAAGATTAAGAAATAAATTATTTTTTTGATCATTTAATTGTATAATAATAATAATAATAATAATAATAATAATAATTTATTAAAATTAGTCTCGCCATAAATTGAGGATAACAAGAGTCCATTATATATAATTAATACACTAAATAGACACACCAATAGTTGATATAACACAATATTCTCTAGCTATATATGGGTCTTAAAAATTGTCAAATACAAAGAATTAGTTTTCATAAGTTTTACTATTGTATACTAATTGTTTTCATAAAATAAACGAGTGATGTTATTAACTATTCAACAATTTTTGTTGAGATTATTTATAGCATGTGAGCCATGCTAAATTACATTTATAGTATGTAATCTATGCTAAAAATAAATATTGCATGTTAGTGAAATATAATATTTAGCAAATAAATATGTGGATTTAAAAATAAAATACTATATAATGGTTCACCAAACACAATATTTAAAATTCTTGTAATTTCAAATATGCAATTTTCAAATTCTAGATATGAATTTCAAAATCAACTCTAATTCCACAATCCAAACGCACCCTTGGATGATTTTAGAGTTCAACTATTGTCCCTTTATTTAGATAGTTTACCCAATTTTAACTGACTACTATCTCAACTCCAAATTGAGTGTAATAAAAAAGCTAATTTTGTTATAAGTAATCGTTATTTTTAGTTACTGTGGTGAAATATGGTAATTTAAAATGAAATGGCTCCTCCGGGTTAATACTAATTTGATTTAATTTCTCTGGAGTCTGTTTCAATTATTAAAAATAATCTATATAATGAGTAGTGAAATTCGAGCCAAAAGCCGTGTAATATAATTTTTATATTTAGGTTCATTTTTGTGGATTGAAATTTTAAATGGTCATCTCACCTCACTTCTACATTGAATATTTTAATGAAATTTTGTAAAAATAATTTACTCCTTATAGAAATCATGTTTACCAATTTTTTTTTAAAAATAAAATAAAAATAATAATCATCCATTAAATCCTCAAATTAGTTCCATGGAAAATTATTGAACCAAAGTGTTATTGCAGAGGAGTCAACTCCTCAAAATGGGATTCCAAAATTCATACAAATGAGTAAACAATTTTGTAGTTTTTTTTCCTTTTTTTCTTAAGACAACCTAGAGTACAAGTTTATTAAGAAAGGTATTTAGGCCACACAAATGGAGATAATATTTCTTTATCTTTTGAAATGGGTTGAAAATGTCCGGATAAGGTTCGATCTTGCAAAAAAATAATCAATACAACAGTTACAATGTCACATGTTATCACATATATAATAAAATTATAGTAAATCAATGACTGATTATGTGATTGGGGACAGAGAAATATACACTTTCTTCTGATTTTATCGAATATGCTATAACATGTGATATTATAAGCTAGCATCTCCGCCGTCTCGGACACTCTCTAAAAACTTGGTTTTACTCCACACATGCCTCAACTACCGTGAAATATTCTGTTTTTATTCTGTATTTAACAAACTTTTATGTTTCCACGTTCGTAGGTGGAGGGGAAAGATGTGACATGCATGGCAACAATAATGGCGGTGGTGTAAATATTTCGTGTGCTCTCATTTCAGTTTTATAATTTGTGTTACTCAATAAGCGGATGGAATGGTTTCCATTCTCTTCGAAACAATGTTACGTGCACCAAAATTTATGTACAAAATGCATCATACAGTTATACCCTCGTTAAGGTACAAGTATTTAATGCATTTCAATACTCATTATGTACAAAAATATTGGTGCACATATCATGTTTGGCTTGTCTTGTGGTTTGTCATTTTCCAACAAAACGATTTGTTTCTGTTTATTGGGGTTTGTTCTAAACATGAGATTATGTGATGCATATTCTACTCTTAAATATAGCCAAAATATTTTTGGTACATTTTATTTTATTTTTTTAAGCCTTTTTATTTTATTTTATTTTTTCAAAAGATTTTTGATGGGTCTGTATCTCAATTATATGTTGAAGTATGCTACATTCTACTTTGGGCCTTTTAAAATCTGTATTTTGAGTGTTAAAATTTTTAGGATGTGGTTCGATGATTTTTTTTTTTTTTTTAAGATGCAATTCTTAGAATTTTTTTTGATTTGGTATCTCTTGCAAGGATTCACATGCTATGCGATAGATACTAATTTTTTCGCTGTCAATATTAGTATCTCTCGGCACATATACTAATTTTTTGATGGAAATACTAGTATATGTGATGTATATACATATCTACGCCAAGAAATATTGGTGATAACAAAATATACTATATCTACTGGTCAAGGACGGCATCTTTTAAATAAAAATTGAAGGACTACATCCCAAAACTGTTTGAATTCAGAAACCAAATCTTAATTTTTTTTTCTGTTTTCCTTTTACTTTTTCACTTTTATCGAATTATTCCATGCTTCCCAAAATAAACATCGATATATCACCCCCCCCCCCCCTTCTGTTTAAATTGATGCACAGATTCAATATATTAATTATGTCTTACAATGTAAAAGAAACTATTAATTGGAGACATTCCGAAAAATAAAGTGGTACTATAAATTTGAAATGGATGGAGTGAATAACGAAATTCTTATCAATTTTCACCTTGGAAAGGATTGAGTGTTTCGTTCCATTGCACAATTTTTTTTAGAAAAAAATATAATAAAAAAATATATATGACATACTATATACTGAAAATTAGTCATCAATAATTATAATAATAGAGCTATCAGAGCCGAGGTTGCCTCGAGGAGCGGGGGAGTGGGGGTACAAGTAATTAACCAAACCCGGATCTCAAATCATGCTCAATTTTGTTTCAAATAAATAGGTTTTCTGGTGTTTTTTGGTATTTATTTTGATTTTTTGTTCTAAACTCGTGATGCAAATTGATAAAAAGGGAATGGGTGCAAAGATGGGAACAAAAGGCTTCATGTATAAACAAGTTATTATGTTGGAAAGTAATTTTGTAAATTCTAAATTAATATTCTAGAATTATTTTTAGAATAATGTATCTGGATTCATCTACCAAATATATCTTATAATAGTAAGTTATGGGTGGTGATCACTCAACAAAACACTTGGTTTCAATATAACTTTTCATTCAATCCTTGAAAACTGAGTAGGGTGCCTGTTATTCAGTTCTTGAGGATCGAGTACAAGATTAAAAATGCTTTATTCAGTCGCTAAGCACTGAGTATATAGGCTTATACCCGGTCCTTAAAAACCGAATAACATGCACTTTACCCGATTCTCAAAGATCAAATGAAAGTGATAGTGGAACCAATTGTTTTTGCTGGGCGGAAATATCAAACTTCAACCCCCCCCCCCCCCCACACACACACAAAAACCGGCCACCAACCAAAAAAAAATTATCATTCATTAATGCACGTAGGAAACATTTTGTACTTGAAATAGTTTGAAGTCCATTAAAAAATCCAGCTACTGCATGGAAATTAATTGTTGACCTAAAAGGTTATTAATCTTGTTTTGCTAATAACAATATATTAATATTGTGTAATTTAACACGCGCGTTGAAATAATTATAACCATATCTCAATAATCATCATATGTGAAACAAAATCGACCAACCAAAACTGAGATCACTCCTCTACAAAGTATTCCATTCATATTGGCGTGCCTCATTGAATATCCTTGATCAAAGCAAGCATTAATATAAAAATCATTAAAGATCAAAGTATAAAAGCAAGTGAAGAACTAAAGAAACATTTTAAGCACTTAAAGACTTGTTAAATTAAAATTTGAGTGAGTACTTAAGTTTATTGTAAAGTTTCTTCTTTGATCATTACAACAGCTCAAATAAAATCATATATGATTGTTAGATTGATTGAAAATAAAATTGAATTGGAATCTCTTTAAAAACAAAATTCTTCAAAAATCGGTTTTCAAAATAAATTCATATTAAATTCAAATGAACATATTTTGAGCACTCATGAAAATTGGTGTCTTGGAAACATATTTTGACATATCTCAAGCACTAACATTGAAATTTGAGCAAAATTACAAAAGTCTAAAAATTGAGAATTTGGCCTGATGGACAGTGCACCTCTGTTGACTGATGGGCCTTGGCTCCGTCAACTGAGGGCCATCAATCGAATGATGGGTTTTGCTTAGTTGACTGAGGCTTCAGAATATAGCATTTGAATTTATTATTTTTTATTATTTTTGGCACCAAACCTTTACGAACACTTTAAAATGACCATATTTTGACTGGGAATATATATATATATATATATGACTTCTCAGACACATTTGAATCATCTTGAATCACTATTCATTTTTATTCTTCATCAATCTTAAATATTTAAATATTCAAGAAATTGTTTTGATCAATCCTTCTTTATTTGAGCTATAAATCTTGATTAAACTTGATAATTCTAGTGTGAGCTTTATTTGTAATATTTAATTACACTTGAGAGTTATTGTATTTTAATGTTCATCACCAAACCAACTTTATTCATGAAATTGTGGGAGGTTCTTCTCATAGTCTAGCTGTAATGCCTCGTGTCCCATTTTTTACGTTACTCCTCTTTGTGAGTCCGGTTAAGGCTTAATCTTCGCTTTGAAGGGTGAATCTTTGATTTGGGGTTCACTTAGGTGATCCAATACCTGCAGCGTGTCACATTAGGCGGGTCATGTTTGCATAAGTGATTGCTTCGCAATTCGGGTGGTCCGAATTAAAATCGGCTTGTTAATCGTATGTTTTGACAGTTGTGTTTTTATGTATTTAAAGCCGTCATCACGCACGGCATCTGTGATTAACCAGGCCCCGGAGGTGAAATTCTCTTAACGGGATTCAGGGTGTCACACTATCAAGAGTGATTCTTGTGTGAATGTAGTGAGATAAATAAACTTGTAAGATGTTTGATTTTCAACTGTAAGAAAATCGGTTAGTGGAACTTGGGGCAACTACTTGGACGCAGACGTATGGTCTAAACAATTGAACCGTGAGAACAAAACATCTTTGGCTCATTAGGTTCAATCATTATTGATGGGGTAAATATTAATTTACCATTGGCCTACAAAAGTAAAAAATAATTTTACCATTGGCCTACAAAAATAATATTCTCCACTTTCTTTTCTATTCTACACTTTTCTTTAAATAATTATCTCACTCCATTTTATTCTACACTTTTCTTTGAATAATTATCCCACTCCATTATATTCCACACTTTTCTTTAAATAAATATCCCACTCCATTATATTCCACACTTTTCTTTAAATAAATATCCCACTCCATTATATTCCACACTTTCCTTTAAATAATTATCCCACTCTATTATATTCCATACTTTCCTTTAAATAATTATCTCACCTAATTCCACAAAAAATTGCCTTTTGCCCTTCATTTTTATCAAATTTACCTTTATTTCCATTCTCCATTTACCTATAAATACCTCCCACCATTCATTCATTCAACACACAACAAAAATACACAATTCTTCTTATCTAAAATTCATTCATCTCATCAAAGAGATATAAAGCTATTGGCAATATAAATACAAGCCAATTCAAGAAAAAAATAGAAGAGTCATATACTCTCTATTTTCATACCCCAAAAAATAGAAGGGTCTTATACCGTCTATTTTCATACCCAAAAAAAAAATAAAAGAGTCATATACTCTCTATTTTCATACCCCAAAAAATACCAACAACCCTTATACACTCTCTCTCTTACACAGTTTATTATTTATTCTGTTGAAATATTTGTAATCCTAATTCTATACTTATAAATAGAATTAAGGAAATTATAGAGAGAGAGAAGTTAGTAGCTTGTATTATCTTCCAAATTGATCGCCTTTGAGCTAATACAAAACAAGCACACATAAAAGGAGGACGTACCACCGGAATAGCATAAGCGCTACCGGGGGAACCTACCTTAAAAAAAAGTCATGTGTTCATCATTGCGCCGCATTTATTTTTTATTCACCGATATTCGCTTATTGATTGGTTAATTATCTATTTCTAGATTTTGACACCATCAATTATAACTCTAACTCTTTATTTTATTGCTATATTATTACTTATGTTTGGGATTGCTTGCTTGGTTTGCTAGTTTCTTAATATAGACTTAAACTTTCTTTGAAACTATTTTAAAATCGGATTAAGTTTCGAAAACCCTATTCACCCCATTTAGGATTGTTTTTCGACCTACAATTGATATTATAGGTTGTAATCTTGTTTTTACCTTACAATCTTAGAGTTTAAGATAATGTGTATCTATCAAGGATCCGGCCTTTTCAAAGGTGCTTCCATCATTAGGCCACAATTGTTTAATGGAAAAAACTATAGCTATTGAAAAAATATAATTTGTACGTTTTTACAAGATAGTGACTTTGAACAATGGAAGGTTACGTTTGTTGGACCCTATAAGATTACTAAAACTGATGAAAGAGGAAATGTAATTCCCAAATCGGTATCCGAATACGATGAACATGATATTAACAAAATCCAATTCAATGCTAAAGGTTTAAATTCTCCACATTGTGCTTTTTAAGTATGGATGAATACAACAAAATCTCTAGTTGCAAACCGCTAAAAAGATTTGGGGCATTGATCATGAAGGAACCTCGATGATAATGTAAATATGCTTGTCCATGATTATGAATTGTTCAAAATAAAGCCTAGTGAATCTCTTACTTATATGTATAGTAGATTCTTTATCACTATTAATGCTTTTGATCTTCTTGGCAAAGTTTACACTAATGAAGAGAAGATTCAAAAAATTCTTATGACTCTTCCTAAGAAGTGGAGGCCTAAAGTGGAGGCCATACAAGAGGCTAAAAATCTCAAGACTCTTAGCATGGATAAACTCTTAGGTTCTCGATCTCAAAACCTATAAGAAAGAATTGAAAAGAGAAGATGAGATCGATGCAAAATCGAAAAAGACTCTAGCCCTCAAAGCTAATTAACATGAGGAGGATAGTGAGCCAATGGGAGAAAATGAAGATATTGCACTTCTATCTAAGAAGTTCATGAAATTCCTAATTATGAGAACCCACGTTCTCGACGCTCGGGAGTCCTCGTGGGCGGCGATTCTGTTTGTTACTTTGAAAATCGGTTTTGAAAAAAATAAGAGTCGCCAGTTTGTTTTACTAAACAAACAAAACATATTTATGTAAAAGAGATGGATTTATGGACTAAATATCCTCTTATACACAATGTATACGAAACCAGTTGATTCGAAGGTTCGGGGATTAAGTTACGAATTGGGAAGGTGTTAGGCACCCAATTCGCCCTTTCGGTCTCTTGAGTAAGGTATGCATGTATTATAATTCAATTCTTGCATGCTATTGCTATTACTTTACAGCTTTTCGTGCTTGCCTTAGAAATCGGGATTTTGGGGTTGGGATGAAAACGATGTGTTTCCTAGTTCGCCCATAATTTTGAAAATAAGTGTGTGTGTGTGTGTGATTTGGAAAAGAGAGTTTGACAATAGTAAATGCAATGGAACAAGTGATTTTGTAAAGCATTGGACTTTTCGGAAACTGATTCAATGTGGAATCTTATATTCAATATTATATGAGGCGAGTTGATTGATCATATACCAAAGTCTATTGATTAAATCGGTATAGATGGCAATAGTGCTTTCATAATTGAATATTTATCACATACACACCGCAATTTATGAGTTAGATTGGATATATAGCGATTATCGATTCCTTCGTATAACAATGCCGCTAATCCGGGCTTTTGGAAAATTAAGAAAGTAATAATAGTATTTTGGAATTGGATTAGGGTTTATTATACGCCTTTGGTTTTGAAAAATAATTTGAAAAAGGGTTTTGAAAAGCTATTAAGTGATAGAAATTATGCAAACAAGAGTATGAATTACAAAATCGACGAATAAATAAAAGAAGAGAGAGAAAATTATACCTGAGCCTCCTTGGAGGGAGAGAATAAGGATCTTTTGGTGTGTACCATGAATTCCCTTTGATTGTTGATGAAAATAATGAATGGAGGGGGGGTCTATTTATAGTTGAAAAAATACTTGGAGAGTAAGAAAAGAGATTTCACCTAGGACTCTTGGAGCATATCGCGAAACCTTCCCACCATTGGATCATCCTTATTTTAGGATTTGTGTTGGGAATAGAAGTCTTCTAGATCTTGTCAAAAGTTCAGGTCGATCAGATTTCAGGAAGGTTCCCTTTTTCTCTGATTGCTACGAAGAGTTTGTTTCCGCGTAGGAAAGGTAGTTTTTGTAGACAAGGTCACTTGTTTGTACGACAAATCAAGTTATAACCGTTGGATCATTCTGAATTTTGGATATCTATTGACAATATAAGTTTTTTAGACCCAGTAAAAATTTAAAGACGATCGGAGTTAGGGAAGGACTCGGTCTCCTCGAATTAGTACAAAGAGTTTGTTTCCGCGTAGAATATGTACTAGCGTACAACAACCTCTAGAATTGAACTTCCAGCAGTTGGATTTGCTAAATTTTGAATATGTTTTCCCTCCAAATGGTTTCTAGCTTGTGTCCAAATTTGAGGTCGATCAAAATTCGGAAGGGCCTATATTTATTTTAATTTGCTACAAAGGACATTTCGACTAGAATTGCACGGTAGACAAATTGATTCTTGAGGATCCCATGTCCGACAAAGCTAAAATTTTAATATGTTCTTCCTCATGATAAGACCTATCTACTTACCAAATTTCAATCCATTTTAACTTCGAGAAGACCTCCATTTGATCACCCGAAACATACTCATGATTTTTTAAATTTTCGGAGATCTGACCGTCGGATTGAGCTGATTTTCGAGTATGCTACTCCTTTTGATAATGTCTAACAACTCTCAATGTTTGAGGATGATCCAAAATGCGTAACTCTCCTTTCACAAGTTTTCAGGAGTTTTGACGGTTTTCGGTTCCGGCAATTTTTGATAATTCTGTAACTTCTCATCCGGGGTCCTTTCGGATTTTTTCTTTGACCTGTATCATATGTACAAAGTATGTATGCATCTAAGAAAAAAAAATCAGAATTTTTTATAATTGTGTTCATTTTTTTTGAAAATCAGGATTTTCACGGGGGTCGCAAAATGAGGTGTTCACACTAACAAAGAAAAAAAATTATCAAGGAAGAAACAACCACAATGCATGATATTTTAGAAGGAACAACGATCGATCAACTCAATCAAGAGTTGAGAATGAAGAAGTCAAGAAATGCTTCCATTTTCATGAGCCTGGACATTTCAAATCAAATTGTCCGGTTATAATGAAAGAATAGAGAGACAAAAGGGACAAAGTTTTCAAGCAAGTGAAACATGCTTTCAAAAGAACGTGGATCGATTTCGAAGGTGAAAAATCTGATAACAACTCTAGCAATGAGGAAACGACCAATCTTGGCCTTATGGTAAAGATATGATGAGGTATATTCTTGCTATGACTCTTTTAGTGATAATGACGCTTTTATTAATGATAATATACATGATAAAAATAACTATGATGAGCTCTATGAGATGTTTGAAGAGTTGCATAGAAAATTCAAAAATCTTTTAATGAAATATGCAAGTCTTAAGAAAGAAAACTCTATCATCTCTAGCAAGTGTGAAACTCTTCAAAAAGAAAATGCGAATTTCAAAAATGAAGTCAATACTTTAAAAAACGGGAAAGAAAAATAAATTACTAACACACTTGTATTATAGAATGGAAAATTAAAAGATTAAGTGGAAGATTTTGACCAATAGTTCAACCAAGTTCACGATTGGAAGGGACAACTTGGATAAACTATTAAGCGTGCAAAGGTGTGTATTTGACAAAGTCGACTTGGGATATAACCAAGTTGATAATTAAAAGGATTTCAATATTTTTTTCAAAACCTATACAACTCATGATCCCACTCATCTTTGCTCATATTGTGGTAGGAATATTCAGTGGTAGGAATACTCATGATGTACATTCTTGTTTCTATGAGAATGAAAGTTTTCCTAAGGGAAACTTACTTGGGTTCCAAAAGGAACCATTATGTATGCTAACCTAAAAGGACCTAACATGTTTTGGGTATCAAATGAGAAGTTACTTAAGGCTATGGTTTAGATTTGCTTGAGAGCAAGAGGAAGCAAAACCAAATGGTTCTCGGATAAGGGCTGTTCAAAACACATGATGGGGGACAAGAACAACTTTCTAAGTCTCATTCTTAAACAAGGTTGGAATAACACTTTTGGAGACAACGTCAAAGGCAAAATCATCAGTATGGATAAAGTTGGTGAGGATTCCATTTACATTGATAATGTTCTCTTGGTAGAAGATTTAAAACATAATTTACTTAGTATTAGTCAATTATGTGGTCAAGTCCGATTATTGCATTGTGAAAACACATTAGTGATAATTCCATCTTACTTGTTGCATATAGAAGTAGTAATGTGTATACTCTTGAAATTGATGATTTATCTCAACAAGATGTTAAATATTTATTTTCTATTAATGAAACTTCTTGGTTGTGGCATAAAAGATTGGGGAATGCTAATATAGAATTGATTCATACTTTGTTTAAAAATGAATTAATTAAAGGCTTGCCTAAAACTAAGTTTGTTAAAGATAAAATTTGTGATGCATGTCAACTTAGTAAACAACACAACCCCTCTTTTAAATCTAAGAAAGATATTGTTACAACTAGACCTCTTGTTATATATGTTGCATTTAGACTTATTTGGGCCTAATTCGATTGCTAGGTTAGGTGGTTAATTGTTTGCTTTTATTATTGTTGATGATTACTCTAGATTTACTTAAGTGTTCTTTCTTAGTCACAAAATTACAACTCCACATGTATTTGCTAAGTTTTGTAGAAAAGTTCGAAATGAAAAGGTGTTTTTACTATCTGTGAGAATCCGCAAATGCGACCCCAAGGTCTCAACCTCTAGTTTGGGAGTCTGAAACATCAAAAAGGATTCCGTTGTTCCATTTGCTTCTATGTGCTAATAATTCATATCGGGTGTCCCTCTATCCTATTTCTAGTTATAAGAGGGTTCATTCAGAGTCGTCAGTACGTTTTACGAGAAAACGGACAAAATAGTTGTGTAAGAGGAAATGGTACAGATAAGCCTTTCTTTACACGTTTGTCTACAAATCCAGGATTCTATAGGGTTTGGGAACTATATTACGGTTTGGGAAGGTGGTAAGCACCCATTCTGCCATTTCAGTCTCTAGTGGTTTTATATGTTTATTATATGTTGAAAAATTTGGATGCTTTTACTGATATTCTACTACTTTCTGAAAATAACTAATGAAAACCTGATTTTAGGAAAAACGGGAAAAGGAATTAAAACATTGTATTCCGTGATCCGATGTTTTGGTTTTGTCAAAATCTGATTACTAGTGACAAAAGTTTATCTTATCAATTTTGAAATGAGAGTGATTCGGTATTGTTTCCTCATATAACAATATCAATTATCTCGTTTGTTTAATTTAGAAAAGATCAGATCTTATCAGAATTGATTTGATATGAAATTGAACTCTTGAGGAGAGTGTATCAGATACATTATAGTCTATATGAAAAACATAATATATCTGAATTTAATTCCTCAGTAAGTTTTTTCAATCCGGATTTTATCAAGTTGTTTTGTTTGAAAACGATAAAATATCAGTAACTTGACAACAAGTTTATCCAGCTAGAAATTGGACAGAACAACAGATAAAAAGAGTCTACAAAACAACTTAAATTTTGAGGATAATGGAAGTAAATGCTTTCAGTTTATGTTGGCCCAAGCAAGCCAACTCCCTACTCACTTATAATACTTCCGAAGATAACAAATACATATATATAGTAAACTTAAATAAGATTTAAACAAATCTATAATTACTAAATAAAGTACAATAAAACCAATATGCAGATATATTATTTGATTACTAGAAAAGACTTTAGTTACTTTCCCGATGATATATATAAGAATAAGGGAGAGAAAATATAATACGGCAGAGAAGACATCCGGCGGATATTAGCTTTCCTCTTAGAAATATTTCCAGCGGTCTGACTCTAGAAGATGGCACTCCGGGTGCCAAGATTAGATCCGAGACTCTTGCAGAAATAAATGTTATCAAAGGTGCTTCCGAAGAAGGCTTAAAGACTAGAAATGTAAGAGAGAAATAAGAATTTTCATTGTCAGAACTGTGTCCTTTGTAGTGGGGAATGGCTGCCTTGAACCCATGGGGGTGTTGGCTTATTTATAGTACTAGGGAGCGATTGTCACGCGACATTCCTCCAGAAAGGGCAAGTGTCGCGCGACATATACATATGTTGTGCGACAAACGGCTGAAGTGATGATTCTGACAGACTGATGTGTTAGAAAGTGGTTGGTCGGTGTTTGGGGGGATTGTCGCACGACATGACAAGGTTTGTCGTGCGACAGATGGGTTTGTCGTGCGACAGATGGGTTTGTCGTGCGGCAAACCCATCTGGTAGGGTGCTCTAGTGCGTGGGTGAGTTCCGAACTCGATGTGAATTCTATGAGAGTTTCTAATATAGAAAAAAGACATTTAATTAAAGTTAAACAAGTAATAAACTCAATTAAAATAATAAACAAGTATGCAAATAATAAACTCAATTAAAAGAATGGGTCGGATGATAGTGGAAGTAAATGCTTTCGGTTTATGTTGGCCCAAGGAAGCCAAATCCTTACTCACTTATAATACTTCCGAGAAAATAAACAAGTACGTATATATAATAAACTTTAATTAAACAAGTTTAGATAATAAACTTTAATAAAATAAAGACATATATAATAAACTTAAAATAAGTACACATATAATAAGCTTAATTAAAATAAGACAAGTACGCATATAATAAACTTAATTAAAATAAGACAAGCATGCATATAATAATAATAATAAACTTAAATAAAAGAAAGAGTCAAATGATTAAAGCATAATTCTCGAAGTGAACAGATCTCCGGCGTTGACAAAGACTGACACTCCAAGTACAAACTTTGTACTGAAAAGATTCTTTTTTTCGAAGAACCTAATAAAATTGACTAAAGCATAATTCTCGACATGTCTAATAAAAGAGTAGGAGAATCTTATACTAATGAGAATTATGGGTTGAATGGCTAAAAAAGCTCTTACATGATCCTTCTTATTTGGCTCTCCCTAAACTACAAGCCTTAGGCCCTTATTTATAAGAAAACCCAAGGCCTCAGTTTTCACTCCCATCCAATGTGGGATGAAAAATGGGCAAAAACAAGAAAAATGCAAAATAAGCCTAAAAAATGGCAAACTACCAAAATCAAAACTTAAGCTTAAAAATGGAGAATGACTAAATATATATATATATAAGGGTTCTTGTGGGGGTCGCAAATTGGGGTGTCTACAGACCCTCTCGACTCAAGCTCTTTGCTTGCAAGAAACAAAGGCGACTGGAAGAGACTTCGATTTGTGGCTCCCACAAGAACCCTAAGATAGTGTATGCATGCAGAAGTACTTGTGAGTGCCTCCGGAGAGGGCTTGTGATTGGTTTGCCTCCGGAGAGAGCTTGTGCCTGTATAAATGACTTACACTGCCTCTGAATAGGGCTTTTGTTACCTCGTTACCTCTCTGGATGGCTTGATTTGCTCCACTCGCCTCAGATGGGAGGACTACCCTTGCTCCACTACCTCTCTGGCAGGACTTGATCTTCTCGCCTCAGATGGGAGGACTACAATTGCTCCACTTGCCTCTCTGGGAGGGCTTGATCTTCTCACCTCAGGTGGGAGGACTACCATTGCTCCACTGCCTCTCTGGGAGGGCTTGCTCTTCTCGCCTCAGGTGGGAGGACTACCATTGCTCCACTTGCCTCTCTGGGAGGGCTTGATCTTCTCGCCTTAGGTGGGAGGACTACCATTGCTCCACTGCCTCTTTGGGAGGGCTTGCTCTTCTCACCTTAGGTAGGAGGACTACCATTGTTCCACTTGCCTCTCTGGGAGGGCTTGCTCTTTTCGCCTCAGGTGGGAGGACTACCATTACTCCACTTGCCTTTCTAGGAGGACTTGCTCTTTTCGCCTCAGATGGGAGGACTACTATTGCTCCACTTTCCTCTCTGGGGGACTTGATCTATAAAAAGAAAGAAAGAACAAGAGTTGCCTCTAGGGAGGGCTTTGTTAGGGTTTTGCCTCTAGCGAGAGCTTGTGTTATGTGATTTGCCTCTAGTGAGGACTTAGTGTTTGTTCTTGTAAGAAGGAATTGCGAGTGATGTTTTGCCTGTAGAAAGGGCTTATGTGAATGAATTGCCTCCGGAAAGGGTTTGTGCATGTAGAAAGGACTTGTGAATGATGTTTTGCCTATAGAAAGGGCTTATGTGAATGGATTGCCTCCGGAGACGTCTTGTGCCTGTAGAAAGGTCTTGTGAGTGATGTTTTGCCTCTGCATAGGGCTTATGTAAATGGATTGCCTCCGGAAAGGACTTTCGCCTAAAAAGGGCTTAAGTGGTTGGATTGCCTTCGCAGAGGACTTATGTGAATGGATTTCCTCCGGAGAGGGCTTGTGCCTGTAGAAAGGACTTGTGAGTGATGTTTTGCCTATAGAGAGGGCTTGTGTGAATGGATTGCCTCCGAAAAGGACTTTCGCCTAAAAAGGGCTTAAGTGGTTGGATTGCCTCCGAAGAGGGCTTATGTGAATGGATTGCCTCTGGAAAAGGCTTGTGCCTGTAGAATGGACTTGTGAGTGATGTTTTGCCTATAGAGAGGGATTATGTGAATGGATTGCCTCCGGAAAGGACTTTCGCCTAAAAAGGGCTTAGTGATTGGATTGCCTCCGCAGAGAGCTTCTGATTCTCTGTAGTAGCAACTGATGAGAAGATAAAGTGAGAGTTCTCTAAGGAAAAAAGAGCTCATTTGGGATTTTATATACCCATTCTAAAAGTTTTGCTTTCTCTGGGAAACTTTTGAAAATTTGTTTTATAAGTTATTTTATTCTGAAAGAGGAGTTTTCACGATGGATTTTTTCGATTTTATACTTCGTGCGTAGCAATGACTCAACCGTTTGCTTTTTTCCAAGTCGTTTTTATTTATCAAGCTGAGAAGAAAATCTGTTTTGAAGAAGTCTTTGATCTCTTTGATGTTCATTGGCTATTTTGAGGCATTTTTGTAGATCCACATCATTTTCTGTTTTTCGATGTCCTTATTTCTTCCTCATTCGGGGAAGCTTTTCTTGTCTTTTCTATTTTTTCCCAGGAACTTCTTTTCCCGTTTTGGCGTGATCAGGAGCTTTACTCACCCAAGATGAAGCCCAGAGTCGTTTTGGCCTAGCTGTCACTCTTGGTGTGGCTCTCCCTATCACTCTAGACAATTTTGTTTCTCTCGCTCGCTCTGGGCGCTTATGCCGGATTATTTCTCTTTTCTACTCTTTCAATTTTTTCTTTTCCCGTCTTATCTGATATTTTCTCATCCTCATTGCTGGTTTTCAGTCTTTTGGAGATCAGAGATTTCTTTGTAGGCTGTTTTGCTCTCGCGATTTTTGAAGAAATGACTTAGAATTTTGCATTCAATATTATCGTGTGAGCGTGTGTTTTTTCTGCACAAAAGTCAAGAAAAACTACCTTGAAGTTCCCCTACCGAAAAATGCCAAGTGTGAGATATGATTGGTTATGCGACAGTTCAATGGAGTAGGTTTTGTCCCACAAGCGGGCTCTTTTCTTCTCATTCTCTTATTCTCTTTCTTGCTTCTCTTTTCTCGAGTTTTCCCGTATCTGGATGCTCAGGGTGTTCTTTGATGTAGTTCCCATGCTAAGGACAAGGATGATAGGGTATATCGTGACTGCGGTGTGGTCTACTAGGATGTGGTAAGCGCTAAGAATGTGCATGCTTGTGTTTGGTGATCTATTGAAAGATAATGTATGTTATGCATGTACTAGTGAAGTGGTCTTTGAGCATGCTTTTTGTTGATAACTTTTGATATGAAAAAATACTACTTGTAGGCTTAAGGATACTTCCCATGCTATTTTGTTGATCTTGATTCGTAGTTTCATGCACGTTTAAACAAACATTCATTAATTCACATAATCATCTCAACAGTAACATCCGATTTTTAGAACTTACACACGTTTACCTTTCAAGTCTTAAAACCTCTCATAAAGTATGCACTTACGTTAATACATAATTTACTCTAAAAATCCTATAACTCTCATAATTACCCAAAATACCCTCAAGTTTTTGAAACTTACATAATTTTATCCTATAAATCTCATAACTCTCGTAATTACCCAAAGTACCCTTAGGTTTTTGAAAATTACGTAATTTTATCCTATAAATCCCATAACTCTCGTAATTACCCAAAGTACCCTCAGGTTTTTGAAAATTACGTAATTTTATCCTATAAATCCCATAACTCTCGTAATTACCCAAAGTACCCTCAGGTTATAGAAATTACATAATTTTATCCTATAAATCTCATAGCTCTCGTAATTACCCAAAATACCCTCAGGTTTTTGAAATTTACATAATTTTATCCTATAAATCTCGTAATTACCCAAAGTACTCTCAGGTTTTTAAAAATTACATAATTTTACCCTCTTATAACTCACATAATTTACACAAAAGTACCCTCAGGTTTATATAAAAATCACCCTCTTATTAAAATACCCTCATCTTTTATCTTATCTTTCATAAAAAATACCCTCAGGTTTTATTATTTCACAAAAAAATACCCTCTTATATACTCATACAAAAAAATAGCCTCAGGTTTTGAAAATTACATAATTTTACTCTCTTATTATATAACTCGCATAATTACACTAAAGTACCCTCATGTTTATAAATGGAAATATCCTCTTATCTATACATCTCTCATACGCTCGGGTTTCATTGATCACATAAAAATACTTTTTTATCTACATACCTCGCATATATACAAAGAATACACTTAGGTTTCTTACTCATAAAAAGTACCCCCAGGTGTAGTAAGAAAATACGCAGTTAATCATGCTAGTGTAAAATATGCCTATAATGACGTAATAAAAATGACCATCAGGCCCCTACAAAAGTGAGAGGAATTAAGTGACTAACGTAAAAAGTGGTTTTTTTTTTGCAAAAATGAACCCGTATGTCGGAGAAATGTATTTGTGTCAAGGCTTGTTACATGACAAACAATAAGTACAGGTGCACAATTTCTCCGATAAATACACCTCTCTTCCTTCCTTCATCCCCGCACTTACTCTTTTATCTCTGTAGAAACAAAGTCCTTTTACTATACAAATGTTGACTTTTCTTCTATCAAAGCTCGAGAAGCCCTGATACCCTCGGAACTTAAGTTTATCACTCCCCATACTTCTCTATCTGCGGAGTGTATGTGGCATGGACGGTTGATTCGAAAATTCAACTATGCACGGTTTAGCGTTTTCTTAGCCCCTTTAGGCTGACATCATTTGTTCAATCTGGCGATTGGCGGAGGAAGATCGGGCTGTCGTTTTTTATCTAATGCAATGGCTTCAGTTCATGGGCTCAGAGCCTTCTGAGGCAAGTGTTGTCTTGGTATACTAAATCATGGATGAAGCCCGAGTTGTAGTTGTGGCTGAGGATCCGATGTGGCCTCTTTCTAAGGCTAAAAATGGGGTGCTAGATAGCAAATGTACTGACTTTTGGTGTTTTGAACCACTGTTATGAAGGTTGAAAAAAAAAGAAAAAAAATGTTCTCTTTATGAAACAAAAAAGTTTTTATAATAATTAAACCGGGCCTAAAGTAACATCTCAAGTTGCCTACGTTCCTCGTAGTGTTTCCTCTACAAACAAAAGTGAGTTGGGGCTCAAGTTTACGTAGTTCTGGATTATACATGCTATTTCTAGAATGTAGTGTCTGACCATTTATATCTGCGACTATTACGGCTCCCCTTGTGTTGATTTCTTTAATGATGTACGGCCCAGTTCTGAACTTTCCTCTCGAATCTCTTGTCGGCTTCTCTAAGCTTTCTCAAAACTACATTGTTCTCACAAATACCACGAATCTTCACTTTTCAATTTTAAAGGCCCCATGATGACGATACACGGCCTTCTACCATTTCTCATTTAGCGATGTTAACTCACTTTAGCGGGTTATTAGCCATATTTGGTCTGCCTGGTGCAGGGATTGTTCTTTCTTCTATTAGATCTTGGATGCGGTGTTGAAGAGCTAAACATCTATCTGTGTCATATCCCACAGCTTGGTGGTATAAACAATTCTCGTTCATCCTACAGGAAGAAGGGAATGAATGTGGTGGAGGACGAGGTTTGAGTGGAGTAACCAGGCCCGCATTTCGTAGCAGTTCAAGACTTTTGGTTAGGGTTGTGGGGAGGTTGTTGAATTTTCTATTTTTCTTGGGTTGATATGTTTTGGAGGCTTCGGCTTGTATATGCCACGTTAATTGGGGTTGTTGCTGCTGAAAGGGGTTTTGCTGGTACGGATAAGAGCTTGGCTGGTTTACAACGGGGGTGGCCGTGCTCTTTTCGGTATACGAGGCTTTTCTTGTTTCGATTTCTGCCTTTCTGGCCAACTCTTTTTCTACTTGGGATCCCATGCTTAATAGTGCTCGAAAATGTGGGAATACATGTTTTCCCATACAAGTAAATACAGCCAAAGTGAAGTTTTTCTGAATTATCTCCAATTGTTCTTCCTCGTTTGGTCGCTTGGACATTTGAGAGGCCATTTCTCTCCAATGGGTAACAAAATCACTAAAGCTCTCTTTCTCACCCTGTTTGTCGATCTCTAAGTTTTTACGGGTGATTTTTAAATCTTCATTGGACCCGTATTTAGTCATGAATTTTTTGATGATATCCCCCAAGTTTTCGTACGGTGCCTCTCTAAATCAAAAAATCATCTCAGGGCGGCCCCTGTGAGAGTCATATGAAATGCTTGAGCAAACTCAGGTTCTCCACATCCAGATACTTGCATGGATCGGATATATGATTGCATGTGTATTTTTGGGGGTGTGGTTCCAGTAAACTTAGTGATAGAGGGGAGCTTGAACCCCGGGGGTAATCTTGCTTCAGGGTAGAGAGAGAAGGCATTCATATACGTAATCTCGTCTGCCCCTTTTATTAGAGAAGCTCATTTCTACAGGACCTTCATATATTCGTTTAATTTCTTTATTTCTTCATTTTTTTTCAATATCTTGTCGGGCTGCTCCCGAGCTATGACTGATTCTGCATATACTGCTCAGAGTCGGTTTATGTCTGGGTATTCATTGGGAAGGGCTGCCGAGGCTGGTGGTAGGACAGGTCGTGCAGGGATTTGTGGCCACTGCAGGTACTGAGGGTCGAAACACGGTTGGACTTGGGATTACGGCCAAATGATGAGTGGATCTTGTTGCTGATAAGGGTGGCCGGAGTCTGGAGGCCACTGGTTATGGTTATTGGGGTCAATTTGATTGGGGCCCATTAGGATAGGACCCGTTTGCTGTGGGTTGGTGCCTTGGATTGGGGGGAGTACTTGTGATGATTGCCCTTCATTCGGATCTCGATTCGGTGGTAGTCGTTCAAACCCCGGTGGTGTAGTTCGTTATGCTAACAATTCTTCCATTCAAATTCGGGTGCTCTATTGCTCTGTAGTGAGGCTTGCAAGGTTCTTACTGATGGTCATTAGTAAACGATGCATCTCGGCTAGGGTTGGCTGAACTATTAATGCCTCGGCCAGGCTTTGCTCTATTTCTTGGTTGTCACGGCCTTCCGTCATTGTGGATATGCTCGGTTTTACTAATCTTCCTGTGTGATCTCAGCCGGCCCAACCTTTCAGACTGTAGGGCTGTAGATATATCACATAACGGAGATAAAGGAAGACTAAGGTGTGATTC
This sequence comes from Lonicera japonica, assembly GCA_021464415.1. Taxonomy (NCBI): domain Eukaryota; kingdom Viridiplantae; phylum Streptophyta; class Magnoliopsida; order Dipsacales; family Caprifoliaceae; genus Lonicera; species Lonicera japonica. The sequence continues at coordinate 34,967,605 of CM038467.1, forward strand.
ATTTCTGTCGAGAGAAACCACAGAGAAAAAAAAACAACGAAAATCAAATTCTGGGTGTTTGTAAAGACACGTCAACAACAACTTGAATGAATTCCCGGTGGGAGTTTAGGGTAGGCTGAAAAGTGCTCCTTGGGTTACCCTACTTGTCTCGAATTTTGAAAAACCCGTCATTTTAAAAATTGGGAATATCTCTCCTCTTGAGTTACTTTTCATGGGAGATGTACCGGGGAAAGTCACAACGACCTGATCTCGTTGTAAATTTTTACGACGAAGGTTGGTCAGCCTCCATCCGTACTTGTCAATATCTGGGAGATATATATATGGAAAGGCCCGATCTGGTACAACTCCTCACGGTTCACAAATAAATGATAAGAGTGTTCTAACCTTGACTCTTCTTATATGCAACGCAGGTGTAATGCAAGGTGAAGGCTTCAGGCTCCCTCCTATTTGGCAAGACCTTGCGATATACCCCAGTGGAGGGTACATGTAAGAATCTTTTGATATACTTCCCGGGTACGTGACTGTTCTCATTACTCGATATACCTCGGGGGCATACTTGGCCAAGGAGAGTGAAAGTAAATGCTTTCGGTTTATGTTGGCCCAAGCAAGCCAACTCTGATAAACGCATAATTTTGTAGTCGATAACGCCATTTTGATTGTTACTATCGCGTTTATCTTAGCCTAGTTTAATTAAATTAACCCACTTTTGCACATACACTAAAAATATCAAGAATGCTTTAACATGGCTCAAAGTAGCCTTTTCTAGTGTCTTGATTGTGCCCATAGATTTTGGAAGCAAAGTTGGAGAGCTTTGGGAAGCGTACAAGAGAGATAGAAGCCAAAAGAGAAGAAAAAAAAGTCTCTCGAAGTGTCCTCTGATCAATTAAAGGAGCCTCTGATTGATCAGAGGCCACCTTTTAGTGCAAAACTTGCCCTCTGATCGATCAGAGGGTGCTCTGATCGATCAGAGCCCACCTTTTTAAGCCAAATCTCTCCTCTGATCGATCAAAGGAGCTTCTGATCGATCAGAGACCTCCCAGAATGCACAGCACAGCCCCCAAAAGCAGCTTTTCTCCCCTTTTGATGCATTGAAACTCACCATAAAGGCTGGACTTTCTATTTCTAGAGAGGATCGGGTGCTTTTCCTGTGGATCTTTAGAGAAGTGTTCTAGAATACCCATTTTTGGGCATTGCTCTCCCATTATTTAATTGCTTTTTGTCCCTCATGTAAAATAGGTAATTTTCTAGATCTAGATTCAAGGAATATAAGTATTATTTTCCTGCACTTTCTCATCATCTATCACTTGTAAGAAATCTAGTTAGAGAAACTCTTGAGAGAAATGGAAATCCTTTTAATGGTTTTTGTTCATACAACTATCATGGAGTAGTTTCATTGCTAAGGCTAGAAGATGAAGTTTGCATTGCATTAATTATGTAAGTTTGTTTCTCATTCCATTGTTAGTATTGTTAAATACTTCTTGAATCCTTCATCTTCTCCATTCAATCAACCATTCATAAGCTAGTAAGATAATCCTCATAAGGTGATTTGACTTTGTATGCCTTGTATACATAGATCTCAAGCATTAATGAGGAGATGATGCACTTGTGTATTTCTTATTAGCCTATGTCCATTCCTTCTATGATTGAGATACTTTACATTGCCAAGCATGTTTAGTCTTTGAATATTCATAGAAATACCATAAATTTGAGATTCCAATCCTTGAATGCTTTAATGATATGTTGAGTGCTTTCTACACTTTATGTGATTTTGAGACTCAATATTTTCTTAGTTAGAGTGTTGCCAAGGAGGATCTCTTAAGTTTATGCCATAATCAACTACACTAATCACCTTAAGGATTCAATTTGTATTTATCAAATGTGTTTAAACCGGATGATTCAATCTCCACCTAGACCTCCCAATCTTAGACAAATGAAATGTTATGATTTATTGAGCTAAACTTTTTAGTTGGCCATTTTCATAATCAAGTCAATTGCCTAGGGGAAACTAACAATGAATTCTCAATGCCTAGTTTAATTTTATGCCTTTTCTTTTGGTGTATCTCAAGTTTGCATCTTTGTTGGACATTATATGGGAATGGGTTGCACTTGCTTCACACCCTTTGTTACAAGATAAAAATGAGAGATACATTTGTGTTGAGTTTTACTTACACCCTTTCTTTATATGGCATTTATATGGGAATGGGTTGCTCTTGCTTCACACCCTTTTGCTTAGAAAAGTGTAAGGTACTCAACACTTAGGAATTGCATTGAGAATTTTGAATGAGATTTATTTTACATAACATTGCGAAGCAAATGAATTCTATAACGCCTTAGCCTTTTCTTATCAATTGATACATCACTTTAATTTTTATTGCAAGACTTAAAATCAACAACTAAAATCAACCAATCAAATTCTCTTGAACAAAACCTTGGACTCGTAATCACCACATCGTCTTTCCGACTATCCTTGTGGTTCGACACTTGGACTTACCAAGTATTATAACTTGACGACCTACACTTGGGTTCCTAAGCGCGGAAGTATTTTCGGGCGCGTCAAGTTTTTTGCGCCGTTGCCGGGGATACGGCGAAAGACAGATTACGAGTTTTGTACAAAAATCCGCTTTGTAAGTATTTCTTCTCCCTTTGTGAATAAGTTTTTCTTGCTTATTATTTCCTTCTTTTATAGGTGGCAATTTTCTTTAAGATCACCTTCCCGGGCTTATGCTCGAGGAGTTGTACATTGATCTTCGTATAAGTCCACCAAGAGGCCAACCACCTCCAAGGCATCCTTCTCCTTCACCCACTCCATCCGAGATGGATAACGAAGACATTAAGTCAAATGCCAGAGAGAAAAATGATCACAATCGTCCGGTCCGCACAATGCGAGATTACCTTCAACCTCTTCGAGGCACTTCAAACTCTTGCATTGTCATTCCCGCGGGACAAGCCGGAACATTTAATCTCAAACCGGGCATGTTGCAACATATACCATCATTTCATGGTATGGATTCTGAAAACCCTTACTTGCATTTAAAAGATTTTGAAGAAGTTTGCTCTACTTTTAGAGAAGCTAACACAAATGAGGAAGTAATGAGGTTAAAACTTTTTCCATTCTCTTTAAAGGACAAAGGCAAAATATGGCTCAATTCTCTACGTCCCAATTCCATTCGAACTTGGCAAGAATTGCAAACCGAATTTTTAAAGAAATTCTTTCCCATTCATCGAACCAATGCTTTGAGAAGACAAATTTCAAATTTTTCTCCCAAAGAAAATGAGAGCTTTTACAAGTGTTGGGAAAGATACAAAGAACTTTTGAATTCTTTCCCCCATCATGGACATGAGACATGGAGTATTGTGAGCTATTTTTACGAATCACTCACTCCCGCCATGCGCACGTTTGTGGAAACGATGTGTAATGGAAATTTTTTAAGCAAAAGTCCGGAGGAAGCTTTGTTGTACTTTGATGAAATAGCTGAAGGTGCTCAAAATTGGAACACCTACACGGATGAGGTTAAGGGTAAAGTTTCCGAGAGAGGGGGTCTGTACCAATTGTTAAAAGGTGATAACATTGAGTTAAAATTTATTCAATTGTCAAAGAAAGTCGAAGCCATGGAGTCTAATAAAATGAGAGAAGGTAGTGTAGGTACTAGCACCGTTTGTGTTATTTGTGAGAAGGTGGGACATTCCACGGAGGAATGTCACACAATTCCGGCCTTCAAAGAGGTCCTTCAAAGTCCCTCACAAGTCAATGCTATGAACTCATACCCTAGGCCACACAATGATCCATTTTCTCAAAGGTACAATGAAGGGTGGAGAAATCATCCTAACTTTAGTTGGGGGGGAAACCAAAATGCTCATCAAAATTCGAATGCAAATTTAAATTCCTACCAACAAAGACCACCTCCACCCCAAAACAACTCTTTTGGCCAAACTAACCCAAACCCAAATTCAAATTTGGAGTCTCTTTTGCGGCAATTTATAGATAAGACCAATAGAGAGGTTAGTGATTTGAAAACCCAAATGTCCAAACTCACAACCGCTTGGTCCACTCAAGAAAAAGGAAAATTTCCATCTCAACCCTTAGCTAACCCAAGAGGCCAAGCTTTAGTGATCAATGAGGGTGAGTTGAGTGGGAATGTCGAAGAATTGAAATCAATCACCATCCTTAGGAGTGGGAAAGAAATTGACAAAACTATAGTTCCTAAGGCCAAAAAGCCAGTGGACATAGCCGAGTCAAGTCAAGTTGAAGAGATCACTCAAGGAGAGAGAATAAGGGAAGAAGAGAGAGTTGGAAAAGAGGATTTGGAGAAAATTAAGAATAGTGTTAAAATCCCTTTTCCGGAGAGGTTATCTCAACCTTTCAAGGAGACTCGAAATGCCGAAATTCTTGATGTGTTCAAACAAGTGAAAATTAACATTCCATTGCTTGATGCGGTAAAACAAATTCCTTCTTATGCAAAATTTTTAAAAGATTTGTGCACCACTAAGAGGCGATTTAATGTTAAAAAGAAGGCATTTATGGCGGAACAAGTGAGTTCAATAATGCAAGGCACTCGAATTCCAAAATTCAAAGATCCCGGTTGCCCCACCATTTCTTGTTTGATTGGCAACTTTAGAATCAAAAACGCATTGCTTGATTTGGGGGCGAGTGTTAATGTTTTGCCATTTTCGGTCTACCAACAATTGGGTTTAGGAGAGTTGAAACCCACGAAAGTCACGATCCAATTGGCGGGTCGATCGGTCAAGATTCGAAGGGGAATTGTAGAGGATGTGTTAGTGCAAATTGATAAATTCTATTTTCCCGTGGATTTCATAGTTCTTGACATGCAACCGGTATCCAATCCCGGAAATGAGATTCCCGTAATTTTGTGAATACCCTTTCTTGCAACATCAAATGCTATCATCAATTGCAAGAATGAGATTGTAAAATTGGCCTTCGGAAATATGACTCTTGAGCTCAACGTGTTTTCAATAAGTAACAAACAAGATGATTTTGATGATGAAATTGAACATGTAAACATGATAGAGTCATTAGTACAAGACCATTTTTCTTTCACTTATGAATCGGAATCATTGGAAGATTTGCTAACCACTTCCAATGATCCCAAGGAATGTGTGCATGTGTTTTCTTTGGATGATAGGAACAAGGAAGAACTCTTGAAGAATGAAGAAAATGCACAAGTAGAACCGCCAAAGCTTGAAGGAAAGATGGAGCTCAAGCCTCTTCCTAGCAATTTAAAGTACGCTTTCCTAGGTGCTTTTGAAACTTACCCCGTAGTAATTTCTTCCGAACTCTCAAATGATCAAGAAGAACGGTTGGTAAGTATGCTAAGTAAGTATCGAAAAGCTTTTGGATGGAAGTTGGCCGACCTCCAAGGAATTAGTCCATTGATTTGCACTCACAAAATTCACTTGGAGGAAGGTGCAAAGCCATCAAGACAATTTCAACGCCGTTTAAATCCTCACATCCAAGAAGTAGTAAGAACCGAGGTGTTGAAATTGCTTGATGCCAAGATCATCTATCCAATTTCGGATGGCAAATGGGTGAGTCTGACCCAAGTTGTACCTAAAAAATCCGGGCTTACGGTAGTAAAGAATGAAAATGATGAGTTGATACCCCAAAGAGTCACCACCGGGTGGTGAATGTGCATAGACTACCGTAAGTTAAATGAAGTCACTAGAAAGGACCATTTTCCTCTTCCATTTTTAGATCAAACACTTGAAAGAGTGGCGGGTCATGAGTTCTATTCTTTTCTAGATGGATTTTCGGGGTATAACCAAATCGAAATTGATCTTGAGGACCAAGAAAAAACAACCTTCACATGTCCGTTTGGTACTTTTGCTTATCGAAAAATGCCTTTTGGTTTGTGCAATGCAGCGGCCACTTTTCAAAGATGTATGTTGAGCATTTTTAGTGATATGGTAGAGAAAACTCTAGAAGTTTTTATGGACAATTTTACCGTTTACGGTAAGTCGTTCGATAATTGTTTGCTCAATGTTGAACATGTGCTAGCAAGGTGTATCGAGAAGCAACTCGTCCTCAATTGGGAGAAATGCCACTTCATGGTGACAAAGGGCATTGTATTGGGCCATGTTGTATCGGACAAAGGCATTGAAGTAGACAAGGCAAAAATCGAGCTCATCTCAAAGCTCCCCACCCCCAAGTCAATCAAGGATGTTCGTTCATTCTTGGGGCATGCCGAATTCTACCGAAGGTTCATTCAAAATTTTAGCACCATTGCTAAACCCATGTGCAAGTTACTCTTGAAGGATGCCCCATTTGAATGGACCAAGGAATGTGAAGAAGCCTTTGTAAAACTCAAACACATGCTCACTACCGCACCCATCATGCAAACCCCCGATTAGAGTTTGCCATTTGAACTCATGTGCGACGCAAGTGATTATGCCGTTGGGGCGGTCCTCGGTCAAAGAAAAGACAAAAAGCCTGGAGTCATTTACTATGTGAGCCGAACTCTCAATGAGGCTCAAATGAACTATACCACCACCGAGAAAGAACTCTTGGCTATTGTCTTTGCCCTCGACAAATTTCGGTCCTACCTCATTGGGTCACTTATTGTCATTTTCACCGATTATGCGGCCCTCAAGTATCTTTTCACAAAGAAAGATGCAAAGCCAAGGCTTCTAAGATGGATTCTTCTCCTACAAGAATTCAATATTTTCATAAAGGATAAGAAGGGTGTCGAAAATGTGGTGGCGGATCATTTATCTCGCCTTTCATTCACCTACCACATTGAAGAGAGTGCTATTAAAGACTCTTTTCCGGATGAGCAACTATTCACAATCTCTTCTTCACCATGGTATGCCGATATCGTGAATTATCTTGTCACTGGAAAGTTGCCAAGCCATTGGAATGCCCAAGATCGAAGAAAATTCTTGTCCGAGGTCAACCGTTTCTATTGGGATGACCCGTATTTGTTCAAGTATGGGGCGGATCAAATCATTCTCCGATGTATTCCCACTGACGAGTTCGAAAGAGTTCTAAGATTTTGCCATAATGAAGCTTGTGGTGGACATTTCTCGGCCAAGAAGACGGCCGCCAAGATCTTACAATGTGGCCTTTATTGGTCAACAATGTTTAAGGATGCTCACGCCTTTTGCAAAGCTTGCCCGAGATGCCAAATGCTTGGAGGAATCACAAGAAAAAGCATGATGCCTCTCAACCCGATCCTCGTGGTTGAAATCTTCGATTGTTGGGGCATTGACTTCATGGGACCGTTCCCATCTTCTTTTGGTAATCTCTATATCCTTCTTACGGTTGATTATGTTTCCAAATGCGTGGAGGCCTTAGCTTGCAAAACAAATGATCACAAAGTTGTGATCCGATTTTTAAAAGATAATATTCTTGCAAGATTTGGCACCCCAAAGGCAATAATAAGTGATGGAGGCTCACATTTTTGCAACAAACCTTTTGAATTATTAATACAAAATTATGGTGTAAACTATAAGGTGTCCCTTGCTTATCATCCTCAAACAAATGGGCAAGCGGAGCTTGCAAACCGAGAGATAAAACAAATCTTAGAAAAAACAGTAAATCCGAATCGCAAAGATTGGTCATTGCGACTAAACGATGCTCTTTGGGCATACCGAACCTCTTTCAAAACAACTCTCGGGATGTCGCCATATCGCATTGTGTATGGCAAGCCTTGTCACTTGCCCGTTGAATTAGAACATAAATCATTTTCGGCGATAAAATTGGTGAATAGTGGTTTCGAGGAATCCGGTAAAAATCGGATGTTGCAAATAGAAGAATTGGAGGAGTTGAGGAGGGACGCGTATCAAAATTCAAAATTAAGCAAGGAAAGGGCGAAAAAATTTCATGATAAATCGATTTTAAGAAAATATTTCAAACTTGGTCAAAAAGTCCTTGTTTATGATACGCGTCTCCACCTTTTTCCCGGAAAATTAAAGTCTCGTTGGACCGGCCCCTATATTGTCAAGCATGTATTTCCATTTGAGGCCTTGACAGTGGTTGATCCAAAAACGGGTTTCGAATTCAAAGTTAACGGGCAAAGATTGAAATCGTTTTTGGAAATTCCAACGCTAGAGGAGTCCACCCCTCTAAGCGACCCGACCTACGCCTAATAAGCATAGGTCATGTTTGTATATAATTTTTGTTTATTTTCTGGAGTTTTAGGAGCATCGTCACACTTCGGGAAAGTTCAGGGACCATTTTGTAAAAACTGCAAACTTGAGGGAACAAGGGAGAGTGGACCAAAACGCAAAACAGAAAAGTTTAAAAAAAATTTGGAGTCCACTGGTGCATGGCTGATCGATCAGAGGTGATAATTTTCTTGCAAAAAAAATAAATTTTTTTTTTTTTGGTCCAAAAAGCTCAATTCTCTCCCACTTCGAGCTCCATCTTCCCCCAACCTCCATTACACCTCTCTTCTCCTCCTCAAACACCAAAATACCTCCACCAAACACTCCATTAAAGATCATTCATCTATTCAATCCTTCAAATCTTCCATCAATCTCTCCTTTTTCACCCATAAATCATCAAACCCATCACTTTCTCTCACTAAAAATTTCAAACATTCCACCCCACCTCCATTTTCGAAATCCTCACCAAAAATTCAGATTTGTGCCTTCTATTCTACCCATTTATAACCTTCACTCTCATCCATTAATTTCCACCCAAATCTTGAATTTTGACCCCATGGATCCCCAATTTCAAAACCCACTTGTCCCAAGCTCCAATGGTATCATCCTCCACCAACTCAAGTCCAATAAGAAGCATGGTCACTCCTCCTAACTTTGAAAACTCCAGTTTTTTATTTTATTTATTTTTATTTTATTATTTTATTTTTATTTTTATTTTTTGCTTTATATTCTTTTTGGGTTATTGGATTTTCTAAACATAACTACTTGTGATGGCTTAAGTGTTAATTTTTCATGTTATGTTGGACTAATGTGATGCGCCAAAGAATTAGTATAATATATTATGTTAATTTATAATTTGAAGAGCATATATTATCACTAATATTAGTATTTTTAATACTTTTCAGGTGTTAGTAAAAGATTTGAAGAAGATAGAAAAAATAGAGAAATTAAAGTTTGTGAAGACACCTAAAAGTGCTCAATACTCTCAGAGGCATATCTTTCTACTCGGAATTCCAAATAATGCAATTCTTGAGCCTAAATTGAAAAGAATTTCGAGAGCTACAACTTTCCAGTTCAGCACTTTTTCAAATTTAGCCATCTCAGAGTCCGAAATTACGACACAAATGCAGCTGTCAAAAAGGACGAAAATTCAATTGTATTTAAATTAACGGGCCCAAGCAAGGAAAGCCCAGCACCAAGTTTAATTAATGAGCCACTGCCCTTTAAAGAAGTAAAGCCCAAAAACCTATTATCTAAGTCTAAACCTAATCCTAATTAGAAAGGGAGGCAGCAACAACAAATAAATTGGAGCCCCTCTAGCAGCAGCAACAATAGCCGTAGTAGTGCCTGCCGAGCACTATTCATCTTTTCTTTTCTTTATTTTTCTTTTCTTTTGTTTTTGCTTTGAAGACTAGAAGATTGAAGATTTAATTTTATATTTTAATGTCAAGTAAGTTTTCTTTCAATCTTATTTATTATTTAATTTTTATTATGTTAGCGTAAATTTGTGCTAGGGTTAGGATGAGTATATTTAATTGATTCCATTGCACGAATTCATGCCAGTTGACTCTACCAATTTAATGCTTTAATGTTAAATAAAATTTTTCCTATTGGATGCCCGTTTTAATTGATAAAAATAAAGTTGGATTCTCATTATTTTTTGTTGGATTCACCTTATGATTTGTTAAGAGCGGATATATGGTGTGTTTTGATGGATATAGTGAGTGTTTTGATTTTATACATTAGTTTGGCTGTGGAAGAATTACAATTGGATTTTATTAATTAATTAGACTTCATTGATTTTATTTTCCGCATCTAATAGAGTCGAGAGACCAAATTAGTGCGAGATAAGAGTAGAGTTTATGTGCATGAATACTAAGGAATATGATATTAAATATATGACTCCAAAACCCTAGTCAATTAATTCATTAATTTTATTATCTTGCTTATTAGTATTTAATTTAGTTCTATTAATTTAATTTACTTGCTCTCTTTTATTTTATTTTATTTTATTAGTTTGATTCTCATCAATTATTCTGGGCTAGATTAGGGATTAATAAAATATTAACAAGATAAAATTTAAACATACTGTTTGAGTCTCTGTGGGATCGACCTCGCTTATACGCTATATTATAAACTGATTCATGCGCTTGCGAGTATTAAAATTTATCACAACAAGTTTTTGGCGCCGTTGCCGGGGACTCTAATCTAATCTTGTTAATTTAGTAATTAAATTCCTGCTAACCCGTATTTCTTAGATTTTTGTATATATTGTAGCTTTGAAATTGATCCTAGCTTCTTTTTGGAGAAATTGGAAAGCAATTTTCCAAGAATTCACCCATTTTTTTTCGTCGTCTTCAAAAGCATTGAGGACAATGCCAACTTTAAGTTGGGGGGTGAGCACTTTCAAATCTCAAATTTTCAAGCATGCTTTCTTTCATGTTAATTTTCTCCATGCTAGGATCGATTTCACCATCTTATCGAAGTTTGAAAAATGATGATCAATTTTTTTAGAATTGTCTATGAATTGATGGTTTTTGGCATGAAATTCTTGATTTGGATAGGTAGTTGAGTGATAATCTCTATGGCATTGCTTCATTTAGATTCTTGAGCCTTGTAGTTTCCTATGAATATGCATAATGTTGTGGCTTGATTTAGTCTTTGGTATCACATAGAGTGATTTTCATCTTGTGTAGAGAGAAGTAATGTTCAAATGCAATAAAAGCTCTTTCGAAAAGATCCTCCTTAGAGGGGACACATGCATGGCACTAAAAAAAAATTTGAAAACTTGAATGACTTTTAAACTTAATATTGACTTTAAGCTTCACTTGACTAAATTCATAAGTCATTTTGTCTAATATTAAGGATAGACAAAGGTTACCATGTGGAAAAAGGGTGAATAGCTTCCTTTGTGCAATTAAAAGAAAAAAAGAAGCTATGAATGCAAAATCACAAAGTGAGACCGCTGCCCTCCATAGAGATGCAAACCACCTTGAGCTAATTTAGCAAAAAGTCCAAGTAAAAGATAAAGAAAAGTGCTTGAAATTGACAAAGTTCTTGAGCTTTTGTTTTTGAAAGATTTCTCTCTTCCACTATTGATGAATAGAACTATTTGTGATTAAGAATGATTGTGTCATAGATCCATATGCTTAGTGTGTTCAAATGGGAATGTGGAGCTAGTTTCTAAAGGAGATTGTAAGCAATGGAGATCGTTATTCAAATGCCAACATTCCAAAAATTGTAATAGTAATGCCAAACACTTGAATCAATTCATGGAAATGCTTCAATTCTACTACTTAGAGTTCAAACTTCGGATGTTTGTGGGTATCATCACTGCAAACCCTCACGAGACACAACTCGTCTTCTAGGGGAACTTAGGAGTTCAAAGGCTTAATGCATGTGCTAAATGCATTTTCGGATATTATATATAGCTATTTTTATTTTGCTTGCTAAGGGACTAGCAAGAGTTTACTTGGGGGGTGTTGATAAACGCATAATTTTGTAGTCGATAACGCCATTTTGATTGTTACTATCGCGTTTATCTTAGCCTAGTTTAATTAAATTAACCCACTTTTGCACATACACTAAAAATATCAAGAATGCTTTAACATGGCTCAAAGTAGCCTTTTCTAGTGTCTTGATTGTGCCCATAGATTTTGGAAGCAAAGTTGGAGAGCTTTGGGAAGCGTACAAGAGAGATAGAAGCCAAAAGAGAAGAAAAAAAAGTCTCTCGAAGTGTCCTCTGATCAATTAAAGGAGCCTCTGATTGATCAGAGGCCACCTTTTAGTGCAAAACTTGCCCTCTGATCGATCAGAGGGTGCTCTGATCGATCAGAGCCCACCTTTTTAAGCCAAATCTCTCCTCTGATCGATCAAAGGAGCTTCTGATCGATCAGAGACCTCCCAGAATGCACAGCACAGCCCCCAAAAGCAGCTTTTCTCCCCTTTTGATGCATTGAAACTCACCATAAAGGCTGGACTTTCTATTTCTAGAGAGGATCGGGTGCTTTTCCTGTGGATCTTTAGAGAAGTGTTCTAGAATACCCATTTTTGGGCATTGCTCTCCCATTATTTAATTGCTTTTTGTCCCTCATGTAAAATAGGTAATTTTCTAGATCTAGATTCAAGGAATATAAGTATTATTTTCCTGCACTTTCTCATCATCTATCACTTGTAAGAAATCTAGTTAGAGAAACTCTTGAGAGAAATGGAAATCCTTTTAATGGTTTTTGTTCATACAACTATCATGGAGTAGTTTCATTGCTAAGGCTAGAAGATGAAGTTTGCATTGCATTAATTATGTAAGTTTGTTTCTCATTCCATTGTTAGTATTGTTAAATACTTCTTGAATCCTTCATCTTCTCCATTCAATCAACCATTCATAAGCTAGTAAGATAATCCTCATAAGGTGATTTGACTTTGTATGCCTTGTATACATAGATCTCAAGCATTAATGAGGAGATGATGCACTTGTGTATTTCTTATTAGCCTATGTCCATTCCTTCTATGATTAAGATACTTTACATTGCCAAGCATGTTTAGTCTTTGAATATTCATAGAAATACCATAAATTTGAGATTCCAATCCTTGAATGCTTTAATGATATGTTGAGTGCTTTCTACACTTTATGTGATTTTGAGACTCAATATTTTCTTAGTTAGAGTGTTGCCAAGGAGGATCTCTTAAGTTTATGCCATAATCAACTACACTAATCACCTTAAGGATTCAATTTGTATTTATCAAATGTGTTTAAACCGGATGATTCAATCTCCACCTAGACCTCCCAATCTTAGACAAATGAAATGTTATGATTTATTGAGCTAAACTTTTTAGTTGGCCATTTTCATAATCAAGTCAATTGCCTAGGGGAAACTAACAATGAATTCTCAATGCCTAGTTTAATTTTATGCCTTTTCTTTTGGTGTATCTCAAGTTTGCATCTTTGTTGGACATTATATGGGAATGGGTTGCACTTGCTTCACACCATTTGTTACAAGATAAAAATGAGAGATACATTTGTGTTGAGTTTTACTTACACCCTTTCTTTATATGGCATTTATATGGGAATGGGTTGCTCTTGCTTCACACCCTTTTGCTTAGAAAAGTGTAAGGTACTCAACACTTAGGAATTGCATTGAGAATTTTGAATGAGATTTATTTTACATAACATTGCGAAGCAAATGAATTCTATAACGCCTTAGCCTTTTCTTATCAATTGATATATCACTTTAATTTTTATTGTAAGACTTAAAATCAACAACTAAAATCAACCAATCAAATTCTCTTGAACAAAGCCTTGGACTCGTAATCACCACATCGTCTTTCCGACTATCCTTGTGGTTCGACACTTGGACTTACCAAGTATTATAACATGACGACCTACACTTGGGTTCCTAAGCGCGGAAGTATTTTCGGGCGCGTCAAACTCCCTACTCACATATAGTACTTCTGGAAGTTTAGGGTAAAAATCACACTCGTAAGAACCATGCATGAATAGTGATGTGCATGAAAACAAGAGTTTTTGAAAGATTTAATTGCAAATATCTTATCTTAGAGGTATATTTAAAAAATGCCATTTTTATTGGAAAATATATTTCTTCACAATCAATTTAACAGGAAGGGAAAATCTTAAACATATGTCTATGTCAATGAATGGACTCTATTGCGCTTCTAGGTCAGGTCAACAACAAAATTCAGCTGCCACGTCAAGGGGCAAGTAGGGAAAGCAGTAAAAGCATGTATATCAACATATTCAAAAACAAAAAGTCCACATATAAGAGCCTAGTTCTCTTGTGATCCCCAGCCGAGTCGCCACTGTGAGAATTCGAAAATGCGACCCTAGGGTCTCAGCCTCTAGTTTGGGAGTCTGAAACATCGGAAAGGATTCCGTTGTTCCATTTGCTTCTATGTGTTAATAATTCATATCGGGTGTCACTTTATCCTATTTTTAAATATAAGAGGGTTCGTTCAGACAGCCAGTACGTTACACGAGAAAACGGATAAAATAGTTGTGTAAGAGGAAAGGCTATAGATAAGCCTTTCTTTACACGTTTGTCTATGAAACCAGGATTCTATAAGTCTCGGGAACTATATTACGGTTTGGGAAGGTGTTAAGCATCCATTCCCCCCTTTCGGTCTCTAGTGGTCTTATATGTTTATTATATGTTAAAAAACTTGGATGCTTTTACTGATATTCTACTGCTTTCTGGAAATAACAAATGAAAACCTGATTTTGGAAAAAACGGGGTAAGGGAATAAAACCTTGTATTCCGTGATCCGATGTTTGGTTTTGTCGAAATCTGATTACTAGTGACAAAAAGTTTATCTTATCAATTTTGAAATGAGAGTGATTCGGTATTGTTTTCACAGATAACAATATCAATTATCTCGTTTGTTTAATTTAGAAAAGATCGGATCTTATCGGAATTGATTTGATATGAAATTGAACTCTTGAGGAGAGTGTATTAGATACATTATAGTCTATATGGAAGACATAATATATCTAAATTTAATTCCTAAGTAAACTTTTTCAGTCCGGATTTTGAAAACTTGGTTTTAGCAGGATGATAAATGGTCTTACTTCTTCTAGTTTTACAAATGATTTTATCAGGATTTTATCAAGTTGTTTTGTTTGAAAACGATAGAATATCAGTAACTTGACAATAACTTTATCCAGCTAGAAAGTGGACAGAACATCAGATAAAAAGAGTCTACAAAACAGCTTAAATTTCGAGGATAATGGAAGTAAATGCTTTCAGTTTATGTTGGCCAAAGCAAGCCAACTCCCTACTCACTTATAATACTTACGAAGATAATAAATACGTATATATAATAAACTTAAATAAGATTTAAACAAATCTATAATTACTAAATAAAGTAAAATAAAACCAATATGCAAATATATTATTTGAGTACTAGAAGAGACTTTAGTTACCTTCCCGACGATATATATAAGAATAAGGGAGAGAAAATATAATACGGCAGAGAAGACCTCCGGCGGATATTAGCTTTCCTCTTAGAAATATTTCCAGCTATCTGACTCTAGAAGATGGCACTCCGGGTGCCAAGATTAAATCCGAGACTCTTGCAGAAATAAATGTGATCAAAGGTGCTTCCGAAGAAGGCTTAAAGACTAGAAATGTAAGAGAGAAATAAGGATTTTCGGTGTCAGAACTGTGTCCTTTGTGGTGGGGAATGGCTGCCTAGAACCCATGGGGGTGTTGGCCTATTTATATTACTCGGGAGCGATTGTCAGGCAGCATTCCTTCAGAAAGGCAAGTGTCGCGCGACATATACATATGTCGTGCAACAAATGGATGAAGTGATGATTCTGACAGACTGATGTGTCAGAAAGTGGTTGGTCTGTGTTTGGGGGGATTGTCGCGCGACATGACAAGGTTTGTCGTGCGACAGTTGGGTTTGTCATGCGACAAATTGTATTTGCATTAGGTTTGTCGTGCGGCAAACTCATCTGGTAGGGTGCTCTAGTGCGTGGGTGAGCTCCGGACTCGATGTCAATTCTATGGGAGTTTCTAATTTAGAAAAAGACATTTAATTAAAGTTAAACAAGTAATAAACTCAATTAAAATAATAAACAAGTATGCATATAATAAACTCAATTAAAAGAAAGGGTTGGATGACAGTGGAAGTAAATGCTTTCGGTTTATGTTGGCCTAAGCAAGCCAACTCTTTACTCACTTATAATACTTCCGAGAAAATAAACAAGTACGTATATATAATAAACTTTAATTAAACAAGTCTAGATAATAAACTTTAATAAAATAAAGACATATATAATTAACTTAAAACAAGTACACATATAATAAGGTTAATTAAAATAAGACAAGTACGCATATAATAAACTTAATTAAAATAAGACAAGCATGCATATATTAATAATAATAAACTTAAATAAAAGAAAGAGTCAAATGATTACCTTCCCGACGATAATATAAATACGAGAGAAGCGGACAGATCTTCGGCGTTGACAAAGACTGACACTCCGAGTACAAACTTTATAATGAAAAGATTCTTATTTTCTAAGAACCTAATAAAAATGACTAGAGCATAATTCTCGACATCTCTAATAAAAGAGTAGGAGAATCTTATACTAATGAGAATTATGGGTTCAACGGCTAAAAAAGCTCTTACATGATCCTTCTCATTTGGCTCCCCCTAAACTACAAGCCTTAGGCCCTTATTTATAAGGAAACCCAAGGCCTCACTTTTCACTCCCATCCAATGTGGAATGAAAAATGGGCAAAAACAAGAAAAATGCAAAATAAGCCTAAAAAATGGCAAACTACCAAAATCAAAACTTAAGCTTAAAAATAGAGAATGACTAAATATTTATGTAAGGGTTCTTGTGGGGGTCGCAAATTGGGGTGTCTACACTATCCATCTTAGAAGTGATAGAGGTAGAGAATTTGATAATGTTGATATTAGAATTTTTTGTGATAAGCATGGTATCGATCATAACTTTTCGGCACCTAGAACTCCTCAATAAAATAGTATTGTTGAAAAAAAAATAGATTTCGTCAAGAGATGTCAAGGACCATGCTAAATGAATATTATTTGCCGGATATTTTTTGTGGAGGAAGTCATTAATACTTCATGCTATGTGATTAATCGAGCCATTATTCGTAAAAAGCTAGATAAGACGCCTTATGAATTGTGGAATCACAAGAAATTGAATATTATATATTTTAAAGTTTTTGGTTGCAAGTGCTTTATTTTAAATGGTCATGATCATTTAAGAAAGTTTGATGCTAAATTCAATAAGGGAATTTTTCTTGAGTATGCCACTAATAGTAAAGCTTATCATGTTTATAATAAGAAAAGTTTAATTGTTTAAGAATCTATGCATGTTGTGTTTGATGAATCCAATCATTTTACCCCATAGTGCATTCCGATGAGGATGTTGAAATTATCCAAAAAGATTTAGAAACTCAAATTAATGATACATCTAAGGAAGAACCATTGAGTGCTCAAATTCTTTCTGAGGAGTCAGAAAACAAAACCGAGCAAATTTCGAAGGATTTACCTAGGAGTTGAAATTTTTTATCCAACAACCCTATTGATCAAATTCTTGGTGAACCATCTAGCAATGTTATGACTAAATCATCCTTAATAAATGTATGCGATAATGTGACTTTCGTTTCTCAATATAAGCCTAAAAAATATAATTGAAGATGAACAAGATAAATCTTAGATGATGGCTAAGTAAGAAAAACTCAATTAATTTGAGAGAAACAAAGTATGATACTTGTTTCCAAACCAAATGATCATATAATTGTAGGCACTAAATGGTTGTTTTATAATAAAATGATGAAAATGGTGTAATTGTTAGAAACAATGCTAGATTTGTTGCCTAATGATATAATCAAGAGGAGGGCATTGATTATGAAGAAATATATGCACTCTTTGCATGTTTAGAAGCAATCCGCATACTATTTGCTTATTCTTGTTTCAAAAAATTTAAACTATATCAAATGGATGTTAAAAGTGTGTTCTTGAATGGATTTATTGTAGAGGAAGTTTATGTGAAACAACCTCCCAATTTTGAAAATCATGCATATTTGGATTATGTATTTAAATTGTCGAAAGCATTGTATGGTTTGAAACAAACACCTAGAGCATGGTATAAAAGCTTAAGCTCATTTTTGCTCAATAATGGTTTTGTTAGAGGAAAAGTTTATACTAGTTTGTTTATTAAGAACCATAATAATGAAATGTTACTTGTTCAAATTTATGTTGATGATGTTATTTTCGGTTATACTAACAAAAATCTATGTAAGAAATTTTCAAGTTGTATGCAAAAGCAGCTCGAAATAAGCATGATGGGCGAAATGAATTACTTTCTTGGTTTGCAAGTCAAACAATGCAAAGATGGGATCTTTGTCAACAAAGAGAAATACGTGAAAGAACGCTTGAAAAAGTTTGACTTGGAAGGTGTTAAGTCAATGAGCACGCCTATGAATTCAATGTTGAAGCTCGATAAAGAAGAAAGTGGTAAGAGTGTCGACATCAAGAAATATCGAGCTTAAGAATGGCCAATAATGCAATATATAGCCTTGGATTAATTGTTGTAAAACATATGCAGAAATTAAGTTGACTAAGGGATGACATCAGTCCATTAATGCCATTAGTCGACTAAGGAGTCAGGCATCAGTCAATTGATGCCCACTGAGAGGGTCGTGTATGAACTACACTTTTTTTTTCAAATTTGTTCATTGTCTCTTTCTCTCTCTCTCATTTTTGCAACTATCTTCTCCAACACCTCTTCCAAACCTTCATACTTTTTAAAAAGCATCAAGTTTTCTTTCTCAATCACCATTAAAACACCAAATCTTCCATTATTCATCGAAATCTCCTCCTTTACACTAAAAAATCTCCCAACCCTATAACTTTCTATCTCTTAACACCCCTTGTTCTAAATCGACCTTTTTCTTTTCAAATTTCTTTAAATTTCTTTCTAAAACAAGTTTAAAACCTTGATTTAACCTCATACCAACTCTTTTCAACCATTAAAAACACCTTTTAACCACAAAATCCGAATTTTCCATTCCAAACCCTAATTCTTCATAACCTAAAATCCATGGCTTCAAGTTCTCGAAAGAAATAAGGCACGCAGTTAGAGAGGCTACAAGTTCACCGATGTTATAAACATTTGACACACTTCAATATTTATTATATATAGAAATATGAATACACATATCTTTTCCATTTTTAAGATGCATGTTGTTTGTTTTTAATTATATAGGGGTGCATTTGGGGAGGTGATAAGGAGGAAATCAACAGAGAATTACAATGCACTTCCATATATAAGTGCACTACTATGCAAAAGTTTGTGGGCATTCTATGGAAAACTTGATATAGATCGTTTGCTTATTGTCACTGTCAATTTTGTTGGTGTTTTCTCACGGCTTATCTATGTCATTATCTATCTCTGCTCCCAATGACAGAAAAGGTAATAATTAACTAATTCTCTCTCTATATATATATATATCTACAATAAAAAACTTCATAAATCTTTTGGGACACTTTTTAATCACTAAGGGTTTTGTTTAATTTGGTTCGAGTTTTAAATCATTCTCGGAATGTTACATTTTACTCCAGAATGATACCGATGTTTGGTTCGAGTTTTGGGGTAAGAATGCATCATTCTAGGAATATATTATTTCTTCAAATTTTTGTCTCTTAAATGAATATTGGGAATCGAGGATTACTCTAGGTATTTTCTTTTAAATTTTCATCATTTCAGGAATGAAGAATTCCTTCAAAATCTCCCTCTTAAATAAATGAGAATAAAGGATTACTCTTTAGAATTGTATATATAGGATGCTCAAATATTAAGTGTTAAAAAATAATTACAAATAAGTCTTTTAGAACGCATACTAGAACTATTAAAATTAACAAGTTTCTATGTACATAAGATTTATTCTTTTATGACTCATTTTCAAATTTTATACGACATTGGCTTTTAAAATGCCTGATAGATAATTCTAAAAGTTACTAAATGAAGTTTTTTCTCGTATTGTATGTGTTTCTCTTAAATAAATATTCAATATAATCATTTTAACAATAATGTGATATAACATGAATAATGATTATTTTAAAAAATTCATTACTTTTTTCTTCTAAACATTATCGTTCAATCCATTCAAAATAGTCCTGACTAGGGACAATGATAATATTTTAGTAATTGTTTTTACTCAAAAGACATATAGCTAGAGAGTTTCTTGATGAGAATATACCATCCAGAACTAATATACGTAATTAATATTGAGAATATATGTACAAAAATATTTGTTGGAAAAACATATATATATCACCATGTATAGGACTAAGTACACTCATAAACGTGTCAAATGATGCCAAATATTCAACAAATTAAAATTATATGCTAGTAATATAATGTACAACAAAGTTAACTACATAAATCACTTATTTTTACAAAACCTAATATATATATAGTGGCAATATTGCCAAAACAAGAAACATTTAGCCAGAGCATAGTACCACTTTAAGAAGTACTGTTGCTTTGAAAGCTGTACATTGCATAATTGTTTTGGCATGATAGGGCCACCCTATATATATTTTTGTAAAAAAAAATTTAATATCACGTTAGAAATAATAATTGAATTAATTAATGGTTGAAATTATATATAATTTATATAGATGGGCATGCAAGAGAAAGCATTGACATTTATGGGGATAATGAACATAGGAATCCCTGGGGTAGTAATATTAGCAACTGTTTTGGGATTCCATGGAAGTGTAAGGCAGACCTTCATTGGAATAATTTGTGTTGTTGTCACTATTGCCATGTATGAGTCAAACATAATGAATATTTTAAAGAGAAAGAGAATGAAAGATATAATGAATTGTACATTGGATGATGATAAATTGGTACAAAGAACCCATTTATATAGAGTTTGAATAAAACCTAAAAAGGAAACTAACTAACCCTAATCTCCTACTCAAGAAAGGAAATTAAATAAATAATATATTCTAACACTTACCCTTCAAGTTGGTGCATATATATCGAACATGCCTAACTTGCTAAGTGAATTATAAAACGATTTTCTGGAAACTCCTTTTGTGAGGATATCTGCAAGTTGCTCTTCAATCGAGACGAAATGAAAGCTAACAAGGTTGGCATCTAACTTCTTCTTTATAAAATGACGATCAACCTCCACATGCTTAGTACAATCATGCTGCACTGGATTCAGTGATATATTAATAGCTGATTTGTTGTCACAGTACAATTGCATAGCATTTTTAGGTACGCAACCCAAATCACACATCAAATTTCTTAACCACAATAATTCACATACTTAATGAGCCATCCCGCCATACTCAGCCTCAGAACTAGATCTAGCCACAAGTTTATATTTTTTGCTCTTCCATGTAACAAGATTACCTCCTATAAAGGTAAAGTACCTTGACGTTGACTTTCTATCAGTGATACTCCCAACCTAATTCACATCTGTGAATCCACAAGCTTTGAGACAGTCATTATGTTTAGAAAACACCACTCCTCTGCTTAGAGACTACTTCAAGTATCTCAAAATTCTAACTATAGCATCCATGTGACTCTCACTTGGATTATGCATGAACTGACTTACCACACTAATGGCATATGCAACACCTGGCCTATTATTAACCGCTCAACTAATCTTTGATAGCGAGCTCGATCAGTAGGTATTTGGTCCGGATACTTTGCTAAGCAATGATTCTGTTCAATATGAGTGTCAACATGTTTGCAATCCAATATACTAGTCTCTGCCAACATGTCAATAATGTACTTCCTCTGGCACAGGTAGATCCTTTCACTCCCCCTTACTACCTGGATCCCTAAAAAATACTTAAGTTCGCCCAAGTCCTTCATCTCAAACTCAGATGCCAACTGCCTCTGCAATCTATCAATCTCAATAGTATTGTCATCAGTCATCACCATATCGTCAACGTAAATAATTAAAGTTGTTACCTTTCATTATTGGGGCTTGATGAACAAGGTATGGTCTGAGTTGCTTTATTTATAACACACATTCTTCATGAACTGTGAGAACCTTCCAAACCATGCACGAGGTGACTATTTGAGTCTATATAGAGATTTCTCCAATTTACAAGAAGCTGCCACATACCCTGGTGGAAGAGCCATGTAAACTTCTTCAGCTAATTCTCCATGGAAAAACGCATTCTTGACATCAAACTGCTGAAGAGGCCAGTTAAAATTAGCTACAAATGATAATAGGACCCGAACATCATTCATTTTTGCAACAAGAGCAAAAGTCTCATCGTAGTCTATCCTATATGTTTGAGTGAACCTTTGGGCTACAAGTCGGACTTTATACCGATTTACAGAACAATCCGCATTGTGCTTTATGGTAAACACCCAACGACAACCTGTAGCATTCTTGCCTTGTGGTAGAGGCACAATTTGCCAAGTATTATTTTTCTGTAACGACTCAATTTCTTCCTCCATTGCCCTCCTCAACTTAGGATCATCGAAGGCATCCTGCACTTTGTTAGGAATTGATATAGCAGATATTTGATTCACAAATGACTTATATGACTTAGATAATCTACCAGTGGAGATGTAATTGGCAATTGAAAACTTTGATTTTGCATGAAAGGTATGTTTATATCTTTTGGCTGACTGACCACAGGTTGTTCGATTGGGTAACACATATTGTCCAATATGAGACTTATTATTATTAGTACTAGTGAGTGGACATACCTCAAATGAGTGACCTTCAGCACCAGGGAGTTGTGGATCGAGCGTATGAGCAATAGTAGATAAGGTAGATGTGACTTGAACTTCTAGTGTCTGAACCTGGATGTCACCTGGAGTTTCTGTTACTGTTGCCGAATGAACTTAAGGATTTGATGGGTTAAGTGTCTCAACTGAGACTAGAAGCTCAACTTTATCTACCTATATATGAGTTTTCACCTGCAAATTTTCCTCCTCACTATGAGTTAGCTCTTCAAAACATGAATTCTCTCCCTGAAGAGTAGAGTCGGGTGAGAAAAAATAACTTATGCCCTCAAAGAAAGTAACATCCATAGTGACATAATACTTTCGAGTGGGTGGATGATAACACTTGTATCCCTTCTGAGATCCCCCATAACCGACAAACACACACCTAATTGTTCGTGCATCTAACATAGACCTTTGATTTTTAGGGACATTAACAAAGGCAACACAGCCAAAGACAGGAGCTGGAAGGTTATGAACTGAAGATAACGACACATAAGATGCAAGAACCTCAAGAGGAATTTTTCCATGAAGAACACTGGACGGAAGATGATTAATGAAGTAAGTGGAAGCTACTACAACATCACCCCAAATATACTTAGGCATATGAGCAGAAAAAAGGGGGCACGAGCCATATCAAGCAAGTGATGATTTTTTTCTTTCAGAGACTCCATTTTGTTCTGGTGTTTGTGGACACGTAGTTTGGTGAACAATGCCATGGATTTGAAGAAATTTTCCGAAAGCATTATTGACATACTCCCTCCATTATCAGACCGACATATTTTAATGGTGCTATTGTACTATGTTTGAATTATATTGCAAAAAGCTTGAAATGATGAAAAATTTTTACCTTTGATTTTAAGAAGAACTACCCATGATAGTCTTGTAAAATCATCAATGAATAACACAAAGTACCGCATACCAAAAACAATGGAGTCTTTAGAGGGCCCCCAAACATCAGAATGAATCAACTCAAAAAGGAGAGTACTTTTATTTTGTTGACTGGGAGAATAAGTAGTACAGTGACTATTGGCTAAAACACAATGTAAAATAGACTCATCAACACCAATAAACAAAGTAGGCATACTTTTTTTCATAGTACCGAGCGAAGGATTCCCTAACCGGTGATGCCATAGCCAAACTTCACTTAATTTGTCAGAATTCGAAATCAAAGCGGCGCAAGACGGTGCTCCTGGTTTCTTCCCAGCGTACATTTAATCCAGATGAAACAATTTTCCCCTCAAATACCCTTTTCTAATTACTTCTCTGGTAAGAAGGTCCTGAAAAAGCAAATACATAGGAAACAAAATTATTGAACATTGGGATTCAGTATTCAAT
This sequence comes from Lonicera japonica, assembly GCA_021464415.1. Lineage (NCBI taxonomy): Eukaryota > Viridiplantae > Streptophyta > Magnoliopsida > Dipsacales > Caprifoliaceae > Lonicera > Lonicera japonica. The sequence continues at coordinate 34,991,327 of CM038467.1, forward strand.
TGGAGAACATATAATAAGTGATGAGATAAGGCAAGAACATAAAAACATTATGAAGTTATAAAGTTGGGGTAATACGAACTGACCCTGTTCCTAAAACAGGAAAAGCTTCACCCTTTGCATTGGTAACATAAGATACTGGTGGGGAAAATAAATACTTAATAAAGTAAGATTTATCATAAGTCAGATGCGCCATAATCAATAATCCAAGTATTAGAATTAACAAAGTGAGAAACAGTCAAAGTCGTACCAGTTTTACCTCGGCAGGCTATAGATGTGTGGGAAAAATAGTACCATTGAGCTTGGTACCTCCAAAAATGCCTCCTTCTGAACTATGAACAGACATCTTAACCTTTTGAACTTGTGATGCATTTGCATCACTCATGATGATAAGCAACGGGATTAACTGTGAACTATCTCAAAAGTTTGTAACTAAATCTGTTAAAAACTTGAGGTTTTGGGCCAAATAAAACTTCTGGGGAAAATTGCAAAAACATAAACTTTTTGGACCAAAACGTGAGTAACAGAAAACTTCTAAGGGCAAAACTGAAAATAACCGAAACTTTTCAAATTTGCTGGAGCAAAATGCAAATAACCAAAAATTATGGTGTCAAACTGTAAATAACCTAAACTTTTGGGGTCAAATTGTAATTAACCAAACTTCTTGATTGACGTCGTTAACTTTAACGGTAACGGTCGCTAACAGAGTTAATTTTGACGGTAATAGACTAACAACGTTAATTTTGACAATAATGGAGTAACGCCGTTAACTTTGACAGTAACGGACTAACGCCGTTAACTGACGCTGTTGAACAGCAACGAAAGACATGACAACGCTTGGAGATGAAAGCCGAAAAGATCAAAAGGCGCATGAGGGCGCTTGTGGTCGTTTTTTGGGACGATCCTGGTGGCGTTGTGATCATCTGGTGAAGAATAATGGTGTAAAAATTTTTAGGATCGGACTTCTGTAGGTTTGGATCTAAACAATCGAAAAAGAACACTAATCAACGGCTTGCGGTGGCGCGTGAGCGTGCGTGAAAAGTCCGATGGGGATGATTCAAAAGTCTGTTTGGTCGTTTTAAAAGAATGAAGCTTTTGGTTTAGGTGTGGTGGTTGTTTGAAGATTATCTGTGGGTGAACATGACAACAGAAGATTGCGGGCTAACGGGGATCTAAAACCCTCTGATACCAAGTCAAACATAATGAATATTTTAGAGAGAAAGAGAAATAAAGCGAGAATGAATTGTATATTGGATAATGATAAATTGATACAAAGAACCCATTTATATAGGGTTTGAATAAAACATAAAAAGGAAATTAATTAACCCTAATCTCCTACTTAAGAAAGTAAACTAAATAAATAATATATTCTAACAGTATGCAGTTCCTCTCTCCGTCATGGTTGGAATATATATAATCTCTCTCTGTCTCTCTCAACCCTATATATTTATATTTACAGCCAGAATCAAGTACGGTACAAACTATACCTTTAGCGAAAATTTCTGTAAATCCTAATATTTAGGGAATGAAAATCCATCACTTCGGCTCGGATCCGTATATAGATAATCCCTACTAGATCTGGATGGATCGCGTATATAAATATATGTATCATCACTTCATCACTTCATACCTAAATTTCTAATTTTATTATCAAAATTTTAATGTCATCTTAATAAATATCAACTAACAAAATTTCGAAATCTCATTTAGGTTTACTCTCAAAATATATATTTTAGATTGTACGTTGCCTAAATTGTTCCAAGCAGCAAAATATATTACTAGCATATTTGTTATATTTCAAATAACAATTTTTCTTGTAAATAATAGTGCTGACTCCAAATGTGCACAAGGTGGGCAACTGTTTACTCGGCTCCTAAGCACCGGGTAGCACAAACTCAGTATTTAGGGGGTAGTACATACTTGATATTTAGAGGCTAAGTCAATGTTAAAGTGTTTGAGAGTATTTTAGTGTGTCAATAGCAACCTCCATATTTTATAAATTAAGTAGTGAGAACCCTAGGACAGAGCTGTGTAGGCTTAGGGGGGCACATGCCTCCTTCAATTTTTGTAATATTACACATTGATTCCACTATATTTTATAAAATTAAAAAATGCCTCACCAAATATGTAGAGTATAAAAGTGGGCTATTTATAAAAGAAATAAAAAGAAGTATATGGCCCATGAAGTAGTAAGTGGCCCATTTATTGCAGTTATAATTTTGTTAAATAAAAATAATAATCTTGGAATATAATTCTATCAAAAAAAAAAACATTGTGGAAGACAATAACTTTGAGTTATGAATTTTTTTTAATCAAATTTATATTTATATATTTATAATCCTGATGAGTTACTTCCCCCCCACCCCACGGCCACCACCAACCCCCATAAAGTTTTCGGCTCTGTCATAGAGTAAGCCCAATATTTTAATTAAAACAGTAGAATAAGGCTACAAATTATATTTTGTGTACTGTGTAGAAAGTCAAAGAACGAAAACAACCCAGAGTTCAACTTTTGTATCGAATCCTTTGTAAATTATCGAATTTGCCCCAACAACTATGACATATATGGGTTTAGTTCTAGTATAGATTATCTATATGTACGCATACATATATGATCTTTAGTAATAATTTTTGTTGTCAATGTATATATATTAAAAAAATAAAAATTCCAAGTTTCTTCTTCAATTCCCTCCATTTTATTTGGAGAAGTGGTATAAATTGTTTAGATTAATTTATTTTTAAATGCCTTAATGAAGTTGTTTCTATTTGTCAGAGAACAGTGATAAAGACCAAGAGTGTAGAGTACATGCCATTTTTCCTCTCCTTTTTCCTATTGCTCAATGCTGTTGGTTCACTTTTGCTATTCTCCTCATGGACTATTATGTCATTGTAAGTTAATTATCTCCATATATATATAGATATCCCTTCACTCTATTTATTATCTATTTTATACATAAAAGTTGCTCAATAGTGTTTATTTTTTTTATTTTTTTATTTTACTTTATGCAATTATATATATTGGGGGCAGCTACAAGAAGAAATATCATCTAGTTTAATTAGGCTTTGTTTGTGTTAAAATATATAATTGAAAAATAATTGAAAATTCGAATTAAATCAAAAATCAAAATTTGAACTAATTTGATGGCTAAGGCGTGTGTTCAATGCGCTGCTTTAAAACATAAATTTCACCCACATCTAGTACCGTTATTCATGGTATAACGCTGAAATCTGCCCCGAGTATTCAACAGCAATCACTCCAAAACCAATACAAATTGGAAGGTTTTAGAATTTAGAATAAGTTTCTGACTAGCTAGATTCCCTTCATACAACTACTATTTGATAAATCAATGGCTTAGATTGATTCGACATGTACTTCAAAAAAATTTTTAGCATACAAACTAACATTTGAAATGTTTTAAATTAGGTGTCAAATTCAATTGGAATATTGTCAAGCTCAGCCCAATTAGTATAATCTACATGATTTATAGAAAAAATTCTTCTTCACTTAATATTAAACCACAAGAAGTACTTAGAGAAATTGTTATGTTCTTTAGGTAAATTATTTGTGTATAGATATATTCATAATATTTTTTGTAATAATAATAAAATAGCTTCTTGTTGAGAAGTAATTTACCCCACAAAAGTAATTGAAGCTAAGTTTCCGCTGTGCCCCGCTCAAATGCTAAAATTCTAACATAGTAATTGTGTGTTCTGAATATGTGGATGCAATGAACCCAAAATTTCAACTTGGGCTAGCCATTTTCAAGAAGAAATTAGGTGTATTAGAGCGGACCCAAGTAGTCACATATGGTATGAGAGCAAACCCAAGACCTACCACAATGACGTCAGGGCTTTAATAGCCAAATATCTTACATCGTTAGTGTAATGTAGGGATTTTTGGTATATATATACGGGGGCAATGAACCTAATTTATAACTTTGGCGAGCCATTTTAGGTGAGAACTCGGGTGGCTACATTTTGGGGAAAAAAAAAGTCTTAGTAATTTTTTTTTCTTCTTTATCACCCAAAGAATTTTGTTTTCTTTATTAAAAAAAAGGGAAATAAACAAAACATCCAATTCATTTTCTAACTTGTAGCAAAAATCAATTATTTCTCTTACCATTTTTCATTTTGTTATCCAACGGAATCTCTAAGTACGTGCAATATGTACCCCTCCTTATTGTACATAATGTGAATGAACTGGGGTATATATATATACAACAATTATTTTGTAAAAGCCATGACATAACACCACATGAAGTACATGATATGTTACAGATAATATTCAAGACGCTGTAGCAATAATACACACCTCTTGTACACAAAATATACTTGTCTCGCCCAAATAACAAACCAATAAAATATACTTTACAACAATGAAACATGAAAGAAAAAAAATAAAAACAAAGCACACAAACAGTTACCTTTCCCTCGGTTTGAACCATGGCTCTATTCACAACATTTTACACAAAAAAAATAAAAAAAATAAAGCCAAATTGTGAAGCAGCATTGTCAGCTTACTTATTGGAAAAGTGGAGTTGCGCGGAATTAGCTCTCGTCAAAGATTTGAGATTTTGCAGCACTTCAGGCTGTTTCAAAGACTAGCGAGAACAAGTTTTTCGAGGGGTCCCAGATAAAGAAATGCGGAGTTGGATACGTAGTCTTAATTTGTCCATCGAGTTTGAAGCGCATGTGTTCTAATGACGGCTTTTTTACCTGATGCTAATGATGAAGACGCACTTGAGTGTTTCTCAAAAGTTAATGGTTCATCCGCCGCAGTGAAGTTCAGGGCGCGGCCTTTAATATCTTCTGTACCCTAATATTAATAAAATCAAACAAGTGGAATAGACAAGTAAGCCCATTAATGCAAATTAAACAAAGACAAGCAGGCACAAGAGATTGAAGCATAAAGGTACCTTTGCAGTTGTTTCAGTTAAAACATTCACTGCAACCTCATGACTCTTCAGTCTGCGGCGCTGCTCGGGTGATTCTTGCCGTACAATATCTCTTCCCATGTCTTGAAGCAACTGATGCATCTGCAGTTTGCTATCTCGATCAATTGTCAACAGACGCCTATGCACTAGTGTTTGAATTCCAGTTCTTGCATTGAAACCATGTTCATTTAGTATTGTAGTTACATGATTTGCGTCCTTGCCAAGAAAGAAACACGCGATGTGGAGAAAAAGGTCCTTATCTTTGTCATGATGTATAGAATCCAAGCTCACTTTAAGCCTATTTATGACTTCATGTCGGGGAATTAATTCGATTTTCTCAATTACACTGCGATATACACTTAAATCACTGCTAAATAGAGAAGAGCCCAAAACTACAAGAGCTAAGGGAAGCCCACCACAGTGAATCGCCAATCTTCTAGCGAAATCCTCGTAGCCTGTAACAGGATGGTCACTTCCGAAAGCATGGAGGCTAAACAGCCTAAGTGATTCTTCTTCGTCTAAGGGCCCTACCACATACTGATTGTGAACTTTATAACGTCTTAGCAACTGCATTTGCCTTGTTGTAACAATTATTTTACTGCCGGGACAAAACCAATCTCTGTTTCCGATTAGTGCATGCAATTGGGACAACTCATCTACATCATCAAGAACAATAAGAACTCTTTTACGTCTAATGGCATTTGTAATCAATAGTATCCCATCATTTACGTCATAAATACTCATTTTTCCTCCTTTCTTCTTCTTTGGTAGTATACGTGAAAGAAGTTGTTCTTGTAGACGGAGTAAACCATCCGGCTTTCTGGAATACTCTCCGATATTGGAAAGGAAGCAACTCCCTTCGAATTTATCGTAGTTTGAGTTGTATACCGACTTTGCAATGGTTGTCTTCCCGATTCCACTCACCCCACAGACCGACACAATGCTTACATTGTTAGTTGGCTTGTATATTCCATATTGGTAGGGAGGAACACCTGGCATGGGACGACGATGGTGAGATTCAGGTCAATCTATCAGCACAATGTCAAAAGTCGAAATTAAAATGTAGATATTATATATCATATATATGAATACATACATATATATATATATTCAAATTAATAGGACTATTGAAGAACATTAATGTACATAACATGATTATATTATCATTATAACGTCGTTGTATAAGAGTATTTCTTTATCAAATTTTCCTATCAACGTTGTCGGAGGGTAGTGCTCATTAGGGCTACCTGGCATGCAAGAGAGAGATGATAGCTAGCTTCTAGAGTTGATCTGTTCCAGACTACAACACAGTAATGATGGATAGAAGAGGGTAGACGGTCGAGGGCGGAAGAAAATGCCAATCCTAGAGCAAGAGGGAGTTGAGAGAAGTATCTTGTTTTAGTTGTACGATTGCAGCTAATATATACCAGCAGTTATAGTTGCCTGATTTAGTCCATACATTAGTATCACTCGTGATAATTCACAACTTGGGAGTTCATCTCTTGTATAGAGATGTTATAATGGACAGAGAAGTCACTAAATAAATCTTCAACTCTCTCTCTTAGACGTAGGAATGGCCAACAACCCCGTCCAACGGCAGTGGTAACACATGAGGTCATGACTGAGGGCATGTAGGTGTATGGGGGGGGGGTTGCACCCTCTGGTGTAATCACATTTTGGTAAGCTTCTAGGCATGTGGATCCATGGGGTAAAGGTCAAGGGGTGGTACCCTTGGAAGCAGAAGGCAACACATAAGTGTAGACATGGCGTTAACATAGGCATGAGCCTCTAGTATCATACTGAAGCCATACAATATCACATTATATCGACTTTTCCATATCAAATCTATGCAACATAGGCTGCAAGTAGGCAGCTTAGCTCGACCTTTTCATTATTTATTTTATATTACACTTCTCAGTTGTGGTTGAATTGTAAAATTGTCATGCTTTTTCAAAAGGTAAAGTTGGATATTAAATCTCTAAAACGTAAACTTCCACGAAGAAGTATCATGTATGGAAACATCGAAGTGTTTATCATTTTTGTGCCTTAATCCTCTTAAAGCACAAACCTTCTGCCTAGGTACGCTTGTAAACGCCCCTTTAACAACTATGTGCTAGCCTGATGCATAATAAATTTTTCTTTGATTTCATCGTAAAGAAGTCTACCTTATATTTTGTTACATTGCACACATTTTAAAGTCTTCATATCTTTTGTACTTTCTTCGATTTCATAAGCAACAACACTTTTGTAAGAAAATCAAAAAGTAATTTTTGCCTTGCTAATTTGAGTGTATTGGGGCAAAAGTTTACCATATTTTGGTACATATGTAACATACATAAACTGATAGGAAACTTGAAATATAATCTTCTTGCAGCCCGCAATTCTTAGTTAATTGTCGATCCTAAAGGGCTTGCTACAAAAGTGAATTAAAGAAAATTCTAGATTTTTCTTTGATTTTGATACCCAAGACCAATACGCGCGCATTATAATGAATTACCTTGTTTAGTCTTATCTTCCTTTAGCATATCTTTGTTGATGATGAGGCCTTTATCTTCCTTTAGCAAATCTTTGTTGATGATGAGGCCTTCGGTTCTTGTAGCCTAAATAATAGACAAAGGAAATGCTTAGCCTATGATAAACATTACGCAAGAAATCATGAACATGAAATATATATATATATAAAGCAATTTTTTTTTCTTTTTTTATCTTCTTATTTTTCGACACTGACAACAAAGCCACAATCTGCTGGGGTGCCCACAATTCTAATCAAACCACACAAAAGATTGATCCAGTGAGGAGTTGATACCTCCTTTCACGTAATCTTTTGTGCACATCTTTTTTAAGTGTAGCATTACTCTGATATTATACTTGAATGTAATTGGGTTCTTTTGAATTGACACGGATTGAATATGATACTAATTAAGTCAAATTTGTGTTAAAGAAAACAGTGACAAAAATAACTTGCACTGTTTATTTTACCTATCACTACTATGAGTCAATAAAAAGATTGAGTTACGAATGCAACAAATATGCTTTAGAGTACTCAGCTCATAGTGTTGCTGTAAGGAGGCATATATGAGAAATGCTAGTTTACAGAGAAGTAAGGAAACGCGATTGGTATTATCGAATAAGTAAGTCGAAAACTACCTGATTCTCAAGAGAGGGTTGATTAAGGGAGTTTCCAGATTGTTTTAGTCGATCCATCAAATGGACGAATACATGATGCAAATAATTTGTTTCATTGCTGCTCAAGTCCAGTGCTTTTGAACACTGGCTTTCATCTTCGACCTTGCACATATACTTACTGTACTTGTCCTCGGGAGAGAGATTATCGAGCTTTGGGCAATTATAAACGAGTATCTTTTGTAGCTTCTGTGGGATGATTAAACCACTGGAAATGCGGAGCAATTCAGGTAGGTGTATGAGTAATATAGTCTGCAAGCTCGGGAGAAATGCATGATCAGCTTCCAAGAGGCCAGGTTCCACACTTACTAGGCTTTGAATCTTGGGACAATCTTTAACTATAAGCTCTTTCAAGTTTACAAGATTACACAGCAATGCTGGGTTGAAAATGGTGATCAACTCAGGGCATGTATGAAGCGCCAAGATTTCTAGATTGGACAAACAACCTGTAACAATTGGACCTTTCCAAATGCATTGTAAGTTCTTCATGTGATGAACACTCAAGTAACGTAGCAATTCAAGAGCAGGTTTTCTATCATTTGCAGTAGCGTTATCTCCTTCTTCATAGAAGTCACTTCCGTCAATAATAGTTTCCATCATATTGCATTCCACAATCAAGCAGCACACGAGAAGAGACATCTCCTGGATCTTGAATACAGATAACTTTTCAAAAGTCCAGTGGCGATCAAGGAACAAAGACTTAGCATGTTCAAGTGCCTTGCCAACTACATCCGTGTTTCCTTCTCCATTAACATACTTCAAGCATTTCTCGGATTTCTCGTACTCACTCTGAAGATCATCTGGCAGACAAATTACAATATCCGACTCATGGCGGCCCACAATCAACCTAAAGTTCAATAAAAATTTGTACACATTCCTTGGGAGTTGCAGGAATTGTTGTAATAAATCATCTGTCGGAAAGTACAATTTCAGTATTTTCAAGTTTCCCAATTCTGACAACTCCTCGATGATAGCTTCTGCCTCTACATCCCACCACTCGCAGTCCGGATCCACATGAATACTTAATTCCTTCAGGCGAGATAATTTAGATAATGCTTTCCTTGGGATAATTGCCTCAATCCTTTTTCTTCTTATGTAACTGTCTGCGTATCTGTACAAGGACACCTGTTGGAAAACAAAATTTTATTATTTATGTAAATTGACAGTTTACTAATTTTAATGTGGTATTGTTTCATTGCATGTCTTTGGTTAGAACATATCTAATTTTCAATTTAGTAATTGAGTCATTCCTTATTTAGTTATTTCCTTTTGTTTCCTTTCCTATATTCTTGTTTTAGGGTTTATTCGTGACCTATTTATTTCCCCTTTGAGCAATAATTTTGGAACATACAATCTGGAGAACATGTATTGAGGACTCACTGACATATTACATGTGCATTGGTCAGCAGTAAACTTTGAGTATATTCTACTTATAACGGACTAAATTCACTGACCACTAACGTAGTGGCGATACGTCATTGTAATAACACATTCACAAAAGCAATTAGAACAACAATTGTCAATATATGTATAATATTGGTTTCAAACAATACCTTCAAGCATTCCAACTGAAATAGATCTCCAATTTCCTCGGGCAGACATATTAACTCAGTTCCTTCTAGATCAAGCACCTCCAGATTCTTAAGAGCTTTGATACTAGCCGGTAGTTCCATCAAGATTTCATCACCTCTCAACAAGAGTTGACGAAGTTCAACCAAACTGGAAATTGTATCAGGCAATGATTCAATGCTCTTATTCGACAAATCGAGAGCTCTAACTGCGTACATGCCTTCAAGCTCTGAGAGTGGAATGTCTGTCATATCAGATATACGTTCGAAGAACGAGTTTACCGGATTAATGAAGCTTGGATTTTCCGGCACCTCATTCGAGCTCGATCCTTCTCCCTCCTGATCCTTAAGTAACCCGACATCTATGACACTAGCTGCTTCCACTTTTTCAATAAATGTTGCACGAGCTATAATATTGTTGACGGTGCCTGATACCACTTGGGACCCAATTGTGTTAAGTTTATCTTCAGTCATTTCAATAATTGTTTGAATGCAGCTTGATTCAACTCTGAGGATTAATTGCAATGAAAATCGAAAATTAATAAAGTGAAATGATGACAATATCATATTGAAATGCTTTACAGATTCTAAAAGGGGTGTATTCAATTTAGATTCTATAGTTTTTTTTTTATTTTGAAAGTCCATCGGTATTCAATTGGGATTTTAAAAAGTCTTTTAAAATCTTATGCTATTCAATTATGATTTTAAAAAGTCTTTTAAAATCTTGTGGTATTCAATTATGATTAAAAATAGTCTTTTAAAATCTTATTGTATTCAAAACTCAATAAACTTTGAAGGATTTTATAAGTTCATAGATTTTGATGGATTTGGGAGTGTTTTTATGAATAACAAATCCACCAACAAATCTTCTCTCGAGTGAAAGATTTTACATGGATTTCTTTTCCGTCTTTCTCCCAATCCTAGGTATTATTTCTTCTTGTCTCTATAATATATTAACCATTTCACTCCATTCTCTTTATCTAAAAACATCTTCTTTTCTCAAATCATATGTATTATTTTTTCTTTGTCTCTATAATCTATTTAAATCCCTCTAATTCATTCACTTTTATCTAATAAATCTTTTTTCCAGTTTAAATACGGCTACATTCAAAGTTTTAATTATCCAATTAGTTATATTATTCCGAAACTATAAAGATGTTGGCCACTTTATTTTTTTTTCTCTCATTTTATGATTTTTTTTAGATAGAAGATGAAGATTAGAAAGAAATAGAAAAAAAAAACAATCCATTAGGTTTTTAGACTTGATCCAAACTGTTTGCGGCGGATTTATAATTTGCATATTACTTTAAAGTTGTAATCAAAATTCTTTTATTATTTATCCTTAAATATTTTATTATAACTAGTTTTTATGCACATGCGTTGCACGTGATTGTAGTGCTTGAATTTGCACAGTAAATTTCATATCAAAGATCTTGGTAATTTAAAATATTTTCTCGGCAATGAGGTTTCTTCTTCCAAAAATAAGATTTTTATTTCCCAACAAAAATATGCACTAGAGATTATTAAAGATGTAGGCCTGTTAGGCACGGTTCCAATTGATACGCGTATGGAAAAAAGGTTAAAATTATCTGATAAAGGCAAATTACTCAAAGACCATGGCCGTTATAGAAGATTGATTGGGCGACTAATTTATTTGATAGTCTCACGGCCATATATTACCTCTGCTGTCCATATACTTAGCCGATTCATGCGTCAGCCAACAAAGGCTCACATGGAGGCATCACTTAGAGTAGTGTGTTATCTCAAGAATGCCCCAGGTTAAGGTCTTCTTTTCTCTTTCATTAACGACTTCAAAATAAGAGCCTATTGCGATTCAGATTGGGCAGGCTATCCTATTACTAGAAAATCCACCATGGGATATTGTATATTTCTTGGACCTCCATTAATTTTTTGGAGATCGAAGCATCATAAAAATGTATCTCTTTCATCAGCTAAAGCAGAATATCGTGCTGTGACTAGAACTTGTTGTGAGCTAAATTGGTTGTGATATTTAATTAGAGATTTGAGCGTAGTGCATCATGAACCTACTTTACTATATTGTGACAATAAGGTGGCATAACACATCGCAGCCAATCCCGTCTTTCATAAGCGGACAAGGCATATCGAAATGGACTGTCACTACATAAGAGATAAAATTTAAGACGGTTATGTTATTGACAAGCATGTAAATTTGGGGCATCAATTGGCAGACGTCTTAACTAAGGCTTTCAGGAAAGGGAATTTTGTTCCTATGATAAGCAAGTTGGGACTGCATGATATCCCTTCTCCAACTTGAGGGGGAGTGTTGAGAAAATATCTTAAGCTAATATTAGACTTGGTTGAAATAGCAGTGTATTTTTAGTCTATAACTATATTTAGTATTAGTTATTTTTAGTCTTTTGTTAGTAATGATAGTTAGCTAGTTAGCTAAATATAGGCCGTAAAGATTGTATACATACCTCACTTGTAGTTCAATGAAAGTAACTCATTCAAACTTTCAATTTCAATTACTTCATCTTTTCCCTTTTCCAATGGCCGATGGGATTAATTAAATTAGCCCTTGTCGATCCGACCTGAACAATGGATCCCCAGCCTCGGGACGAATGGATAATCTACTTAGGCAAATCAAAAGGGTAAAAACATGAAGCACGATCATACCTATGGATCAAATGATGTCATGTCACCCTAAACACGCCACGTCGAGGACACACATCTTCCTCGCAAGTTCAAGATGCCTAAGCTGGCCACCTAAGCTAGACACATGATACAATTATGTCATGAAACGTCACCGTGTTTTAAATGAAGGACACTATAATGCCTTCCTGAGCACTCTCAGACAGTCGGCCCAGTAGTGGTACAACTCTAAGAAAGTGGTCGATTGATTTGTTAGGAATATTTCAAAGTTATAGGGGTTCGCCCCCGGCCTCCCCCCACAAAAATAAAAAATAAAACAAATAATTTTTTATTTTTTTTGAAAAATGAACATGTATGGTGCCCCCAAAACTAATTAATATATGTATGGTCCAACATGTGATATTAATAGCAATTACAATAAGAAAATTGTCTTTAATTAACTAAATATTTACGAGAAAAATATATATTTATCATTATAGGTCACATTTAATAGTAAAATATTTAGAAATAAACAAATACATGAATGCGATTATTATAAATATTAAAAATATATATTTCTCACTGTTGAATGTATTATTTTACAAAAATAAAATAAAATATAATCTTTAATGACAACATTGGAGCTAAATTTATTTATTTTTGTTGCTAAATCGTTTATTTGAGCAAAATATCACTACCATTTTTATTTTTATTTTATAATACAAGTAATATATATATTTTTTCTTTCTCAAAGACCAATTCTTTGTTCCATCCTTGTCACTAACCCCAAACAACCTTCTTGAACAGTCAGTTAATTACCTACTTAGTGGTCCCTCCCAAAGGGTTTGTATCCCTCATTTTGTCTCAGCTGTATTTTAATATAGATCCGAACTAAAGTGGGTGTTCTCTTTTACATCCATTCATCTTTCTACACAAATAAAGTCATTGATATTATTGGAGAAAATCAAGTAAATATGGGATAAGAAAGAACTAGCTCGAGGTGGGTAGGAAGAAAGTTTACATATCTAAAAAAATATGTAGCAACAACAAAACAAATTGAAAAGAATTAAAGTTAGCCATTAATGTAAAATGAAGGAAATTTAAAGCAACAAACTCCAAATTAAAGTGGTGTGGAGCAGATGTTGATGACAAACAGAGGTTGAAGATAAACTGGTGTATCATGTAGCTGATGGAGCCAAAATTTCACTTTTTGGGGTGGGGGTGTTGGGGTTATTGAGTGGCTGGGGGCGTGGGTTATATATATATATGTGTGTGTAACCTGTAGTAAAAAGAAAATGTAGGTTTTTGATTCGAAATTTTTTCCCAAATAGATATTTTAGTATCAATTTTCTTTTTTCACTTCCATGTCTCCATTAAATATTTAGCGGCAAAACGTATTTTTGTGCTACTATTTTATAACATAATTACTCATTTTTAGAGAAAAAATTGCTTTTATCCTGCACGTTTACCCACAAAATATCATTTTTGTGGTGTCAACTAATATATATTAATACTAAAGTTTTGGGTATCATAAGGTAAAACTTATTATTTATGTTTGGTGGGCAATAGTTAATTTTCTAAAACAAAATAGTGGAGGGTCGAATCCTTACAGTAGTAGAATTTTCAGAGTTTCGGGGAGGGGGAGCTAAATCTATCCTTGATGGGGCAGAGTCGTTAGGCCTTGTTTGGCATTGCAAAAAATTGGGATGAGTTTACAAGATTTGGAAGGATGTGATCGGGTGAGAAGAAATTTTTGTTGCCGCATACCTTTAATTATATCCAAGAAAAAAAAATGAACTTTTTTCTTTGATATTGATGATAATTTATAATTGACAATACAACTTTTCTATATTTGTAAGGAGTGTACACACAACCAACACAAAACGGGTGGATTGTATACAATTACTGAAATAGGTGGACACATAAACAATTTGATGCCACATCTTTATGGATTGAATATGTGACCTCCTTTTTACGAGAACAAGGATGAGCTAACTAAGGAGGCATTTGATAAATAAACTGAAAACTAAAAAAACTGTTTGTTTAGTTCTGAAAACTGTATCTGAAAAAATTTTGTTTGTTTGAATATAACACATCTAAAAACTGAATTTTATTTAGTATGACAATCTTGACTTTATTAATTTATTTGGATCACATGATTGTAAAATGTAAGAGGGTAAAGTAAGTATTTTACGCTCTTTAAAACTAAGTTTTCAGTTTTAAGTGGTGAATTTGCCACTTAAAACTTTTGATGAAAAATTTTAAGTGGCAAAAATTATGTTTTCAGATTTAAGTTTTGGTTAACAAATAACTTTGAAACTACTTAAATCTAAAAATTTTAAATTTTTAAATTTAAGTGGTGCAACCAAACAACCCCTAATATACAAGGTGAAAAAAAACAGAAAAAAGAAAAAGAAAAGCCCTAACTTGAGACATTAAAAAGAAAGATGGAGACTTTTAATTTAAAACTATGAGTACATCTAGGGCAGTTATTTCGCAATTATGTTAAAACTACTAATTGCAAAAAAAAGTTAGTCTGATAATAGGAAAGTTTCAATTTTACCCCCAATTCAAAATATTGATACTGATTGAAATGAAATGTTACATCTAATAACAATAAAAATGAAATTTGTACCCCTCTAATTTTTTTTCCATAAAAAAAAAAGGAAAATGATATTAGCATACCACAATTGTCTTAAAGCACTCCAAAATCATTTTTAGTGACACTTATATAGATCTTTTGGGACACTTTTTATGTCACTAAAAATAATTTTGGAGTGCCTTAGTACAAATGCGGAGTGCTAATATCATTTCCCAAAAAAAAACCCAAAGCGAAAAAAAAAAATGAATAATACAGGCACATGCAGCTAACAAACACAACAAGCGTTAAACCACCAGGTAATTTATCATTTTTGTTAATATATCTTTTTGTTTAAATTAAATTAAAAATATAAAATAATAACAAATTTCAACCTCTTTTCAAACTTAGTCATACTTTTAATTTTATCCTATAATTTATTTTTTTAAATGAAAATACGTGCAGCTCTTGTTGCTAAGAGTATTAAATAAGCATACATGTATGTATATATGGGGGACTTAACATTTTATTTAATCCATGAAGAGTATATGTTATCCCCAGTCTATGATCGAATTGCCTATCATATATAAAATTTCACACGTTACCTAGCTAGTGTATATATAATTATACATATACATAAATTTTAAGTGCGGATCAATTTGTACGGACTGAACTTTTGTGATATTTTTTCATCGCTAAAAACATATCTCCAAGAAATACGAATCGATCTAAAAAGCCCGGTTTGTATGGATCGATCTGTACAAGAAATACACAATATATATATATATATATGCACCTTAGTCTAACGTTTTTTGATATGTAAAGTTTTGTTTTTGGCTTTCAAAAAAGATACGTATACATACACGTTTTGTGTTAGAACGGATTGCAAATAGATCATATCTATATATCTATATCTAATTTGTTAATCAAAGTTTATGATTCTGATAAAAATCCGATCCATTGACAGGCCTAACATTGATGTTTGTAACTCTATGTATGTAACTATGTATATATACACATATACACATGTAGCTCTACAAAATGCTTCATTTCTTCAGTTTAGTTAAAGAACATATATAATTTCCCTTTTGAGGGATAAATGTTTGAATTTTTTCACGAAATTTTGGGGAGATGATATACTCAAAAATGATGGAAATGATCTGCATGATATATAAATTCTATAAAATATCATCAAAAAAATTTAACCATTTACCTCATGAAAAAATATAAATACATTCTTTAACTAAACAAAGCACGTGCATTTTGGAGACCGGTTGTATATGTATATATTATATGAATTCCACAACCATTTGTTTAAATTTGGAAAGATAAAATTAAAAAATAAAAGGTTTGAAACAACTTACTTAGTATCATCATCATCTTGTTTTTTCAAGACAAGCCCAGCAAACTTTGTAGCTTCTCTAAGTGCTTTGCCCCACTCCTTTATCTTGTTTTCCCTCTCGCCATCCTCCCGAAATCTGGCAAATGTTTCTGAAACATTTCCGGTTTGTTGTTCCAGCTCGGCTTGATCAACATCCCAGAACATTGGCAGAAATAGGTGTCCAAAAATCTTCTTGGATTGAAGGATCATCACGAGTTCATCAAGACACGATTTTGAAGAAATGTAATTCTTCGAAAAGAAAATTATCGTAATCTTTGACACTTGGAGCGCTTTCCTTAATTTTGGCTTAACATCTTCTTCTTCCCCTTTCAAATCATCATCATTTGACCTATTTCTAAATACCCGAAATCTTTTGGACTTCAATGCTTCGCAGATTTCATTGGTAAAAACTTTAGCATCGCGATCGCTGAAACTACAGAAAACATCGTACTCGTAAATTAGAAAAACGGAACCTTCTTCGGCTCCTACGCTAGCATCCATTGATCGAACGGAACTCGATCTAATGGATCAACAATTGAATGAACTAACCACACTGTATTCGTTGAATTTATTGATGCATAAACGTATTTTTAAAACAAAGAAATGGTTAAACAAAGAAAAAAAACAGCAAAGGATAGACGAGGATCTGGCCGGGTGGATGTGGAGACGTCTATATAATAATAAAAATGGTCAAGTGGATAAACCTAACTTTTTGTTACTATATTCAATGACACTTTCACGCTACCTACCTAGGAGTCTAGGACACAAAAATTTTGGTACACCCAGACCAAACAGTTCTAGTTCCATTTTTACCCTTTTGTGTTTCTAAGTTTCTACAAAAAATTTAATATTTTCCATTTAGTTCACATTAAAAATATTACACAAGTGCCAACAGCCTCGTACTTCGCTGATCTTGCCGGGTTGATGTGGAGACCTCTAAATAATAACAAAAATGGTCAAGTGGACAAACCTTACTCCTTTGTACTATATTCAATGATGCTTTCACGCTACTATCTTGCAAGGACAAAAAATAAAAAAAAATAAAAAATTGGTACACCCAGACAAACGCCAGTTCCATTGGTATCTTTTTGTGTGTCTAAATTTCTACACAAAATTAATATTTTCGATTTAGTTCACGATAAAAATGTTACACAGGTGCCAATAGTCTTGTAACTTATTAATATTTTTCTTATCTTCGTAATGAGGCGGTCTTTGATTCAATTCGGATTTGATTCACATCAATGTTTTAAATTGCAGTAGCGTAACGCGTTGCATTTTGATTCCAGAATTGCGTAGCGCTCACAAATTGCGTAATAGTGTAAGCAATTTGAATAATGAATAGTGTAAGAATAAAAAATAAAAAAATATATTATACTAAAGAATATTAAGAAAAATTTATTAAAACACAATATTAATTTAAATAACTATTTTATATATATTTAGATATTTATTATTATTATTATTATTATTTATTTATACTAAGGTAATACTAATAAATAATACATTAAAAAAAACTTTTACAATAAAAAAACACTAGGAATGACTAAATATTGTAAATATTTCATTTGACTAAGGGCACACGAGTCATTTTATAACCTTTACAAAAAATCTAAATGTAAAATATATGCTCTCGTCTTCTCTTTGCATCCTCCTCCTACTCTCTTTTGTCATCACTCATCTTCTCCTTCGTTCTTCTCAAAATCAAAAACAATTCTCTCTCTTAACCCACCCAATACCACCGACTATCCTCTAATTTCTCCTAGATAAAACCCTAATCTGCTGAAACCCACCCACCCAAAGTAGAGCAAGAGCACGCCTCCTCTATTTCGAGCTAGGGTTTCACTTTTGAGAGGAAAAAGAGAAGAAGAGAGAGAAGAACGTCTAGAGGAGGTTAGGGCTTGTCCCCAAATAGCGTAAGCAATCTTCAAATTGCGTAAAATTATGTGCCACATCATCAAATTGTTTAAGCAATTTGATCAAAACGCAACTACAGTCCCACTACATGGCGTTTCACCTCTGGAAAAAGCAATAGCGCACTTTTGCAGGCCACATTGCGAGCTATTGAAAACACTGATTCATATAGATGTGGTTATCGAAACCTTTGTTTTGTCTATCCTTGGTTGTGTTGCTTATATCCATTCTTTTTTTGCGGAATTGTCACTTTGTATCAATATATATATACATTGGCCGACTTAAAAGAGACGGTCATCACTTTAAGAAAAAGGAGGATGTTTCATTCCAACAATAAATGGATGAACTTTTTCATGAAATTTGATAAAGATGATTTTCATAATGAGTATATTAGTTATCTAGGTATAATTTATTTAATATTAAATATAAAAAATATCATTTTAAATTCAAGATATGGAGGAAGCTAATTAAAGTTCAAACCTATTAGGAAACAAATCAGGAAGATATTTGTTTCACGAAAACAAATAGCTAAAAGATATATTTAAGAATAAAGGTCCCTTAACTTATCCTATATATGCCTGTGGTTCAACGGACATGAATTTTATGAGCGAATAGGTTAGAAGCTTTTTGGTGTAGGTTGTATCAATATATCATAATTGAGTGTTCTTTTGGCGTAGGTTTTGAGCAAAGTCATAAGATCGGATTTTTAGATCTCATTTTGAGCAACAATGGCTGAAGACAAGATTCGAACCTTCCGCTAAAGAAGTAATTAAGTTTTACTTGAGGTAAAAGATGGAACCTTCAGAACTTGCTATTCAATTTTTTCAAGATATGATTTGTTTTAATTTTTTAACGATGAAATGTTGTATCCATTTTAGTATATCTATTATTATATGTTTGAATACACAAAATCAGCACAAATTCTTTAATGAATATAGTTGTTTAATTAAGAAGTTCTCACATATATATATATATATGTACATGATTTGGGTGCAACAATTTTAAGGCACAAACATAAATTGAATTTATATTAACTGCCATCATAATTATTTTAAAGGCATGCTCTATTCATCAAAGTTTCAAACCACAATTTTTACTTCATTTGATTAATATAATTCTTTGAATTTTTATTTTTTTAAGAATAAAGTACAGTTATACCTTGCTTAATTTTGAAAATGATTTGTTTTTTTAAGAGGCATCTTTTAATTGCCAATTTGTCACTCATTAAATCTTCAATATTGATCTTTTTTCCGTCTTGACAATAAATTGCATACATGAGGACTTCTTTCCATATAGAAATATATCCCTTATTTCCTTTAAAGGCTTGGCAGAATCTCACGTTGGTCAAGATTTGTTCCTTTTATATCCATTCTTATTTTGTTAACATTAACAAATAACACATTCGTTATGTATATGTGACACCCTGAATACCGTTAAGAGGTTTATACTTCCGAAATTCAGTTAATCACGGAGCCGTACGACGACGGCGGGTGAAATGTATGAAAATTACTACTTCCAAGAAATTTTTCACATAAAGTTATAGTTAAAACCATGTTGAGTTTAAAACTTCTTTTTACAAAATTCTGGCATGTGGAGTCTGTATTCTCGATAAACCAACATGTGAATAGTAATACTAAATTTCATACAAACTTTTCTCATTCAATCACAATATAAATCAACTCCACATATAAAACATTTTACCAAAGTTCCATTTGAAATATAGAGTACATCAAATGCAAAGTCCAGTTCTTATCGTACACATATACATTTACATATAATCCAATTTACATACAATTCAGTCCTTATCGTAAGGACTAGAAATAGTCGGTACGTTAGAGGTATCTAGAATAGAGAATCACGCGCCATCCCGACATTCTTCTTACAAAACTGTTTGGAAATGGGAGTGAGCCAAAACCGGGCTCAGTGGGAACTAATATAAGTTTTATATAGAAAATACATGTTGGAAGGAACATGAGCGAGCATTTTGTACAAAAATAAGACTTTAGATATTAGTAGTGCTCAATACATATAAATAGTGCAATGCAAAGCACACATAGCATGTCAAACCTAACCGCTAGGATACCCATCCTAGTATTTGAAAGCTACCTGAACAAACTAAGTTTGTCCTACCTCTTTAGTCCTCTTATGACTTATATCCATGAATCATATAGTTTAACGAGGTAGCCTACTTTATGTGTTTCATGTAACTAAGATCATTAAATTCCTAAGGTTCGTTATGCTATGGCAATTACTAGTTTCTACAATACTAATGCACATCACAATGCTCATCATTTAGTATTTCAACCAGAGATATAATTGCAACAATAATCATAACAATAATCAAGTAAGGGTCAACATCCTCATATCTCTAGTATAATGCCTCAAGCTTACACCCCGCGGTCACTAGGCTTAGAGCATTGGTTCCCGAAAGACCCCAAGCCCTAAACTAATCACGTCTCCTCCAAGTGAGCGAACCGCCCAGGGACTCGGTCCTTACTTGTAATGCATTTGGAGATAAACCCATGCAAGACAATTTTTTGGGGACAACACTCCAAATACTTAACAATAAGCACGCCTGTACAAGCACGTTCCTCCGAAGATGTAACTACCTTTGAATCTTTCACCTAAGTGTAGGGCTACTACTTCCCGAGACACAGAGTCCCATTGATAGAGCCACACGAACTAATCCGTAAGCCAAGGAAGCTATTAAACGCAGGACTACGAATACTTATCCGCGGGAAGGCAATATACATCAATATGATAACATAACAGATAGCTACCACTGCACTGTACTCGGTAACCCTTTCCTTTGTCCATTTTGGGTGGCTCCACTCCAGCTACAACTAGTACCGGTACTCCCTGCCTTGTATTTATATCCCGGTACCTCCAGCCAGGTATTTATATCCCAGTACTCCCGGCATTAATATGGTGCACATGTATACGTATATAATGGTATTTATATCCCGGTATCTTCGGCCTGGCATTTATAGCCTGGTGCCCCCGGCCTTATTATTATGAAAAGTGAAAATACTATAATTATTGTCTAACTCCAGATATATCAACAAAATCTCAAAATAGGTCAAAACATCAATTAACAACATGTATGTACAACATAAATGTCCCAACATCATTATCAATATCATTATAGCACATGTGATCGCATCAACATCAATATATCCATTCATCATTGATGTATATTTATATACGTATCATAAGCCATATAATCCATCACACGTGTAAAAATCAACATAAGGAGATAAGCATGTCATTCACGTGGCGTGAACAATGAAGTTCATTTCTTTAGCCTTATCGTAATATCAATAATCAAATCTTATGGCCAATAACTTCTTATCGCTTCCTCCTGTTTATGAATGTATTTTATAAGCTTAACTAAAGCCATATAAGTTTAATTATTCATCCGTATTGACGTCGCCACGTCCCATGTGCATTACAAAGCCCAATAGTGTAATTCATATATTTTATACTCTACGTTAATCATTTACCGCATTTTTTGTCATATCAGGGCCATTCATCGTCACTCTTGTAATTCCTACATCCTTCAAGTCTTATTATAATGTAGGAGTATTCGTTCATAATATCTACAAATCAAGTGGTTAAACATCGATTACCTCTTAAGGGCTAAAGATGTCTCGTATGTAATTTCAAGTTCATTATGTAGTTAACAAGAGATGTACTTAATTATAAATATAATCAAAAGGGGTAGTACCCTGACCATTAAGTCCCGACACCATACTAGGTATATTGTGCGTAATTTTAAGGCTCTATGTGTATCTCATATACTACAATATTGTTCTAGCAAAGCTGCATACTAGTCTGAAGGTTTTATACCTATTCTGCATAGTTACATTACGCTAGTATACCTCAACAGTCACCACGTGACCTACACTCTACCAACCCGCACATATACGTCATTTAGGGTGTAATGATGATGATTATATGCAATATATAGTCCATAATCTTCATTTACATATGTATCTCAAAAGTTAGCGAAGACTATTATACGTTCCATGGAGGTTTTGTGTCCACACTTATGATTACGACTAAATATGTGTATTACTTTCTCTAATCATGTTTATTAAGCATTATCTAGCAATTATCCACCATTAATCCAAGGTTAAACAACCCAAAATCAAGTGCTAGCATAAAACCCTAGGTTTTGTACCAAACCCCCACCCCCTAATTTGTATCTAACACTAAATGCAACACATAACAGTTAAGAAAACAAGTTAAATATTATTGTTCCCACCTCATATGATGCTTCGAACCAAGCTTGAAGCTCCATGGAGGAGAATTGGTGGCTAGACCTCATGCTCAAGCTTTCCCTCTTTGAGCTTCAACGGAGGATTGAAGAAGAAGATGATGAATAATGTTTGTTGTGTATGTAATCTTTGAATTTGGATGAGAAATCTACTATAATATCTGACAAATCTCATCTCTCTCTCTCTAAAACTCCCTTAGCATGAAGAAGAAGAGTGAAGCTCGAAATGGGTGAATAGTGGTGATAAAATGTGAGAAAAATGGGTTAAAGGGGTTAAAATTCGACACACATGGCTCCAAGATCGATCTTGGACCTCCTAAGATCGATCTTGGGAGCTTTCAGCCAAAGCTCATTTCACAACACTGACCACTGTTGGTATTTTTGTTATAACTTCTTGCTCGAAACTCGGATTGGGATGATCTTTATGTCCACGAAAAGCTAATTCAAACATCTATAACTTCGTAAGAGGAAGTCTCCCCAAATTATGGATTAAAAATTCTCAGAAATCCTCCGAAGACAGCTCTCTGCCGAATGACAAGATTTTACTAACCGGCCAACTTCGGACGTTGTTTTGACCAACGAGGAGTGCGAATTAGCTTTCGGTCAAAACACAAAATCATAGAATGGTATGAAACCTAAACATAAGAATAAACGATGACTTAATTGGATAAGCAATGGAGAAGTTACGGCCTCTCAAAGATGGCTAAAAACTTAAAAATCGCGTAAAGTCAAAACATACAATTAACAAGCCGATTTTAATTCGAACCACTCGAATTGAGAAGTGATCACTTATAAAAACATAACCCGCCTAATGTGACATGCTACAGGTATCGGATCACCTAAGTGGACCCCAAATCAAAGATCCACCCTTCAAAGTGACGATTAAGCCTTAATAGGACTCAGAAAGAGGAGTAACGTAGAAAATGGGACACGGGGCATTACAGTATAATTAATGTTTGGTGGAGTTATGTTTTGCAAGTGTCTTATTATAACATTTTAAGTACAATCAACATGAGTTGATAAATTTTGATTATAGTATAGCCATAACTTAAGAGGTGTAAATACTATGCGTGTTGCAACCTCTACCTACATAACGGGTGTAATTTACAACTAAATTTGACACTGGTTAATTCAATAGTATGGTTTAAATTTCATAGCAAGATTTATTGTTTTTCTTGGTTATATAAATATTCCTACCTGGTTTAGTTGTATTTCTTGTATTTCAATATTGTGTGTGCTAGTAACTACTTGGACTAAAAAGATTAATTCATTTTAGTACTAGGTTGCATGGATATAAAGTTCGCATTTCATGTGGACGAGTCACTTGTTTAAATGAAATCAAGTATGCCAATTAAGGAGGCTTTGTATGAGCAATGAATGTGATATAATCATTTAAAGTTTATTGCTCATCAAGTATCACATCTA
This sequence comes from Lonicera japonica, assembly GCA_021464415.1. Taxonomy (NCBI): domain Eukaryota; kingdom Viridiplantae; phylum Streptophyta; class Magnoliopsida; order Dipsacales; family Caprifoliaceae; genus Lonicera; species Lonicera japonica. The sequence goes on from CM038467.1 coordinate 35,015,196, forward strand.
AAAAAGTCTTCAGGGTTCAGTCCATGTGATCGATAAAGTAAATGACTTCGTAAATTAAGTTAACTAAAGATTAATTCGTATAGGTACGCTACCTGACAAAAGGTCTTAAAAGACTGACTGTCACAATCGCTTAAGATCTTTTCTCTGTCTCTTAGGTCTTAAGTGACTAATTGTCAGTCACTTAAGTATTTTCGCTTAAACCCAATGGTTATAGCTCTTAAGCGACTGAGAAATATGGCTCCATCGCTTAGGAAACTCTTAAGCCACGAACTCAAACTCCGTCGCTTAAGGCTTAGGCGACTAATGGTAAATAACTTAGTCGGTTAAGCTAGGCCATCTTAAATGACTAACAATGGCTTTGTCAGTCTTTTAAGCTCAATCACTTAAGAGACTAACAAAGCCTTGTCAATTTCTTAAGCTGGCCACTTAAACCACGTACATAGGTGAGTTCACTTAAGCCACTGACAATGGCAATGTCAGTCGCTTAAGTGAAGAAGCATCACTCCACCAGAATGTGTAATTCTAGTAGCCTGCAGGTTTGTCAAACCTGCAATTCAAATCATTTCACACCTGCAATTTAAACTAATTCACTGCCAAACTTGCGAGTCAAACCAATACGATTTCAATAACAAGTGTTCACATAGAAAGTCATACACATATAAAAGTGTATAATTCACAAACAACATACAAACATTAAATGTGGGTCACTTACAACATTGAAAACTTGTTCAAAAAAATACAAGTATAATAACAAAAGTCGTGAAAGTATAAATTTGGTTAAATAAACAAGTTCACCTCTGACTGGTGTTCGAACCAGTCACCGCCTCACAGATCTCCTTAAGCTGCCTCACGATCTTATCCATATTCCCTATTTTTTATTCACGAAATACATATATACAAAATTATATATATATATATATATATATATTATTTATTATAAAAATTTATATTATATAATTTTCTTCTATATATTAATATATTTTTATAATAAATATTTATATATATAATATAAATATATATAATAATAAATAAATAGTTTTCAACACTAATTAACTCAACCTAGATATGAACACAAAATTTAGTAACAAATTAAGATGAATGAGAGAGATTATACTAACCTAGAGATCAAATAGAAGGCAATAACAAGGCCTTTGGTGATGGAAATGGTGATTTGCACCTCAAAATGGCCCAAAAATTGCCTCTTTTCCGACCAAAATGCATTATTAGAAAAGGCTCTGTACTTAAAAAAAATACACTTATGCGACTGAGAATGCAATGTTAGTCGCCTAAGTGAGATCTTAAGCGACTGACAATATGCAAACTTAGTCTCTTAAGCAGTTTAGTCAAAGTCCTTTGACTTTGACTAAAAATTATCGGTGGAAGCTTTTAAGTGACTAACATATGGATCTCAGTAGCTTAAGATCTTTTAAACGACGAACATAGGTAAGTCTCTTAAGTGTAGTCACATAAGGTCTCTTAGGCGATTAACAAAGGATGGTTGTTGAAGTAATGTCACTTAAGAGACTCCTAGGCGACCAATTAACTCTAATCGCTTAAGTGTAGTCGCCTAAGCATGTTTAAGCCACGGACTGTAATGTTAGTCGCTTAAGAAGTGCTTAAGCGACTGATGGAAAAAGTCAGTCTCTTAAGATGATTTCTAGCCTAGTGGTAAGTCCTAATAAGGCTCTTGGTAGAACCTTAGTTATGAAACTTTCATGCATGAAATATAATAATTCTAGGAGTGTGTGAGTGAGTGTGTGAGAGAGTGTGTGTGTATGAATACATTAAATATATTAAATTAAGGTCATTGTTAATTAACGAGAGTATAAGAAATGGCTTGAAAAGAGAAGTAATCTCTTTTCTTACATGTGTTATGAATCTAATTAAGTTGATACTTGTAATAATGCATGGTGGAATGATTCGGGTACCAAATCCACGTTGCCAATAACATACGAGGATTTTAAAGGTTGGTTCTAATTGGATCTCGAAACATCTTTTATATTCAATTAATTTTCATAAATTTAGTTTATATTTAAATATTATTAGTACTATGGGATTTCAAATGTGTTTTTGAACAATTCTTATTTTAGTTTACTTAAAGGCGGTACTTTTATTGGAAATAGTTTTCTAATTGATGGTTTATTTAAGTTAAAGTCAGTTCCTACTTTGAATATAATATCTTAAACATATATTATGGTATTGGCACTAAGCAGTATATCATTAACAAGTGCTCCTATAAATTATGGCACGAGAGATTATGACATATCTCTATAAATATAATCAAGAGATTAGTAAAGAATGGAGACCAATCAACTCTAGACTTTACTAATTTTCATACTTGTGTGGACTCCATAAAAGTGCCAAGAGGAGTTCAAAGATTTTTTAGATTATACATAATGGCATATGTGTACTATTTCTACTCCATGCATGAATGAGCAAAGTTACTTTCTCATTTATTATTGACTATTCAAGATTTATGTATCTCTATTTCCATACGATAAGGCGGAAGCACTATATGCTTTCAAAGATTTATGGAAATAGAGAAATAGAATGAAAATAAAATTAAAGTTCTAAGGTCAGACAGAGGCGGGGAAGATTATGAAAGGTACACAAAAAAGGGAAAAATACCAAGTCCATTTGCTATGTTCCTTAAAGATGAAGGCAATATGCACAATATACAATGCTAGACACAAGGCCATGAAACAGTGTAACTGAAAGGAGGAATTGTAAGTTTATGGAAATGATAAGAAGCATATTGAGCAACTTTGGTCTTCACATAAATTTATGGAATGAAGCCTTGATCTTAAACAAAGTTCCATCTAAATTTCTTCCTAAAACCCCTTTTTAAATTTAGAATCGTTGGAAACCAAGTTTGAGGCATTTACACATGCGAGGCTATCCAGTTGAGGTTAGGGTCTACAATGCACAATTAAAGAAATTGGACCTAAAGAGAATTAATGGATTTTCATAAGCAATCCCATAAACTTTAGGGGATTCACTAAATTTGTTGAAAATCATAAACTTAGTGGGAGTGAAGTTTGTTGGAATTTGAAGTTTCAAAACTTCAAAAGAACTCCCCATTAAAATATAATTAATTATTATTGTGATAATTATTTGGATTTAATTTATATTTGTAACTCTTGATTTTATTGTCTTTAATTTTGTTAATAAGAGGAATTATTGCGTTTTCAATTTTATAATTAATTTGCTTGACCTCTACTACTATAAAAAGGGTGGTGAGGCTTTCATTTGGATATAGATGAATATAAGGAAAAAAAACATATACGAGTCTATTTTCTCCCATACCAACATTTCTTCCTCTCATACTACTTTGTCCTATATACTACTTATAATAATTTTTTGGCAATTTGAACTGATTGGCTTTATTTTTGTCTTCATGTAGACCACATAGAGGAGGCTTTACTGAAAGCTATACGGATTTTATCTTTAAGACTTTATTGATCGCTAGTACCCACATGTATGAAGATGATAAAGTCTTTACGACAGCGTGATTTATCGTGACTCTTATACAGGCTAGCATATTCTTTCATCTTATTTTAGTTTTTACTATTTTTGCTTGCTAGATAATAATCTTAATTAGTTTTCCACAAAACTTAATATTCTAATTTTGTATATGCAGAACTAAATTTCTAACAAACTTTCTCGTAAAGTAGAGTTTAAGGAAATGAAAGAACTTGTTGAATTATTCTGTAAACAAGGTGAATTGATTACATTTTAAGAAACGCCATCAAATATTTGTGAACAACAACCAATTAAGGAGGAACTTCTCCATTAAGAACAAGTTCACATAGAACTTGATGTTGCTTCAGAAAATACAAATGAAACAAGTAGAGGTTAGGTGATCTTAAAGAATAAGGAAACTAGTAATTTCCAGTGACTATGTAGTATACCTTCAATAGTCTAACTTTGATGTTGGACCACATAAAGATCTAAACACATTTTCCCAAGCTATAAATTGAGGAAACTCCAACATATGGTATAATGCTATAAAGAAAGAGATGGAATATATGATTAAGATCAAGTTTGGGATCTCGTTAAGTTGCCAAATGGACATTCAGCCATCGCCCACAAGTGGGTCTATAAGAATAAAAATTATGCATCTGCTAATGTTGAATGATATACGACCAGACTTGTAACCAAAAGTTTCACTCAAAATAAAGGCGTTGATTACCATGAAACATTATCTCCATTTTCTAAGAAGGATTCATTTAAGATAATCATGGCCTTGGTAACTCATTTTGATTTAGAATTTTACCAAATGGACGTGAAAAATGACATTTTAAATGGGAATCCTAAAGAGGATGTATATATGAGACAACCTAAAGGTTTCGATAATGCAAAGGAAAGTCACTTAGTTTGTATGTTAAAGAAATCCAAAAATGGCTTAAGAAGGCTTCCCGCCATTGATATTTTAAGTTTCATAACGTTATTACTTTGTATGGATTTACAGAGAACTTTGTTGATCAATGTATGATAAACGCATAATATTGTCATGTTTAAGCTCTTTCCTAGAGTCGCTTGACGCATTTGTTGCTTTAATTCTGCCGAATTACCCGCTTATCTCGAGATTAATGCCTTAGCAAGTGTTGTATCTAACATGGCCCAAGTTGGTGTGTATTTTGTAGTATTCCATGTGTTTGTAGGATTGGAGTACAATGGTGTTGCATAGATTGATCAAGAGCAAGCATAGTAGCTTGCAAATGTGCTGAGTGGCAATGTTCCAGACCCATGATCGATCATGAGCAAAGCCATGATCGATCATGGCTTGCAAAAATTTCTGGCAGAATACTTCCATGATCGATCATGGGCAAAGCCATGATCGATCATGGCCCCGCGAGTGCACCAACTATCTTTTGCTTTTAGCCTTATTTTGGGGAAACTTGTTCCTAGATATTTTCCCTTCTTTAGTTTATTAATTTAAGTACTCCTTTAGCTATTGTTTAGTCTAGGGAGATGAAATATAGATCATTATCTAGTTTTGCACACTTGCAAGTTGGAGAGAGAAGGGAGAGCTCTTGTTCTTTGTTCTTCATTTTTTCCTTGTAAGTATTTTAATTTGTAAGAATGATTTCTTCATCTATAATATTTGTTCTTGCATCTATTATGGAGTAGTCTCTTACTAAGGTTACGGAGGTTGATTGCGATATGATTTTCGGTGATTAATGGCTCAATCCATGTTTAAAGTTTGATAAAAATTTGTGAATCCTCTTCTTTTTTCATCATATCTACCATTTTCAAGCTTTCTAGGTATTTTCATATTAAATGAAGACTTTATATGCATTGTATATTTAGTGCTTGGTTGTTAATGAACATACCACATATTTATATGGTTCTAGAAAGCTTGTGGTCTCTTTCCCCCATCCATGGAGTTTTTCCCTCTTCATAGAAATTATGAATAGTTCTTAAAACTCCATAGATGGGTTATAAATTTGTTTAGCTTATCTTTGATTCATTTATTGATATATTGAGTTCTTCTTACACTTTATGTGATACTTAGACTCTTTATTTTCTACCATAAGTGATAAATGATGAGATGACAAATTTATCCCATAAACTTCATTCCGTTTCATTGTTAGGATTCACTTTATAATTTTCATTCTTTAAGTCATGAGATTGCATACACTTGCTTTATGTTACATCTTTTTATGATGAGTTTGTCATATCTATCTCGGATTAGCTTCATCGGGAATGGGTTGCCTTGCTTCACACCCGTAGCTAAGAGATGGGAACGATAACCTCGTCTTTGGTGGAATGTTGTTTGTTCCTCTCTTGATATAGCTTCAATCCGGGAATGAGTCGCCTAGCGTCACACCCTTTGCTATTGAGAGATACACCAACATTCCCCTTATCTTGAGAAACCTTGTGTTGAAATCTTTGTATGAGCTATCGATTACCGTCGTTTAAATCGTAACTAACCTCCACCTATCTTAGTGCTTTCTTATTAATCTTCGCAACCGTTTTACATTTACGTTGTTTCACAACAAATCCAACTCACACAAAATCTGAAAACCACTTAATCCGTAATCCATTCCATTCCTTTTCACTTATCCCTGTGGTTCGACACTCGGACTTCCGAGACTATATTACAACTTGACGCAACTTAAAATAACGCGCTTTGATAAAGCCCAAGTGCAGGCACGTCAAGTTGTAATATAGTCTCGGAAGTTCGAGTGTCGAACCACAGGGATAAGTGAAAAGGAATGGAATGGATTACGGATTAAGTGGTTTTTAGATTTTGTGTGAGTTGGATTTGTTGTGAAACAACGTAAATGTAAAACGGTTGCGAAGATTAATAAGAAAGCACTAAGATAGGTGGAGGTTAGTTACGATTTAAACGACGGTAATCGATAGCTCATACAAAGATTTCAACACAAGGTTTCTCAAGATAAGGGGAATGTTGGTGTATCTCTCAATAGCAAAGGGTGTGACGCTAGGCGACTCATTCCTGGATTGAAGCTATATCAAGAGAGGAACAAACAACATTCCACCAAAGACGAGGTTATCGTTCCCATCTCTTAGCTACGGGTGTGAAGCAAGGCAACCCATTCCCGATGAAGCTAATCCGAGATAGATATGACAAACTCATCATAAAAAGATGTAACATAAAGCAAGTGTATGCAATCTCATGACTTAAAGAATGAAAATTATAAAGTGAATCCTAACAATGAAACGGAATGAAGTTTATGGGATAAATTTGTCATCTCATCATTTATCACTTATGGTAGAAAATAAAGAGTCTAAGTATCACATAAAGTGTAAGAAGCACTCAATATATCAATAAATGAATCAAAGATAAGCTAAACAAATTTATAACCCATCTATGGAGTTTTAAGAACTATTCATAATTTCTATGAAGAGGGAAAAACTCCATGGATGGGGGAAAGAGACCACAAGCTTTCTAGAACCATATAAATATGTGGTATGTTTATTAACAACCAAGCACTAAATATACAATGCATATAAAGTCTTCATTTAATATGAAAATACCTAGAAAGCTTGAAAATGGTAGATATGATGAAAAAAGAAGAGGATTCACAAATTTTTATCAAACTTTAAACATGGATTGAGCCATTAATCACCGAAAATCATATCGCAATCAACCTCCGTAACCTTAGTAAGAGACTACTCCATAATAGATGCAAGAACAAATATTATAGATGAAGAAATCATTCTTACAAATTAAAATACTTACAAGGAAAAAATGAAGAACAAAGAACAAGAGCTCTCCCTTCTCTCTCCAACTTGCAAGTGTGCAAAACTAGATAATGATCTATATTTCATCTCCCTAGACTAAACAATAGCTAAAGGAGTACTTAAATTAATAAACTAAAGAAGGGAAAATATCTAGGAACAAGTTTCCCCAAAATAAGGCTAAAAGCAAAAGATAGTTGGTGCACTCGCGGGGCCATGATCGATCATGGCTTTGCCCATGATCGATCATGGAAGTATTCTGCCAGAAATTTTTGCAAGCCATGATCGATCATGGCTTTGCTCATGATCGATCATGGGTCTGGAACATTGCCACTCAGCACATTTGCAAGCTACTATGCTTGCTCTTGATCAATCTATGCAACACCATTGTACTCCAATCCTACAAACACATGGAATACTACAAAATACACACCAACTTGGGCCATGTTAGATACAACACTTGCTAAGGCATTAATCTCGAGATAAGCGGGTAATTCGGCAGAATTAAAGCAACAAACGCGTCAAGCAACTCTAGGAAAGAGCTTAAACATGACAATATTATGCGTTTATCAATGTATATACTTAAGGTCAGTGGATGTGAGAATGTTGTTGATCAATGTCTTATTGGAATTTCAGTCTAAAGATGGATATACTTCCTTACGAAAACTCATTACATTGTAATAAATGAGCAATAACCACCACAAGCTATGTTATGAGCGATATGATTCGCCGTCCTACCCATAAAACAGAAAACAACTTCAATACCAAGAGTCAATTGACGAATGTCATTCAAAATAATACCTATTTCGGCAACAGATGGCTACTTAGAATCAAGCAAATCGACCATAATTCAAGCATCAATTTCCACAACAATATGAGAAACACCACAATGCTTTGCTGCTATGAGGCCTTCATGAATGGCCATGGCTTCAACGAGTTTAAACAAGATTGGAAAAAAACAGATCCCAACAAAAAGAAGCAAACCGAGTGGTCCCGGTCTACAAAACCCAGTATAGCGTAGCCTTGGTTTGGCCTCATTGATGCTTCAATATTAATCTTTACCTAGCCGTGATTCAACTTACACCAACGAATTACACCCACCATTGAGGACGAGTTTGAAGATGTTGAATGAACAAGATCATATTTTATAAATTTGTATTTACTTTTTAAATAGGATTCGTAATAAAAATACACTTTCATATTAATTTGATTTCCTAATTTCCTTTAAGGGTCCATCAAAAACTCTTTATAAATTAATTTAATTAGTAGAATGATCAATCAATCAGATTATATAAACATTGGATTATTATACTAATACAATCATACAACAATGAATTATCTTTTGTCAACAAGTGAGTCGACCAAATTTTTGCAACACAGAGAAGATAACACAAAAGATTGGGTTAAAGTGGGATTGAAGACTAAGAAAGAACTATAAATTAGTGGTGAGCATTGTTTACAACTTTCCATCACAATCCTATAATATGTGACAAAAAATATTCAATAAAATGCCATTTGCAATTTTGTTCCTCGATATGAAGTCACATTTGAAACTTGACAGTACAGTTTTATTTAAAGCATGATAGAAGAACTGAATTCTAATATCAGGTACTAAAAATTCAATAGAACTAGATTTAAAAACTAATATCGGTTCCGAAACTAATATTTAGGCTTGGTAAGAGCAATATGATAATAAGAAAACCATGTCACAGATTATAATTAAAAAAGGGAAAAGGCAAACTCAAGTTTGAATTGTTTTTTGAGAGAGTAAGTCCAAAAGGGGCTTCAATGATATGTTGAAATATATATATGTTTGTATGAAATAACTAAGAATTAATTTTGGCGGAGTGCCAAATTGTGTTGACTAAAAGTATCGGGTAATTAGCAAAAACGACTCCTAAAGTTTGACTTGAATTTCTCGCTTGTCACTAAAGTTCAATTTTCGGTTGAAACATCCTTAAAATTTTTAATTTTCCCTCACTCATCCAAAACTGGATGCCCCGTTAAAAAGATGGATGGAAAACACGTGTGATTGTCACGAGCCACTCTTTTAAGGAGCATTTTTAGATGTTTCAACTGAAATTAGAAACTTTAAGAATGCTTCAACTGAAATTAGAAACTTTAAGGAACCGAAATTAGAAACTTTAAGGATGTTTATACCAAAATTAAGAACTTTAAGAATGCTTCAACTGATTATTAGAATACATTAAGGAAGAATTGAACTTTAGGGACGAACGAGGGATTTGAGTCAACTTTAGGAGTTATTTTTGCTAACTACCCAAAAGTACCTTTAATTGTGGTGTACACATTTCAATCCGTTCATCTTGCCAATAGTCATTTTGACTATTAAAATAGAGTAAGACTTTATTTATGACATTATTTTATAGAATATATATATATATATATATATGTATTATTTGCGACTCTCAAACTTATGACATTTTAATTTTAGAAAAATATGTCATAATTATATTTTTATGACTGTTATAAAAAAGTCATAAAAGTTTCAAATTCTTATGTTGTATAACCGAAGCCCCTTTAATTTTTTACACAAAAACTCTATTCATAGTCCAATTTTTTTATAGATAATGGAAAAATCCAATCACGTCATGACAAAAAAGAGAAATGACTTTCTTTTAAAAGAAATGAAAATGAATAAGAAAACCACCCTTTCATCTTATTATTTTTTTATCTTCTTGGTCGAAACTAACACTAAGTTAATTTTAAATATCGTTATAACACCGGTTATGATATTTTTCTCAAAGTATGCATAAATTTTAAAAAAGCAAATATGATAGTTAATCCAAAAGCGTGATGAAAAATAAACAATAGAGACTATTTTTTAAAAGATAGTTGTAAAATCAAATTATTTCAGCTATTTTGACTTTTTTTCCAAAACTAAAATAATGTTATGAAAAAGAAATATGATGGTTAATGTGAAAGTCAAGAAAAATAAACAAAGGTGATTGTTTTTTTCCAGAATGTTATAAAATTAAATTATTTCAGCTTCAATGACTTTTTTGACAAAACATACATAAAGTTAATTTTAAAAACTGTCACAAGAAGGTAAAATTTTTATGGTGATAGTTTACATTTTTCATGTTTTATACCTTAACACAATCACATGAAAAATATTTCCAGGAACCTAAATTATTGACTTGCAAAGAATTTATTTATCCACAGACTTTTTTAGTTGATTAAGAAAAGAAATTTAAATTTAAGTATCTACCTTTAATTACATACAAACAAAGAAAATTCCCCCAAGCTTCCCTTAGTAGACTCGAACCTAGAATTTAATTATTTCATGTCAGAGTGAGTGCCTCCCCAACTAGATTAACCTACTTGCATATAATCTAGAGATTTTGTCAATCTGTTATAAAAAAACGTCGTGATTTCCCAATCTGAAAATGCAAAAAATTGTATACCTCTTAGATGGGATTATACTTTTTATAAGTATATCAATGAAGAAGAAGATGAGTTCAATGCAAGATGTAGATTAATTACGTCGCTAGAAAAGAAATTAAATATATACTTCGAGTACACCAGCGGCGAAAAGTTGCCGGAATGTTCATTGACGGCGACGAATTTAAGTTATTTATTTGCTCAACCGTTTACGATAAAGTTATAGAAGTAACTTTCTATTTTTCTAAATTAATTATTGTTTTTATATTAAGGTGGATAAATAAATTAGTTTGATGAATATGCTAACATTAAATTAATAAGAAAATAATTTATTTTTACTAAAAATTCAATGACTAATTATTTTTTTAATAAATATATTCTGATTAATATGTGGTTGGGAAACACAAATTAACTTAATGAACTGTAAATATGGGACAAACTGAAAGAAGTCACGGATTGAAAAATAAAATAACTCATTATTCACTACTTTTAATTTGGTTGGCATATAACTTATTTTATATTGTGAAACTAAGAGAATAATTATGACCTTGAAAGGGAATAAGAATATATATTTTAGACATGCCCCAAAAAAATAGAACTATTAATTTAAGATGGAAGTGAAAAAGGTCGCGAGAGTATTTGACGTAATGATAGTGCTCGTGATATAAATATTGAACTAAAGAACGTAAAGAAAAAAAGTGAACAAAAAAATTAAAGAAAACAAAAGTGAAAAAGGGAGTTGGCACATCTTCATTACATTTTTCTCCCAACACCTGCCAATGCCTTTTTCTTTAAGGGTTACGAGGATAAATTTTTACATAAAAGTTGGTGGAGATAGTCTCTCTAACAAGTCGATCATTTTTATAAAAGTTTTAACAAGAAACTCAAATTTGAAGTGAGTATAATAAAAAAATAATATATATTCATTCTCGTCAATTAAAATTTTAGATGATCATCTCACCAACTTCAAAATTTTTTAATAAAATTTTGTGAAGATGATATACTCATTATAGAAATCAGTTTCACCAAATTTGATGAAAATTTATTCCATTTAACCCTTAAAATGGAAGGCATTAAGAAAACTAGAGAGAAAAGGGTAATAAAGATGAGCCAAGTTCGTGAAGAAACGCCCAACAAACGATGGAAAGGTTATTTGACGTAATGAAAGTGTTTGTGATATATATTTTCACTGAGAAAGTGATCCTTAGATAAAATTTTAATTTTACCAAAAATATAAATAAATCTAGATCAGCCCTATTTTATTTTTATTTTTTTTTTAAAAAAAATGAGGTATAAGTTTCTTCTTTGAATTACAAACGAAAACCCACCCCATACTCTCCATCGGTGAGTCTCAAACATGTGATTTCTTATTGGTTCGAGTGGGTGTCTCCTCAACTAGGCTAACTCATTTTCTCAAATCTAGGCCAAAAAATGATTGTGCGGACTATATAGCTAAGAAACCTCTAAACATTTGTCTGGCCTTTTTCTTTTTTAAATAGTATAATCAAATTTTAGCAATGCAATAATTAAATTCATGCTCTCATAATAATAAAAAATAATAATATTTCTAATAATTAAATGGTGGCCCCACTTATGATATTAGTCAATTGAAAATATTAAGATGGTCTTTTGATATTTAAATAATCTGTCGCTTTCCATATTGTTTATTGAAGAAATTAAATTATTTAATTACTGACTAATATATCAATACTACGAGTAGCATGTGAAGTATAATATCATTTATTTGAAATTTATATAAAATGAAAAATATTGCTGGCCTTTGTCATTACATAGTTATCCTAACTTTGTCATTACATTCCACCTCTCCTTTTTACGTCTTTTTTTCTATTTTTTTCAAGCGATAGTGGTAGACCTAGCACTTAAAATGGTACCCAACACAATAACATAAATGATACAAAGTTATAAATTAATAGACAGTATAACAAATTTAAATTATATTAGCGCTGACTTGATAAAACGTGCTAAACTGATATATTGGTCAGTTAAAATTTGTTAATATAATATTAGGACCTTTAAAATATAAGGACACAGATTTATATGTTTTATATAATATCGTATAATATAATATACTTAGTAGATGATTTATAACAAATGTCTTTGTTAATCTATGAATAAGTGTATATATAGGTAGATTTGTCAACAGATCGGTTCTTATAGGTTTCGTGTTGGGTCATAACGAATTCGTGTAAATTTTGCTGTCACCGAATGACCCAATAAACTATCGAGTTACTTTTTCGGATTAACTTACTTTGTTATCGTGTGACATGACACTACCTGAAAGTACTTACCTGTTAAGGATATAACCTTTTTTTAAAAAAGTAAATAATTTTATATATTTTTTTCACCAAAATAAGATTAATGAATAGATAAAATTACTAAATAGTAGGGATAAACTTCTATAGATACTAAAATAGGCACAAATCATCTATTATTTAAAAAATATTTGTTTCAATAAATAAATAAATAAAAAAACTGAAAATTATCTAGTCTAACGGATGATCCTAATTCTTTTGTAATTATTTATTTTATTTTATTTTTTGTCATTTCTTAGAATCCTTAAGAAATCAACAACCAATTGAAGTTTAATAAGTAAATATGCATTATATAAGGTAATAGTTTTTTATTTAAGCCTAAAGTTATGAGCAATATTGACATTGACAAGCAATATTAGTATTGCAAAGTTTTCGCCTACACGTAGGTAACTCAAAATTCTACAATTTCTATTACTTGAATTTTTTTCAAATTCTGCATGGATAAATACTAGAATTGGCTGAAATAAATGTATTCCATGCTGTGAATATCTTCCTTATTAAAAAATTTCTTGAATTAATTCAAATTACTTTTTCTTTGCTTGGGATTGATTTATCGACTTCTCTTATTCTTTTTCATCCACTCCCTTCGTGCTTGAGTTTGGAATTTGGTTTCGGTTCACTTCTTGAACTCAATTTAGTTTCGAATTTGACCGACAATGACTAATTTTGGGAGAATTTACTTTTAGATTTGTTCTTATTCATTTTTAACCTGTAAAAATGTTAAAATGCACTATAAACAAATATACTATCCTATTTCATGACTAAAACTCAAATCTTAACAATTTAGGATAATTAGAATTAAATTCATGCATATTGAGCCATCAAAATATGTATAAAAATGCAATATTTTGACTTCATCTGTTGGGTCAACCATCGTAATAAACAATAAAAAATATTACACAATCTTTATTACATCCATGTTTAGTTATTTTCCAAGTGTTGATATTACAAATCCTACATCGGGAAAAAGAATCCCCACAAAGCAATATATAAGATGGAGGGGCTACTCCACCCGGCCCACATCCAATTGGTTTTGGGTTGAATGCTCTGAACTCTAATATGGTATTAGAGAAAGGTTATACACACAAATCAAAGGCCCAATGGCTGCACATACTCAATGTCACAAAACATAAATGGATATAATGGTCCACAGGTTAGGCTCAAAATTACACCACACGTGACGGGGCGTGTTGAGACTAAAAATCTCATAGCGGAAAAAAGAATCATCACAAAGCAATATATAAGATGAAGGGGCAACTCCACCCTTAGCAAATTGGTTTTGGGTTGGATGCTCTGAACTTTAATATCAAGAATATGAATTAGATTTCAAAATCAAGATTCATAATGGTCATATTTTTTGATACTATATGAAAATACTTTATCATAATAAATATAATATGCATGAACTTTTATTATCATAACAATTTTTAATTTATGACATACTAAATAAAATAATTAACAATATAAATAATATTCAGATATTCTTAGTATGCTGATATCACATATATATAGTAATTAAAAATTTAATTAATTCATCCATAAAATATATATATATATATATATATATATTAAGTATTAAATACTAAAGACAAGACGAAAACAAGCCAAAACATGCACACATTTAATACTTATCTCAGTTAATGTATTTTAATCACGCCGTGTACAATTTCCCCTCTCTGTCTCTAAAAATTTATTTGTTTATTATTATTATTTTTTGTAAACTCAGATCTCAATATCATTAAAGGTGTCTTTATATGTATTAATTAAAAATGGTCTGTTGTTGTTATTGATGCTATGAGGTTCTCCAAAAGGAGACACCATTACAAGACCACTCATTCAATTTTAAAGTAAGAATCAGTGGATAATGTGGTATAAAAAAATTTAAAAATTGAATTAAATAATCTGTTCCAGAGTAAAACAAGTATTCTCTTGATGCTAGGAAAGAAACTGATAACCAAATTTAGAAGAAAAAAAATTTCCAAGTTGCAATAACGTACGACAAAGAGACCTAAATAAATTAATCAATCTACTACAAGATGCTCCCTACCGTGCAGGATTACCAAGAAGAAGGAAAAAAAATAATGCTATCCTCTACAATTGTGCACGGCTTGAAGTCAAAGAAAGGGAAAAAATAAATAACTAAAAGCTAGACGTATAAGTAATAACCAGTGGGTAATCTAATCTAGAATCCATTTCTGATACGGATTACTGTTCACGAATTGGTCCATTTGGCACGCTTCTTGATTGAATTTTTTGATGAAATTTGGTGGGATGTTCTTCAAAAAATTTCATCCCCACGATGAAGAACATCCCTACCAAATTTCATCAAAAAATTTCATCCGAAAGCGTGCCAAATGGGCCAATCCATACGGGCAATCCGTGAACAGTAATCTGCATAGAAAATTTTTTGATCTAATATATATATATAAATATCTAATCTTGTCTCCCTTGATGTCTGTTTGTATAAGCAGAAAGTTCTTGTACATACCATCACAAATTTTTAGATTTCTTTTCTTATAGTTAAAGAAAAGACATTCAGTTCTAGCAATAGATGGAAAATTAAACATAGCTCAAATACATTCGGTCAATTGATTATATATATACCTAACTAAGTTACGAGAACAACTAAGTTCTATATTTTATTAAGTAATTTCTTTAAATAGAGCATGAATACAATAATATATATGGTTTATAAGGAAGTTTAACATGACGCATAATACATAATTTACATAGTAAAATTCTTAATAAATATTCTATCTAGATGATAATATATTACGTGTAATTTCTTTTAACATTATTTTATTTTTTGCCATTTCTTAGAATTCTTAAGAAATCAACAATCAATTGAAGTCTAATAAGTAAATATGCATTAATAAGGTAGCATTTTGTATTTAAGCCTAAAGTTATGGACGATACTGACCTTGACAAAGAGTATTAGTATTTCGTGAAATTTTTTCTTTGGTCTTTATTATATTATTCTTGGTTTGCTAAATAGTTCTGTCACATGTATATGTATATTGAATCAATTTTTCTCCGGGAAGCAATGGTGGTGACGGGTGTTTGAACTTTGAAGGAGGCATTTTTTATTTTTTTTTTGGTGTTGCTTGTAGGGGTGCAAGAATTTCTATTTCAAATAATTTAATTATTTTATTTAACTTCGTTTGTTAATTAAAGATAAAGCTTTTGACCAAGACTTTGGGTATGTTGGCTGTCACGCGTAAGGCACAATATACACTATTATCCCACTCATTTTCCCGTGACGTTGTCTTTCAAATATATACAAAGCTTCATCACCTTTGGAAAAAAAATCGATTTCTTTTTTTGTTGATTATTGAATTTTCTTTGGAGAACTTTGAGGGTTCCAATAGAGATTCTACATGCAGGCTGTCGGCTTTAATACAGTGGGCAATTTCACCTTAAAAGATTGTGTTGTCACGATCTCGATCGATAAATTCTTTTAATTTCTATTTTTTCGTATCTTTTTCACGATAGAATAATCCTTATTTTTTAACCACAAGTTTGCCGACGACATGTCAGAGATAAACCGGAGGTGGGTGGCGGTGATAGATATTCCATATATATAATATTATAAAAATGAATAAAAAGTTAGTTTAGATATTTTATTATTTATTGAACGATCAACTTGGTCTAAAGAAAAAAAGGGTTAAAAATAAAGTCCAAACGTATAATAATATAAATTTTAAGTGACTAAACCACTGATGACACAAACAAATAATTAAGAGCCAAAAACTTAATAACCCTTATTCTATTTTTATTATTATTTTATCGAGAGTGGTGTTAATTATACCCTACCCAACACCACTATTCTGCTCAAGAAAAACTTAAATTGTAAGAAATTATTTGTTGTTTTTTATTTTGTTAGAATCATTGCGTCAAGATTCTAACACCACTAGCCCGCACAAGAGAAACATAAATTAAAAAAAATTATTTTGTTGTTTTTTCTTTTGTTAGAATCAATGCGTCAAGATTCAACACCACTAGCCGACACAACAATAATTTACTTTAACTTAAGTATTAATTCACGGAAGATTCAAAACCCAATGCTAATTGAACAAAATGAAGTACCAGATTAACTTTTCAATTTTTGGAAACTCGCCCTTATTTTGAGCTTTTTGCATCTCACCCCACCTTTTTTATCCAAACCTTGGAATTTACCCACCAAGAGGGATGTGTTTACCTCAAAATAATTGTTTTGTTGTTTTTTCTTTTGTTAGAATCGATGCTTCACCTAATCAACATGTCAAGTAAAGTCAAATATTTAGACAAAAATAAAAAAAATAAAAAATAAAAAGCTAAAGCCAAATAATTTACTTTAACCTAAGTAAGTTAATAACAAGGGTGAAGGAACCAACAATAATTTATGGGGCAATTAAAAAAAAGGGCTTATTAGAGAAAGATTTTCACATTAAGGCCAAGGAATAATTTTTTTTTAAATAAAGGGCCTATTTTTTATTTTATTGATAATATGACATGTGTCTTTTTTTTTCATTATAAAATGACATCACAGCCCTTAAAATAAACTAAAAAAATATCAATATGCATTAAAATATGGACTGCAATATGAACTTTGCAGTCTATATTTCACTGCAATATGAACTTTGCAGTCCATATTTCACTGCAATGTGAACTTTGCAGTCCATATTTTTAGTGCAAAGTTCATATTGCATATTTTACTGCAATGTGAACTTTGCAGTCCATATTTTTAGTGCAAAGTTCATATTGCAGTACATATTTCACTGCAATATGAACTTTGCAGTTCATATTTTATTGCAATATGAACTTTGCAATCCATATTTTTTGTGAAAATTTCATAAAAAGGGGTAATTTAGGTAATACATAACATGTTTTTATTAATTAAATGATATTTAAATTTATTCAAATACATTCATTTAAAATATAAAACAAAATAGGCCTCTTACACTAATTACCAATTAAAAATAGGCCCTTCAGTCAAATTACCAATTAAAAATAGGCCCTTCATTCAAAAAAATATTATTCATTGGATTTTTGGTAAAAATCAATGTATAATAAGCCCTTCTACCTAATTTCTAGATAATTTATTAATTAACGGAAGATAAAAAAAAAATTAGTGGCAAATTATTGTCGCTAAAATAATAAATGTGTCCTCAAACTACTTGCAGCAGAAACCCAATAAAATAATTCTCGTTAAAATAATAACTTCGCTAAATTAATAAATTTTGCTTGTTCCGACTCAAGCCTAAGAGCTAAATTAATATGTTTGCTAAATTTATAAGATAATATTTTTTTATAAGGTCTTCTTAAGCTGAACGGTTACATAAGTTAATAATTCACCTTTTTAGACCTACTATCATGCCTTATCAAAATATGAGTAAAATGTTGTTTGGTTTTTGCTAAAATTTATATTTACCTGAAATCATCCTTAAATTTTTGTATTGAAATAAGCATGTCAATCGGGTGTGCATTTCCCATCTTGTAAGATGAAATTATTTAGTGTAAATATTGCTTTGATGGCTTCTTTTTGTGAAACATGCTACATAGTAAAACTATCATCTTTAACTTCATGTTCTCCATTATTTTTATGACACTATTAGTAATCTCTTTGTCAGTAAAAATCTCTGAGCGCTCTTCTTGATGGTATATATAAAGATGCCCTATTTCCTGTCTTGCTTTTTATGCATCCTTTGCACCGCACTCGGTATATACTCTAAACATTTATACACGTTAGACCTGTAATCCAAGCTACATTTAACCGAAGAAAATCACGAAACATCGTAAGAAACATAAACTTTTAAAGTAAGTTGATTCATAAATCCTTTTTCTAATTAATTTCAGTTTTACCACAGCTAGAATTTCTTAATCAAAACCAAATTTACCTAGTAACCCTAATCCCCATGGCTTGAATGAGTCTCTTGCAAGACAGGAAAGCTTCAATTTATAACCTCTTCAAATCTGCAATGTTGCTTAATAACATATAATGGAGAAGTGCTTTTGGCATCTAAATCAAGCCAAAACTAAAAGTCTATATAAATTTAAACTTTATAATATAATAGCTAGGTCTGCGTACTTGCTTTGGCTGAGCTAGCCTATAGCGCTTTTGGCAGGTCGCCTAAGGTGGCTCACAGCTCTGCAAGTCAGTTGATCAACTAAACTCGTTAACCTCGTAGGCTTTGACATTTGCCACGTGTTAAACACCCAAACCTCCACATAAAGTGCTATAATTCAGTCACAAATAGGGCAAGCCGTACAAATCTGTGGGCCAGGGGTACAGTTGGTAAATGACCCCACCAATTGGCCCATATCCTTTGCATTCATGTTGAGAACCTAATGTGAATGATACCTGTTGGTCAGTGGCGAAGCTAAAAAATTGATTAACGGGAGACAAAATTTGATTGAAAATCAAAACACATTAAATCATATTTAAAGTCATAAAATTTGAACGCAAACATATTACTATTAATAATAAAGTTCATACAATTTAAATAACAAATGCGAACAATTATGATAAATTACAATAACATTTTACGGTTTTTCATATTTTGGAAGTATTGGTGAATTGTGGTGGTGAAAAAATGGTGTAGATAAAAAGATATTTGACAGATGTGTAAAGAAATAAAAATGGTGAACGTTGAAAGCACTGAAGTAGCCATAGACAGAAGAAGAAGAAGAAGAAGAAGAAGAGAAATGAGTAGCAGCACCTTTTTAATTAATTAGGTTTAGTATTTACAAACTATTTTCTTAAGTTTCTGTATTTTACAGTTAGGTCCCCTCAAGTTTATTTTTATGCACTTAAGTCCCTAAAAGAATTTTTTTTTAAAATGCCCCAACCCAAGGAGGGGTAGCTGCCTTCCCTGCCCCTACACAGTTTCGCCTCTGCTATTGGTCCATAAGTCTTAGCCAAGCTGTTTTGAGCAGTGGTGACCTTTCATGCAAAGGTGCCACAAAATATGTCTTTTTCTCGGGACTGGATAATGATTTTGATGGTTATGGAGAAACATGCACGCGTGCTTCATGATAGGTGGTGGGATTGATGGCAATAAACAAGCCTTTATAGATATCTTCTATCTTTCTCTCTAACTATTCAGAGTTCATACTCTTTTTCCTTGATTATGTTTGACATTTCTCCATTCTAACACTTTTTCTGAAAAACCCAAGTTTTCTTCCATCTTTTCGTCTGCCTATTCAAAGTTCATTTTCTTTTTCCTTTCTAAGGCTAGTTGGTGCTCCTCTATGTCTTCCTTGGAGCTGGCTTGCCTACTTTGCCCCCAATACACTTCTAGTCGTTGCCAAGAATAAAATGGACAAAGTTAGGGTGAGAGCTACCTTTTATGTAGGGAATAGTAGGACCATTAATATGAGTATTTCTTCTCACGTATGATCTAGCGAGTAGTGAAGTGAATACCTGAATTATCTCAATGAATTAGGTACGAAGTGACACAAATGAACCCTAGCAAATGCTGACATCCCATGCCTTAAGGCAGGAATATGAAATACCTGATGACACAAAGGGCTAGGATACTCAGCCGTCAAAAGAAGTTCAACTACTAATAGGAAAGGGAAATGTGCTTCCACAAGTGTGCTTAAGAAGGACCTCTGATTCCCTATGAATAAGTATGTTAGAAGGCTTTTCTGAACGTTCAAGTCGAGTCCTTCTCAACTTCTACCCAATAGTTAGGAAAAATCGATTGAAGTTGTGATAACCTGTGTTAAAAATTAGTAATGATTAAGCTTGGGTATTGATTTTAAGTTTAAAGTATGCTTACTTATTTTCCTACACTTAGATCAGGGTATTTAAAGTATTTTTGGGTGGAAAATTCAAGTTTAGGTGTTAGTAACGATTGTTCAAAAGGGAGCAGTCAACTGTTAAGATGGCTTAGAAGTTCAGAAGTACACTAACTTGCAACAGTCGATTGTTGGTTTTAATAGTCGATTGTCGAGCCCTGTTTAGCTTAGAATAAATAGAAAAAAATTAAACCATTTTTCATCCTTTCTTCTTCAGGCTCAAGAGAGAGGCCATGCTTAAGGTTTTTAAGCTCTAAATTGTGGGGAATTCATCCTTTTCATCACTCGAAATCATCTTGCACCTTAAGGAAAATTGTTCTACAACCGAAGGGAACATAGCGGCACAACAAATTCGAAGTCTCACCATTCGAGTCACCATCTTCAATTTTATTGTCTTAGCTAATCCTCCTGAGGTAGGGATTCTTATGCATAATTCCCTACTTTAAGTGTTGTTAAATTTTAAGAATTATGGAATTCTATACATGCATGTGTTACATTACATATGGGAATTACTCTTGTACCTATTTTAGTTAAATTATTGATGAATTAATGCTCTTGGGGAAGGTATGATGTATAAATGTTATAAATCACTTTCCATGTTAATAATTTATCTTCTTGTACTCAATTGAACCGTGTTAAGAAACTAATAAAAATTAAACTAATTTATATATAGATGCCTACAAGAAAGAGTTGTGGAGAATTATACACCATATATGCTCAAAAAACACTTAAATTACAAGGTTTACTTGCATACAAGAATGTTGAACTCAAGGAATAGTATAAATGTTGGTATAAAAGTATGTCTTGGGCTCATGAGTTCATATTACATCACATTGTGTCAACCCGGATCTTCAGTTGATCTTGGAAGACTATTAGCATGTTTGTGGCATGAAATTTATGTGAAATCTCTATTATTATGATGGAAACTCTCCTATTGCATATGAACTTCTCTTATTGGTAATGGATGCTTAGTGTGCTTTTCTTTAAAGCTCTATGGACACGTATATATATAAATTGTGTTATAGTGCTTGTCGGGTGGGAAAATATATGGGTTTGGTACCACTAAGTTAAAAATCCCTAAACTTTTGAAGGACATAACTCGACTGTCCAGAGCCACGTGGTGAAGAGTCCAAGAATCTAGACAGTGGCAAGGCACAAATACATATATTCTGTTGTGGAACATTGTGGTTCTTTTTCTTGAGTGTGAAAATATATATATTGCTTGGATTATGGTGTTCGGACCATCCTCTATATGGCTTATGGCAAGGTTTTCGTATCAAATGGGTTGACAATGAGCCAAGGTTCAAATATTATTTCATTCACATGAGTATATATAAGATTTATCTTATTAACTGAATTAATTCAACTATTATATGTTGTTATGCTATAACTGATTTTTTATACTCTTGTTTGCCCCTACTAAGTATTAGGCTCACACCTTCGTGGAATTTTGTAGGTATTATCGAGGAGGAAGAGAATATGGAAACAACAGAGTCGAGCATGACTTAGACAACATTGATATCGTATATATATATTTGCAAATATAAATGGCATGTCTAGCCAAGGCTTGCCAATGGTTGTGTAATTATAATTGTTGCTTTCCTTATGTTGATTTTGCGCACTTGTAGAAACGTGTTGTAATATGTTTGAATACTTCTATGGGTGTATGTACAAAAGTTGTGTAATAAAGGATAATGTATGATGTAGTATGTTAGACACAAGCCCATGCTAGTCATACATATCTTATATGGTCATGTTTGATATTAATTATTTTCCTTGCTTTTACCTATTTTAGCCAAGTCTAAAATGGGTTAGTAGCACTCTTGTGTCTTAATTACGTTAAGTATGCAACACCTTAAATCATGTTTAGAGCTTTTAGTTTTGGGATTGGTTTTGTAACATATTTGTACGTCGATGGAGGGTGAGTATAAATTTAACAATAAATTAAAATTTTGAAAATTTAATTAACCCTGTGAAGACTGATATATTTTTTCATATAAAGCCCCAAAAACATGAACACATTTTCTTGTTTCCATAAAAGGAAATCTTTTATTAATATACAAATTTTACATAAAAGTCCTTGTACGCTGAAAATGTTTATAACTACAATTCTCGATAATTAATTTAATAAGATAAAATATGCATAATGTGTCTTTAGTTGCTAAACAACACAATACCAATGAGGGACTAATTCTTTAATTCAATACTAACTTAAGTCATTCCACCATCAAAAACATCATAAGGTCCTGGTCATTAGAGGTAGCTAAACCCTTTTATGCACACTAACCCAAATGAGTAACCGCATCACTATTTTAGAAAATAGGAGTGAGCCAAAAAATAGCTTAGTGGGAATTATAAGATTTTCATATATACTGAAATACACTTTTGAATACACGTACATCGTGCCAGAATTGTAGATAAGGAAATAGTCATATATATCTTTAACAATACTTGTATACTTATTATATAAGCAAGTATTATGTCAAAGTAAAGTAAAATAGTGCTAAACTAATGCCTTGTACACCATATAAACCCATCTAAATCTCAAAACAAAGGAACAAATACGATATCCAAAAATACAATGTGTTGGGCATTACAATATCACTAATTATGCTATGTTAGGCATCGATCAACTCAAGGCAACAAATAGGGGCTTTAACCCCAAATTTATAGCAATTACAACCACTCTATTAATTTACGGGTTAGAGCTCGAGTACCAGTATTATATGATGGTTGGAGCCCTCTTGATGACATAAACTATTGGAGCCCTCTTGATGACATAAACTATTGGAGCCGTATATATATAGTGTGAGGGAAAGGATGTAAAATCCCACATCAGAAAGTAGGAGCAATTTAAAGTGCTTTATATGTACACCATTGGTTCCCATTAGCAAGAGGCCTTTTAGGGGGTTGTTATTGTAGCACGTACCAAGTACAAATCGCGCGACAGGTACCAAAGTTGACAATATCTTTTTAAGGATGGAGTCTAGTCATTACAAATAGTTTCAAAGCAGATCCCATAGGGTACATTCTACTGATAGGGATGAGGGGAAGGATGTAAAATGCCACATCGAAAAATAAGGAAAGCTTAAAGTGCTTTATATGTACACGCTTGGTCTCCAATTATAAGAGGCCTTTTAGGAGTCACTATGGTAACACCTACCAAGAACAAAATCGTGCAGCATGTTGCTAAAGCGGATGATATCATTTTAGGGTTTAGACCAGGTCATTATAAATTAAGGTAGGGGTGTTAAAGAAGTTGTCTTAATCCTCAGGACTACGTTCATCGATGCTCATGAAATCATCGTGGTTGAGTTCCTAACCGTTTACAAGCCCAAAGGTGGTAAGGAATTCAAAGATTTTTTAGATTATACATACTGGCATCTGTGTACTATTTCTACTCCATGCATGAATGGGTAAAGATACTTTCTTATTTATTAATGATTATTCAAGATTTATGTATCTTTATCTCCATACAATAAGGCGAAAGCACTTTTACTTTCAAACATTTGTGGAAAAAGATAAACATAAAGAAATAAAATTTCAGTTATAAGGTCAGACAAAAGAGGGGAGTATTATAAAAGGAACACAGAAAATGGACAAATGCCAAGTCCATTTGCTATGTTCCTTAAAGAGGAATGCATTATTGCACAATATATAATGCTAGACACACTACTATGAAATAATGTAGTTGAAAGGAGGAACTGTACGCTTGTGGATAGGATAAGAAGCATATTGAGCAACTTTAGCTTTCACATAAATTTATGGACTGAAGTCTTGAAAATTGTTTTATATGTTTTAAACAAGGTTCCAGCTAAATTTCTTCCTAAACCCCCTTTTTAAATTTAGAATTGTTGGAAATCAAATTTGAGACATTTGCACATATAGGGCTGTACGTCCAGTTGAGGTTAGGGTCTACAATCCACAATTAACGAAATTGGACTTACGGAGAGTTAGTGGAATTTTCATAGGCTATTCCATAAACTAACTGATTCAAGTTTTACCGTCCCTCTCACACACTTAATGAATAGATACAATTACTAAATAGTAGGGATAAACTTTTATAGGTACTAACATAGGTACAAATCATTTCTTAATTTTAAAAAATATTTGTTTCAATAAATAAAAAAAATAAAAAATTATCTAGTCTACCGGATGACCCTAATTCTTTTGTAATTATTTATTTTATTTTATTATTTGTCATTTCTTAGAATCCTTAAGAAATCAACAACCAATTGATGTCTAATAAGTAAATATGCGTTATATAAGGTAACATTTTTTATTTAAGCCTAAAGTTATGGGCGATACTGATATTGACAAACAATATTAGTATTGCAAAGTTTTCGCCTACGCATAGCTAATTTAGAACACAATCTACAATTTTTATTTCTGGAGTTTTCTTCAAATTTTGCACAAAAAAAATACCATAATTGGCTGAAACAGAGGCATTTTGTGCGGTGAATCTCTTCTTTATCCAAAAATCTCTCGAATTGATTCAAAGGACTTTTTCTTTGCTTGGGATTGATTTATTGGATTCTCTTAGTCTCTTTCATCCACTCCTTTCATGCTTGAGCTTAAAATATGCTTTTCGGTTCACTTCCTGAGCTCAATTTACTTCGAATTTGATTAACAATGACTAATTTGGGGGGAGTTTGTTTATGAATTTGATTTTATTCATTTTTAACCAGTAAAAATGTTAAAATGCACAAGGAAAAAATATACTATCCTATTTCATAATTAAAACTCAAATCATAGCAATTTAGGATAATTAGAATCAAATTCATACATATTTAAGCCATCTAAATATGTATAAAAATACAATATTTTAACTTCATCAGTTGAGTCAGCCATCTTAATAAACAATATAAAATATTACAGTCTTAAGTACATCCATATTTAGTTATTTTTTTAAGAATATGGATTAGATTTCAAAATCAAGATTCGTAATTGTCACATTTTTCTTCGATACTATATGAAAATACTTTATCATAATAATTATAATGTGCATGAACTTTCATTATTATGGCAATTTTGAATTTATGACATACAAAATAAAACAATTAACAATATAAGTAATATTCAAATATTCTTAGCATGCTGATATACATATAGAGCAATTAAAAATTTAATTAATCCATCTAATATGTATATATATATGTATGTATATATATTAAGTACTCCATCCGTCCCGCAAAGATAGTCCACTATTCCTTTTTCGTCTAGATAGTCCACTTGCCTTTTAAAGACTGCACTAAAATTTTATTTTTCCTAATATACCCTTATTTAATTACATTGCTATCAACTCCAAAATAATTAACTTTATCTAATAAATATCCATTTCCCATGGGAAAGATAAAAAATATATGTTCATTTTCTAATCTAATGTATTTATTATAATAGAATAAATGAGAGTATAATTGAAAAAATGTGCAAAAGAAATTAAGATTCTAATTACATTAAATAAAGTTTTTTAATCTATGTAAAAAAAAAAAATTTATTTTTATGGGACGAATGGAATACTAAATACTAAAGACAAGACGAAGACAAGCCAAAACGTGCACAAATTTAGTACTTACTCAGTTAA
This sequence comes from Lonicera japonica, assembly GCA_021464415.1. Lineage (NCBI taxonomy): Eukaryota > Viridiplantae > Streptophyta > Magnoliopsida > Dipsacales > Caprifoliaceae > Lonicera > Lonicera japonica. Next base: position 35,041,509 of record CM038467.1, read on the forward strand.
TGTATTTTAATCACCCCGTGCGCACAATTTTCCATCTCCGTCTCTAAAAAATTATTTGTATATTTATTATTTTTTTTTTTTTTTTGTAAACTCAAATCTCAATATCATTAAAGGTATCTTTATATGTATTAGTTGAAAGTGGTCTGTTGTTGTTATTGATGCTATGAGGTACTCCAAAAGGAGACACCATTTACAAGACCACTCATTCAATTTTAAAGTAAGAATCAGTGGATAATGTGGCATAAAAAATTCTGAAATTGAATTAAATAACTCTGTTCCAAAAGTAAATAAAGCGTTCTCGTGTTGCTAGAAAAAAAAATCGATAACCTAATTCGAAAAAAAATTCCAAGTTACAATAAAAACAAAGAGTCCTAAAAAAAAAGTTAGGGTGCGTTTGATTGCAAGCATGGAGCTTGCATGGAAAATGTAGTGTAGTGTGTTTGATTGCCTTAATTTTCTATCCGGAAAATATTTGTTGTATTATGGCATTTTTAATGTAGAAAAAATTATTGATATTTTTTTTACATAATTATATAGTCATGACGGATCTTGTTTAATTGATCTTGATTAGTAGATTTTAAATATTAAATTTTTATATTATTTTAAATTTTATATTTTAAGTTTTGGCATTTTTAATGTAAAAAATGGTAAAAACCTTGTCTCGTGAACCGTGCCCAAGTATGAAAAACAAAAATCACCTCCCCCAAAGAAAATATTTTCCTCAATTGCCTTGAAAATGCACATGTGTTAAGCAAAAGTGGAAATTGAATTGCCTAAAAAAAAATGCAATCAAACACCTTAAGTTATCAAATCAAGTAAAAAATGCTCATTTTCTATGAAAAATGTTAACAATCAAACACACCCTTAATTAATCTGCTACAACATGCTCTGTACTGTGTAGGATTACAAAAGCTGCCATCCTCGGCAATTGTGCACGGCTTGAAGTCAAAGAAAGGGAAAAATAATAATTAAAAGCTAGATGTATAAAGTAATAACCAGTGGGTAATTTTATGTACTCTTATTTAATTTAATTGTCATATTTTAAAAAATTAAAAATTAAAAAAAATATAATAATTATTTTTAAAAAAATATTTATTTTTAAAAATATCTTTTATTTTTTTCTTAATAAAAAAAAATGGCAGAATTCACAATAAAAAAAATAGTGAGAGTTTAAAGTGTAATATTAAAAATAATAAAAAATATTGTAATTAATGATTTGTTAAATTTAAAAAATAAATAATTATTTTTAAACATTCAAAAATAAAATAATAGATAATTAAATTGAAATGAAAGGAGTATATATATCTAATCTTGTGCATCCTCGACAATTGTGCACGGCTTGATGTCTGTTTGTGCGAGCATTTAAGCAGAAAATTCTTGTGCATACCATCACAAACTTTTAACGAAAGGACATTCAGTTCTAGCAATTGGTCATAAATTAAACATAGCTCAAATATATTCGGCCAATTGATCATATATCTACGTAACTAAGTTATGAGAACAATTAAGTTATGTATTTTATTAAATAATTTTTTTAAATAGAACATAAATACAATAATATATAGAATTTACAAAGAAATTTAATATAACCCATAATACATAATTTACATAAAAAATTTAATATATATTATATCTAAATGATAATGTATTACATGTAATTTTTTTTAACATTATTTTATTTTTTGTCATTTCTTAGAATCCTTAAGAAATCAACAACCAATTGAAGTCTAATAAGTAAATATGTGTTAGATACGGTAAAATTTTGTATTTAAGCCTAAAGTTATGGGCGATACTGACATTAACAAACAATATTAGTATTGTGTGAAGTTTTTTGTCTTTGGTCTTTATTATATTATTCTTAGGAGTTGTTTGTTTATACCACTAAAATCTGAAAGTTTTTAAATTTAAATGATTTCAAAGTTGTTGTTAACCAAAAAAATAAAGTGCTAATTTAATTTTTTCCACTTAAAATTGAAAAATTTCATCAAAAGTCGAATTTCATTTTAAAAAGTGTGAAATGCCTATTTTACTCTCTTGCATCTTAGAATCATATGATCCAAATAAACTAATAAGGAAAAAATTGTCATACTAAAAAAATTCAATTTTTCAGATATGTTATATTTAAACAAATAACATTTTTTTAGATATAGTTTTTAGAACTAAACAAATAGTTTTTTTAATTTTAATTTTCAGTTAATTTATCAAACGCCACCTTAGTTTACTAAATAGTTCTATCACATGTATATGTATATGTACATTGAAACAATTTTTCTCCGGGAAGCAATGGTGGTCATGGGTGTTTGAAGCAGGGGCGGACTCAAAGGGAGACAAAGTGGGCTTTAGCATAGGAATTTTTTTAAAAAAAAACCTACTAACACTTGTAATTTAAAAAAAAGAAAGAAAAAAGAGTTGATAAAAGCTCACCCCTTTGCTAAGTTTTAACTTCCTTAGTCTTGTTCAAATATTATAAACCCACTAATTTATAATTTTTTAAAATATATATTATAATATATATATATATACTATAAACCCACTAATTTGTAACTCTATTAAATTTTCTTTTATGGTTATACTGTTGACCTTTTGTTTTATGATTCTTGTCTATTATTATTATCCTACTTCTCAAAAGATTCCTCAGTCTGCCCCTCGTTTGATGGGTCAAATTTTTTTATTTTTTTTGGTGTTGATTGTAGGGTGCAAGAATTTTTATTTGAATGTTCTTAGACTGTTTTATTGTACTTTGTGGATGATTAGAAAATGATGTTAATTGGTGGTATAATTTTTCATAGGGTTTGAACACTTTTTTCAATGTTATAATTGTTGTATATATTATATTTGAATAATATAATTAATTTGGAGTATATAGTTCAAGATGGGAGATGCTCGAAAATTTGGTTTGGACGTTTTTGCTATTTCAAATAATTTAATTTTGTTTATTAATTAAGGATAAAGCTTTTGACTGAGGCTTTGGGGATGTTGGCTATTGCGCATAAGGCGCGATACACTATTTTCCCACTCCTTTTCCCGTTACGTTGTTTTTCATATATATGCGAAGGATCATCTTCTGAAAAAAAAAGAAGAAAAGAAAATCGATTTCTTATTTTTATTGATTATTGAATTTCTCTGGAATACTTTAAGAATTCTAACAGGGATTTTATAGTTCCTGGGAGGTGTATGTTCACGAAGACTGTCGGCTTCAATACAATAGACAATTTCATTTTAGAAGATTGTGTCATCACTAGTCTTGATCGATAAATTTCTTTAATTTTCGTTTTTTCTTATCTTTTCGATCTACAGTAGAAAATTCCCTATTTTTTTAACAATAATCTTGCCAGAGTCTCATCAAAGTTAAACGGAGGTGGGTGGCGGTAATAAATATATTCCATATATATAACTATAAAAAATGAATACAAAGTTAACTTAGACATTTAGTTATTTGCTTGACGATCAATTTGGTCTAAAGACAAAAACCATCCAAAATAAAATCCAAATGTATAATAATATAAATTTTAAGTGCCAAAACTAGTGGTGACACAATGAATAATTAAGAGCCAAAAACTTAATAATTATCCTTATTTTAGGGTGGTGATATTGGCACTCTCAAAAATATTTGGTAACACTTTCTATTTTCATTCGGTCATTTACAATCGAGTAAAGTTTATATTATTCGGTTGTAAAGGACTAAATATAAACTTAATAATGCCTTACTCGGTTGTCAAAGATCGAGTATATAAACTTATACTCGACCTTTAAGAATCAAGTAGGAGACACCTTACTTAGTTGCGAATAATCGAATGAAAGTAAGAATGTTATCAAGTATTTTTTAGAGATGCCAATATCTTTACATTTATTTTATTTTATTTTCATTATTACTTTATCGAGAGTCGTGTTATAACCCACCTAACACCATACAAGAAAAACATAAATTATAAGAAATTATTTTGTTGTTTTTTCTTTTGTTAGAATCAATGCTTCAAGATTCAACACCACTGGCCGGTACAACAATAATTTACTTTAACCTAAGTATTAATTAACGGAAGATTCAAAACCCAATGCTAATTGAACAAAATGAAGAACCACATTAACTTTTCAATTTTTCTCACCCTTATTTTATGCTTTTTGCATCTCACCCCACCTATTTTATCCTGGAATTTACCCACCAAGTGGGCAAGTTGGATGTGTGGATGTGTTTACATCAAATTTAAGAACTAAAAAACAAATATTAGTGGCAAATTATTGTCGCTAAAATAATAAATCTGTCTTGGAACTACTTGCAATAAAATGATTTTCAATAAAATAATAATTTCGCTAAATTAATAAATAATTTTGTTAAATTAATAAATTTTACATGTCCCGACTCGAGCTCAAGAGCTAAATTAATAGTTTCGCTAAATTTATAAGATAATACTTTTTTATAAGGTCTCCTTAAGCTGGACGATTACATCAATTAATAATTCACCTTTTTAAACCTACTATCATGCCTTATCAAAATATGAATAAAATGTTGTTTGATTTTTGCTAAAATTTATATTTACTTGAATTTCATCCATGAATTTTTGTAAAGTCCTAAGCATATCAAATGTGCATCTCTCACCTTGTAAGATGAAATTATTTACTGTCAGTATTGCTTTGATGGCTTCTTTTCGTGAAACATGCTACATAGCAAAACTATCGCCTTTAACTTCGTGTTCTCCATTATTTTTTATGACACTATTAATAATCTCTTCGTCATGCAAAATCTCCGAGCGCTCTTCTTGATGGTATATATGAAGAGTATTTAATTTTGGAAGACTTAGGGATAATATAATTACTTAATTAAGTTTCTAGGAAATAAAAATTTAAGGAAAACCAATATCATATTATTGAAAACATAAATCTTTCAATTATTTATCAAATTATAATAAAATTTACTTAATCATATAAGAAATAAAATCTAAGGAAAGTTCAAGAAAACTTATAAAACATACAATAGTTTGTATCGATATTAGACTTTTGTGTTGTAATGATGCCCTAGGTTATTGCAATAGAGAGGTTACTGAGCCAATGCGTATCAATATAGATACAATTATGTTGTATCGATATGCTCGGCAAAATGTGCATAGGTTTTGTGCTTCTGCGAATTGATGCATGCATAATTATACACTCTAAAGATAGAAGTATCTTCGAAAAGACCGGCTCTTTGATAAATAAATATGATCTTATATTTTAAGATTGTTAAATGAAAACAATAGTCCAACCTCTGATACCAATTGTTGGTCGAAAATTAACCCTAGAGTGGGTGAATAGAGTTTTTAAAATTAGATGCGAAATTAAAAATACTTTTGAAAAATATTTAAGCCATGAATAATTAACTAGCTATATATCAAGAAAATAGTCAAGAATAATAAACTCAATGTAAAGCAATAATGAAGATAAAAGAGCTTGAGTTTAAAAAGAAAGAACTGTAAGAAACCAAGATGTTTTGTTCACGCGGTTCGGTTATCTAGACCACATGTCCGCACTTGAATAGTTCCCCCTAGAAGTTCCACTAAATGATTTTCTTACGAGTGAAAGTCAAACCTCAATGCAAGTGTAATCTTTCTCACTACACTCAATAAGTGTTATTCTTCTTTCAACACTCAAACAAGTATGATTTTTCTCACCACACTCAATATAAGAAAACATTATTGCCAAACTATGAGAAATCCTCTCATAAATGAATAATATAAGTTGTTTGGTGATACACACCAATGAAAAATAACTCTCAAGTGTTTATAAAATACAAATGAAACTAACACTAGAGTTATCAAAATTGAGGAATAATTTTAACTCAAACATAAATGATATGATTAATGCAAAGGCTTGAATTCTTGAATTTTGTAAATAGATGAATAAAAAGGTTATATATTGATTCAAGCTTATTTAAATGTGTCTTAAAGCTCCAATTTATAGTCCCAGAAAGTACAAAGTCATTTTAAAGATAAGGTAAAGTTGTTACCTTAAAATAAGGCAAAAATCAAAAGTCCAATGGTTATATTCTACAGCATCAATCGACGAAGCAAAGTCACCAGCCGACTGATGGCCATTAATCGACTGAGCAAGGCTCATCAGTCAACTGATGGCTTTTGCCCATCAGGCCAAAATCCCAAAATTTGGACTTTCACAATTTTGATCCAAAATCAATTTTAATGCTTAGGAAGTGTTGAAAACATATTTCTAAGATACTTATTTTTGTAAGAACTCAAAAATCATTCGTATGATTTAATTATGAATTTATTAGAAATTAGGTTATAAAGAAGTTATTTTTCAAAGAAAATTCATTTCAAACTTTTTGTGAAAATTCATTTCAAACTTTATTAACCTACTCTATTAATATTTTTATAATATAAATTTTAGAATTGATAAACTAAATATAATACTTTATCTTACCTATTAATTTAACATTTGCAATAAAAATAGTTTTTAGGGGTCACGCTAGCCACTTACGGATAATATTATTTATTTATTTATTTATTTTAATCCAGAGAAAAATATTTATTTTATCGATTTCACCAGCGAAAGAGACAAGAAAATGCTTCACTCCTGTCTGACCAAAAATTATAACTAAAGATGACTTGGACCACGTCCTAGATAACATATATAATTCTAATTAATTTTGTGACATCGTCTGACAACGAAATGTTTTACTCCTACCTGCCCAAAAATATATCTAATTAATTAAAGACGACTCAGAAAGATCATTACTCATATTTGTATAATCTATTGGATAATAACACAAATAATAATAATAAAAATAATTAATTTTGGGATAAATTAGAAAATAAGTTGAGGTATATAGTGATATATCACCTTATTTCTTAACTTTTTTCATGTAATTTTTTTTTTTAAATTGAGGAAGATTTTTTTTTCACAAAAAACAATTAAGGATGGAAGACACATACTCATAAAAATGATTATGGGAAGACACATAATCATAAAAATGATTATGAGATGAAAAATATCTTATCATATGTCTCAACTTCTTTTCCAACCTATCACACAAATAAAGTATTTTTGAAATTCATTTTCTATGTTTTTATCAAATGAAATTTTAGCATCATTTTAGATATAATTTATATACTTGTAGTCACTAAGGTGTTGTTTGGCTGATATTTTGAATTGAGTTTTTAAGTTGAGTTTTTAAAATCTGGTGTTTGGTAGAATTTGGAAGTATGTTGAAAAGTGAATTTGGTTTTTGTTTGAGTTTTTTTCAACCAACTAAAAAATCTCATAAAAAAATTTCAAAAAATAGTCACAATGAATCTTATTTTATAGATTTCGATGAGTGGGTTTCAAATATATATATATATATATATTTTATCTAATTTTGGTTTTTGAATTTAAAGTTATGGTGTTTTTAAAAAAAAATTTAGAGAGAGAAAATAAATTGAAATAAATTTTAAGAAGTGTACAAGTAAAGTTGATTTTAAGTTGAGTTATTAAAATTTTGAAAAATAAACACCCACCAAACAGGGACTAAAAATTCTTACTTTAGTATTTTGGAAAAAAAAATCCAAAAATTTTAACTCATTCATTCCACATCGCTGCACATTATAATATATTTGTCCTAGTGTAACTGAAGCATGTATTGGTAGTCTACACATTATTATTATTCATCCTACATTGCGTGAGTGTCGTCTACTAGTGTGCCATATATATATTTGGTAATATACTTATCAGTAGTAAAATGACTTTTTGTTAAGAATTTAACACCGTAATCTATGCTCAATTAAACAATAACCTCAAATATGTTTACTGTATAACTAGATTCACATGCAGTATGAAATCTACAATTTTGCATACCGTATATAGATATTTAAAACAAAATAACCACATTTGATGGTGTTTGGTCAAAAGGTAATAAATTGTGCTCGTTATGATTAAGTTCATGATTTCAAGTCTCTATTCGAGCATAAATTTTTAAGGTGATTTTTAAAGTATGATACCTTTCTAATTCCAGGGATGTATCAAACAATACAAGAAATGGCTTTTCTAGCTCGGCATTAGCATAATGACGCTATAAATAGTATAAATGCTGTTAAAACTTTGTGGCATTTTTACAAATGCCGGGAAACATTTGTCACATTTATAGTGATCGACATAACTCTAGAATAATCAAAATATGAAATCCCACAAGTTTACTTTTAGTGGGACTCAAATTCGCGATGCCATACGCGTCCGCTATTCCTTAGCCATTAACCGCTGTGTCAAAATATTCACTCATTACTTAATTGTAAATTTTTTCTTATGATAACTTATCTCTAAATATATATATATATTGAAAACCGAATTAGAAACATAGATTATTGGCACCGTTACATACATAAAAAGAGGAACTGAGATTTACATAAACTTCTTTGTTGATTAATCTTTTTAGCTGCTGCTTCTTCCTCTTTTGTTTTTATAATTGCTTCAAATTGTATTATGGTTTTTATATATTTTTGTAAATTATTTTAATTTCAATTTAATTCAAACACATATAATTAAATATTTGCTTAAATAAATAAGATTATTAATATGCTGAACTATTTTTATTTCTCGACAGAGTTGATGCATGCGGTATGTAAGGATACACATACATATATAATAAAAAAAATTCTTTTTTATGCTAAAAGAACTAAAATTTATCAAATAAAGCTGATCACTATGGTTTCACATAATTACATATATATTGTATAAAATAAGATTATTTTAAAAATATTGCATTGTAATAAATCTCTTGTATTATTTTGGTAAATATTATGAAATTAAAAAGATTTCCTAATTAAAAATCATGGAGTAAATTTTTGGCATTAGTTTGAAAGTATCACAATTAGCTTATGTCATTTGGTATAATGGATCGACTTTTTTGTACATTTGATACAAAATGCTGAAAAAGTAATTAAGATTATCAACATTTGTTAAAAAATGCTATGAATTTACTGCATCTTGTATAGAATGCCATATATTCCAAACTGTTTTGTACAAAATCCTGAGAAAAGTGTTTTATATTGTCGGTATTTGTTATAGAATGCCATAAATAAATGCTGTAAAACGCAAGTTTTCTGGTTGTGTAAAACCCCTTGCTAACACTTAATCTGGACGATAGATATAGATAATCACTAGCCTAGAGGCAAACTCTACGTGTTTGGATAACATACTTAGTAATTATTTACATTAGAACATATATACAATGATATTTGTTCAAGTGATAATTAAATGTGCTATTTATTCATAAGGTCATGGGTTCAAATCATCTTTTAACATTATTTTATAGTCATTTTTACGCTTGCTGAGTATATAATTTGGCAACTTTTGTCTTAACAAATCTCATATGTTCAAAAAAAAAATATGTAATGATATTTGGCATAGTGTAGTTGAAGGAATTATTTGCATTTAAAGTCACGAGTTCAAGTCCTTGCTTCACGTATGTGCAATATCATAGTTAATATTTTTTTCACGATAAACACATGTGATGACGTTTTGTGTAGCGGTAATGAAAATTATTTTTCATTCTAAAGGTCCTCAATTTTAAAAATCCCGCTTAGATGGGTAAATTGATTAATTGATTTTTGTAATTTTGTAGAGATGATATATATTATGAATAGATGGCTCTTCTCTTAAGGACCGTTCATTTCGAGGGGGTAAAAAGAATGAAATTTTTTTTATATATAAAACTTGGTAGAGATGATATCTGTAACGAGTAGATCATCTCCACCAAATTTTATAAAAAACTAAATCGGCCGGGAAGGGGATTAGCTGAAAAATTGATATATTCACATTTATGGATGTTGAAATTTAAGATTTTTAACTAATCCATTTTTCGATATTATTTATTGATGAAATTTAGTACAGATGATTTACTCATATTCGAGATCATCTTTACTAAATTTTATGAAAACATTCACCTGTTTACCTTTCGAAATAAATGATCTTTAAGTTAGTTAACTCAATAACGGCTCTTAAAAGATGTACCCCATATATACATGTATGTGTGTATATATATATTTAATAGCTAACCATTTCCATTTTTTATTTGAGATGCTCCAAGGAATCTAGGAGGTTTTGAGAAAAAGACTTTCAGCCTCTGTGGTACTAATTAATTTTCTTCTACTTGTAATCCCCAACCTTCGGTTTGTTAGCCTCTCCTCAGCATTTCAGGATCCGCGCGCGAGGCTTTGCTTTCAAGAAGGTATTTTAGTTCCTTAATTCCTTACTAATATATGCTTTATATATATATAACTGCAATATATCATGTATACATATTACTTCTAGCTAGGTTGAATTTTTTGATTTAATTTGATGGAGACAATTTATTAATTATGAAGATTATCTTCACATTTTATCAAAAAAATTCATCCATTTACACCTTCAAAATCGTTGGTCCTCTAATTAAGATCCTTCCGATCCCTATATATATGTGTGTGTGTGTAAGTCTGCATTAGTGCAAAGTGGCATGGAAAATCCGCAGATTTTCGAACTTCTCAAATTTCTGAAATCGATATTTTTTTTTACTCAATAAGCAATGGGACGCTTTTCCAATATTCGAATTTCTGAATAAGATGGAATCAAAGTGGAAACCATATTCATATTTCTGAATTTTCTTATATTCAGTGTATAGTATTTATATTAATTATTTTCACATTAAGTGATTATATGTATTGGTTAATAGCAATGTACATCCTATCCTATAATATAAATTATATAATACTTTTTATTTTGTGCTTATAATTTAATTTAAACCTAGTCAATAGACAAAAATATAACTTAGTTTTATATTTTGAGATTTATTATTGTGGCTTCACTAACAGTTAATGCTCGTTAACAAAAATTTTAGAATTCATGATTTATATTCAAATGTCGAAGTTATATAGAAAATTTAAGAAATCAGAAATATTCAGTAAATTCTGAAAGTTTCCATTTTTGAATTTTTTTTTTCAAAATTTTCAGATTTGGAATCGGAAAGTTACTTAAATTTTCATCTTTTGGGAAAAAAAATTCAAACAAGCCTATTCATCTAGGGGTGTTGTGTATTAAATCGGTAAATCACCCTTGTTAGAATATACTATATATTACGTTTCCTATTTCTATTATACATTCCATATTGTATTAATTGTATTGATTGTGTTCCCATTATACTTTCCTAATTGTATCCTAGATTAGGGTTTTATTTCTAGTATATATATTCCTACTCTATTGTACATTCAATTATTAAGAAAGTAATACAATTCTTTCATTCTCCTTCTTCAATCTCTCTTTCGTTTCTATTTCGTTACATGGTATCAGAGGGATTCATCCTCCTCTAGAACCAATCTCTCATTTAATCTTCAACAAAATTCAAATCAAAAATCCTAGCATCATCAACCCAAGCAACCAACCAATAAAAAACCCTAGCTTCATCCAACTGTCGATCCACTGTTCGAAACCCTACAGAACCTCGATTAACCCAAAACATATACCAAAAGGTTCGTCTTTTCAATACGAACCAAACCCCATTGAAAAAACCCCATTCGGACACCACACGCGCTCTCACGCGCCTCTGCAAGATCCCCCAGTCGCGCAGCCCAGATCCCACGCGCATCCTCCTTTCTTGATCAATCGCCACCTCGATACATAACTCCAAACCACCCATATAATATACCAAAATATTCGTCTCTTCAATACGAACCAAACGACGTCGAAATCACCCCGATTGGAGTTGGTACGCGCTCCCACGCGCCGCTGGAACACAGCCCAGTCGCGCCGCCCAGATCCACGCGTCACTGCCCTAAAAACCCTAAACCGGTTTTTTTCTGAACCAGTTCTTACTTCCTTGATCGGTTCCCCTATATCTAACCCGGTTTTTTTCACTCTAAGACCGGTTCCCCACTAAATCAACCGCTCCGGATCTGTTTCTGGCCTTAGATCTCTCGGAATCAGATTAGTTTTTACAGATATTGTGTTATCTTACACGTTTCTCAATGAAAAAGCACGAGTTTTCGCGTCCGATTTCTCTCGTTCTCAATGGCTCCAACTATGTTCAATGGTCCCAAGCCATGACAAGTTTTCTAAAGTCTCGTAAGTCCTGGAGAATTGTTACTGGAGAAGTTGTTAAGCCAACCAAAAAAACTGATGAAACTGACGATAAGTTCAATGATCGCCTTGATGATTGGGAAAGCAAAAATGATGATATTATCACATGGGTTCAGAATACATCTATCTCTCGTATAGGGCAGCAGATTGGTCGTTTTTCCACCGGGAAGGAAGTCTGGGATTTTCTACAATCTAAGTACACTCTAAAGGATCTCTCTCATCAATACCAGTTGCTTACTGCTTTATATTCTAAAACCCAACAACCCAAGCAATCAATTGATGATTATTTATCCGATCTTCAAGCTATTTGGGATCATTTAGCCCAATTCGAACATTCTTTTTGTGAGCATGATGCAGAAAAATTTGAAACATACCGAGATAACCAGCGTGTTATCACTCTTCTAATGGGACTTCATGATAAATTCGAACCAGTTCGGGCTGCTCTACTCCATCGCAATCCTTTACCGTCTCTTGATGATGTCACGACGGAGCTTCTCTCTGAAGAAACTCGGTTCGCCACTCGGGCCCACAATTTTAATGTAGTTTTAGCCGTTCCGAGCTCGAAACCTACCAAAAATTCGTTCTCACGAGAATGTTCGTACTGTCATGCCACCACCCATATGCTACTAAAGTGTCCAATTAGGACGTGTTTCTTTTGCAAAAAGGTGGGACCAGGTCACTTTCAAGCCGATTGTTACAAGAACCCATCCAGGAGATCCTCCTTTAGATCATCCTCTAGCACCATCACCGCTGCCATCACTGATTCTTCTGAAGCAGACATTTCTACTACACCAGTGACTCTAGCAGACATCACAGCTCTTATGAAACAGGTTACATCCTCTTCTGGTTCTGCTATGGCCACCACCATAGGTACATTTTGGTTCTTTGATTCTGGTTGCTGCAATCATATGACTTCTGATCCTACTATTTTCACCTCTGAAAGTCATAATTCTCATACACCCACCATTAAAACTGCTGATGGCTCTCAATTATCTGTTAGTCATGTTAGAACGGTTACTACTCCTAGCCTCTCTTTATCTGCTACATTTCATATTCCAAAATTGACTATCAACCTTATTTCTGTTGGTCAACTATGTGATCTTGGGATGAATGTTATATTTTCCTCTTCTTGTTGTCATGTGCAGGATCCTCAGACGGGACAAATTATTGGGATAGGCCGTAAAGTTGGCCGCATGTTCAAGCTCATACACCTCCGTACCTCACCCACTCCTATTGTTGCATCCACACCACCTGTTGCATCCCCACCAACTGTTTCTTCATTTGAGTTGTGGCATTCCCGTTTAGGACATGTGTCTTTTGATCGTCTTCATTCTATTGTGTGATTTGGTCAGTTAGGGTCAATAAAGTCTGAGAAATTGTCTTGTTTATCTTGTCAACTTGGAAAACAACCGGCATTATGTTTTAATAAAAATGATTCTATTTCTTCAGCACCATTTGATCTTATTCACTCTGATGTTTGGGGACCCTCTCCACATTCTACCATGGGGGGTTCAAAATATTTTGTTATCTTTTTGGATGATTATAGTCGTTTTACTTGGATTTATCTTATGAAAACTCGTTCAGAATTACCCCAAATCTATTTTAATTTTGCTCGCATGATTCAAACTCAGTTTTCTCGTCCAATAAAAATTTTTCGAGCTGATAATGCCATGGAATACAAAGGAACCTCATTTCTTAAATTTCTCCATGAACAAGGCACTGTTTCTCAATATTCTTTTCCCGGTACATCTTAGTAAAATGGTCGTGCTGAACGCAAGTACAGACATATTCTTGATACTGTTCGCACACTTCTTATCTCTAGTAGTTGTCCTTAAAGGTTTTGGAGGGAAGCAGCACTTACTGCTATTTACACTATCAATCATATCCCTATTCCCTTTCTTCAGCATCAATCTCCATATGAGAGACTTCATGGTACCTCTCCTGATTACAATTTCTTACGAGTCTTCGGTTGTGCTTGTTTTGTGTTACTCCAGCCTTATGAACATTCTAAATTAGAACCACGTGCTCGTCTTTGTTGCTTCTTGGGGTATGAGATAGAACATAAAGGTTATTGGTGTTGGGATCCTATTTCCAAGTGCTTACGAATTTTTTGTCATGTTGTCTTTTAGGAACATAAAATGTTCTCCTCTCTATCCAAATTTTTATGTCCTTGAAGAATCACCACTTTCATTCTTTACTCATTCATCTCTTGACCTTTTCACCCCTGAACTTGAGGCTCAAATTGTCACATTCCCACCAGAACCAGAACCAGAACCAGAACCAGAAGCCACACCATCACCACCTCAACCTCCCAGCCCAACACCTCCTAAACCATCCTCACCTGATGTCATTTCTTCCAATGAGCTTCAACATATGGCACCTCCCAATGATGATGTCTCGCCTGCTGATCCTGTCATACCTCCACCACAACGATAATCCACTCGGGTAAAAGAGCTCCCTCATCACCTTCGTGATTACCATTGTTATTCTACTATGATATCTCACTATGAACCTACATCCTATAAGGAAGTTAGTACTAATCCACTTTGGCAGCAAGCTATGACAGAAGAATTACAAGCTTTAGATAAAGCGCATACCTGGGATCTTGTGACTCTTCCTCCTGGAAAATCTGCAGTTGGGTGTAAATGGGTGTATAAAATCAAGACACGATCTGACGGTTCGATTGACCGATACAAAGCTCGTCTCGTAGCCAAGGGGTTCAATCAGGAGTATGGTATAGACTATGAAGAAACTTTTGCTCCTGTGGCTCGAATGACGTCTATTCGCAGTCTTATTGCTATTGCGGCCGTTTGCAAATGGGATCTTTTTCAGATGGATGTTAAAAATGCCTTTCTTAATGGGGACCTCACAGAAGAAGTATATATGAAACCACCTCCCAGTTATTCACACCAGTCCACTCAGGTCTGCAAACTTCGTCGTGCCCTATATGGACTCAAGCAAGCTCCCCGAGCTTGGTTCGCAAAATTTAGCTCTACCATCACAAAGCTTGGTTATTCATCCAGTTCGTCAGACTCAGGCCTCTTTATTCGAAAGACAGATTCTGGGACTATTCTTCTTCTCTTCTATGTGGATGATATGATAATTACTAGGGATGATATTTCTGGTATCTCAGATCTCAAACAATCTCTCAGTCAATTTTTTGAAATGAAGGATCTTGGTTGTCTCAACTACTTCTTAGGGCTGGAAGTCCTTTCTTACTCAATAGGTTACTATTTATCTCAGGTGAAATACACGTCTGACGTTCTGGCTCGTGCTGGTCTCACTGACTGTAAAACTGCATCTACTCCATTGGACACCAATGTTAGACTTACTCCGTTTGATGGTACTCCTCTTTCTGATGGAACTTTATATAGACAGTTAGTTGGCAGTCTGGTTTATCTTACTGTTACTCGCCCGGATATTGCTTATGCTGTCCATGTTGTCAGTCAGTTTATGGCTGCTCCTCGCTCTACTCATTTTGATGCTGTTATTCGAATTCTTCGTTATCTTAAAGGGACAGTTTTTCATGGGCTTCACTACTCCTCAAAGTCATCTTTTGTATTAAGGGCTTACTTTGATGCAGACTGGGCCGGTGACCCTACGGATCGTCGGTCTATTACTGGTTACTGTTTCTTCCTCGGGGATTCCCTTCTTACTTGGCGTAGTAAGAAACAGTCTATTGTTTCTCGATCAAGCACTGAGGCTGAATACTGCGCTCTTGCTGATACTTCACAAGAACTAATATGGCTTCGACGCCTCCTCGATGAATTAGGTGCTCCTCAAGACTCTGCTACTACTCTTTATTGTGACAACCGCAGTGCCATTCAAATCAGTCACAATGACGTCTTTCATGAACGAACTAAACACATTGAGATTGATTGTCACTTTATTCGCCAGCATATTCGCAATCTGTACATTCGTCTTATGCCTGTATCTTCAGATGACCAGCTTGCAGATCTCTTCACTAAAGCTCACCAACCTAGCCGTTTCCAAGCATTGATTTCCAAACTCCAGCTGGTCTCTCACTTACCACCTTGAGTTTGAGGGGGGGTGTTAGAATATACTATATATTACGTTTCCTATTTCTATTATACTTTTCATATTGTATTAATTGTATTGATTGTGTTCCCATTATAAAATTAAACACCCATGCAAGTGATCAGCTTGTAATATAAATGGGAAGTCCAGGGTCGAATCCACAGGGAAAACACTCTTGGTAAAAATTATTTTTTCTTTCAAAGAGAGAAAGAGAGTAAAAATGAAGAAATGATAATTTGAACATTGAAAAATGGATTTAAATACAAACGCACCAAAGTTATTTATCTGAAGGCAAACTAAACTAAAAAAGAAGAAGAAGAAGAAGAAGAAGAAGAAGATAAAAGGAGGAAACCCATTAACTAATGCAAAGTATGGTATCTTCGTCGATTACAAATTTTGTCGGAAGGTTTACAACAACTAGAATAGACTACACTAAAATTTGAATGTCATGGAGTCTTTTATATGTTCACCAAAAAAAATAGGGACTTATCTATATTTATATTGACAACTATAGAGACTTATATTTACATATTAAAATAATTAGGATATTAGGAAATGGGCTTGTTTAAGAAAAAATTGTGGTAACTAGATTACAAAAAGAGTGTAACAATAACATTCACGTATAATAATTATTTTGAGTTACGCAAAATTAAGTTAACAGTTCTTAATTATTTCTTAATACATTATAATGTATTGGAGTTTATATATTTAACGTTACTTTAAAATTACATTAGTGACTCATAAAAATATACTTGTTAAAAAATAAAAACACATCATACAAAACAAATTTGCTTTAAATTTTTTGGGTTGCAAAGTCCAATTAGCACAAAACACAATTTTGATCCAAGCTGTTATTTTAAAACATAATTGAGAAATAGAGAGGCTACACTAATAAGATTAAAAATAGGCTCTTATTTCAAAAAAATATTATTCCTTAATTTTTTCTCAAAAATTTTCTCATGGAAGGTATTTTTACTTATTTCTAGTAAAATAATTAATATCAAAGATATATTATTTTATACTGATTAATTAAACTTAAATGTTTAATATGAAGTCCATATTGTTTACTGTATTGAATTAAACTTATTTATTTAGTACAGAAGATTCCACGTTAGAGAAATAGTATTTTTGAAAGTGGACTTCTTAATCCAATTTGATAATTTTGTAGTTTCTTAAATTAAAAAAAAATTATTTTATCTTAACATTTTATTTTATAATTTTTTTTAACATTATATACATTTCCGTCATTAAATATGTGATTTAGTAAAACATTCATATTTTATTTTTCTTTTTGTCTTACAAACAAAGAAACATCCATGTGCTCAAGAAGGGACAGGGGGCAAGACTTTGCACTTAAACCCTAATTTGGGGGGCTACTTATATATATATATATATATATTCTATTTGACTAAAATATTCTACTTTTAGTATAAAAGTATGAATGACGTAAGTATTTTTTTCTTTTTTTCTTTTTGTGTGGACAAGTATGCCCCTTTGTGTTGATATTAGTATTCGAAACACGTTATGTTTAATGTTTAAACCAAAATATTGAATATATTGTATATGTGATTCAGTAAAACATTCATGTTATATATTATCGGGTATAAGTGAACTTTATTTATTTTACCATTTTATTATTTTACATGTTATATAATATATTATTTATGTGATTGTGTTATTATTGGATATTGTGCATAGTATTCCTACATATATACTTTTAATAGAACTAATTATTTACCAATTCTAAAGATTTTTTTAAAATTATATTGCTCGCTTTATGTCTCCAATTAATTAAGAGTCTACGTAGCCATCCATGTACTAGAAGAATTTAGCATGACAAATTTTTATAATATATCTGCAACATCGCGTAATAACCTTTATCAAAAACTAAAATCACGTGCTCAAAAAATAGTAATAATAAAAGAATGTAGAGAAAGGGACAAAGGGCCATAGATTGACACAAAAATGAAAATTTTCTTCCTCGACAACCAAACTTGAGCAAAACATAAATTTTAAGAATACCAAATTAAAAGGGAGAAAAAAGGGGGGAAATATCATTTTGAAAAGCTATGAGGGTGTTGGACGCCCGTGGGGGTAGGGGACTATATTGGTTGAAGGTGTGATGGTAGGGGGAGGAGGTGCTGGTTGTCCACCGTCCGCCCGCCTTATGTTGAGTTTCGGTTTTAAGGGCAAAATGCTTTTAAAAATGGTCATGTACACTATTGTAACGTCCAAAATGGACGAAGCAGTAAATTGGAACCAGGTGCATAGTTTAAGTGTTCAATAGTCAGGATTATAGTTTATGGGTTATTTTGAAACTTTAGTCATAATTTCAGTGCCATTTAAGCAATTTACTCTTTACACTATTCAGATTTTGTTCTTTTTGTCCGTAGATGTTAAAGATATGGGAGGAAACTGCATAATAGGGGAAGGCGCATCAATGCATGCACAAAGGCTAAACTTTGAATACTTGTTCTAAAAGAGGTATTTTTTTTTCTACTTCTTCTTCTTCTTCTTCTTCTTCTTCTTTTTTATTTATTTATTTATTTATTTATCTAGTTTTGAATGTTGAATATATTAAATTTGGCAATATTGTCCTTACTATTGTAAAATACATTAATACATCATGAGCGAAGAAAATAGCGCCAATATTTTATTCAATTTTATTAAGAATTAAACGTTTAGCAGATACTTGCATCTTCATAGGGGTGTAAATGGATTGGAAATAGACCGGATACTGCATTATCCATTATCCGTATCTCTTTTTACATTTATTGTCAAAATCCTTATCCGTATTCCTTCGGATAATATATTAAATTATTCTTATTTTTATCCTATCAAATATCTCGGATTCGGATAATATCCCTATCCATTTTTTTATATAATTATATAAATATTTTTTATTTTTTACTAACCTAAAAATTAGCTCAATCTTAAAAATATATTTGATTACATAAATTTTCAATTAAAATAACACATTATTTAAGTTGTAACTTGAGAAGTATAACGAAACATTGCAAAACGTATTAAAATAATGACTAACGTTTTATATCAAACTTTTAACTCAAATAATGATTTTTTTTCTTTTTGTATAACCGAATAAGATTTATGTTAAAATTATAATTTAACCACACAGATCAAAATGAAAAATCAAACTTGAAAATATCTACAATTTTAAATTTGATATAGTCTCGTACATTTAATGCTAGCAAATCACATATGTTGTAAATATTTTTTCGGCTTTTTTATTTTTTGGTTTAGTTTATTTTTTTTGGCAAATTGGGCCAGCTTGTGCTTACCAGAATAAATCATATCCGACTTTTTTAAATGGGAAGAGATATATATATATACTAAATTATGGCGAATACGGATATCCATTAAATCGGATATCCGCAAATATGAATAATCCACATCGGATACGGATTAACCAGGTCGAAAACTATTACTATCCATATCCTTATCCATTTTCTCGGATATTTATAAACATTATCCAAATTCTCTTTTTCGAATATCCATTTAGATAAATATCCACAAAATACGGATTCGAATTCGGAACGGATTCAGATTTTCAAATATCCATTTACACCCATACATCTTAATAATATTGAATGCTCAATTTTTAATCAATTTCACTATCAAGAAATTAGATACAAACACGAACATATTCGGTACTAAAGTGGGATGTCATCTCTTTAAGAAAAATTATAACCGTTCATTTCAGTTGTTAAATGGATTAATTTTTTTTTATGAAATATGGTGAAAATGATCTCTACAGTAAGTGTATCATCTCCGGCAAATTTTAACAAAAGATTCAATTTGAAAGTCAATGAAATGATCATTTAAAATTTCAATGGCCAAAATTGAACATACAATTTTTCATAACACCCAGTTTCGAATTAATTGAATTTTTTAGAAAATTTAGTGGAAATTATCTATTCATTATAGAGATCCTCTACCAAATTTCATAAAAAATTCTGCTTGTTTAACCCTTGAAGTAGATGATCATTCTTCTTCTTTTTTAAATAAAGGATTGTACTCTTTCTAGCCCGCTTGAATATACTTCATTTAAAAAGCCATTGCCTTTACTACTAACAGATGAAAAGTAAACACCATCATATTTTTTTGGTGCATCACAATATAAGTACTACAATAGCAACGAGTATTTTAGTTCAAAAACAATAATGATATCAAAACTGAAATTAAATTAACGATATCAAAGTTCCAAAAAATTTCTATTGTTTCGATACCAATCCAAATAATTTTACTATTAATAATATTAATGGTGAGGAGTGAATGAATTAACATGCGTCGATGTAGAGACCCATCTCTAAATTGTAAACCTTCCAAAATGTAATGATTTACAATAACAACAACAAATAATAGTGTACTACTATTAAGTCTATATAACCAACATTGTTAAAACAATATTAACATAATAATAATGTCAAAATAAAATCTTACGCTTGTCAAAGCGAACTGCAAAAATATTTTATAAATGGAATGATAGTACCATTAACTTGATAGGGAAATTTTGGGTTGAGGTGTAAATTAGGTCGCTGTCTTTAAGACGTTTCGCAGCTCTGCCCAAATTACATGTTGAAAAATCGGAATACCAACACCCTTGATAATTAATGCTCGAAATCGGTAGACAAATTCTGCCAGAGACAAAGAAGGAACTTTTTTTGGCTTTTTGGAGGTCTCGGTTTCATAAATATATATATATATATATATATATAAACCTCCTTTTTTTTATATGCTCACTAGAAGAAGAAAGAAAACAAAGTAAATCACCATTTTTTTCTAGCACAGTCGGTTGTCTTCTTTTGGGGCCATGCGAATAATTTCTTTTTTTTTTTGGTTATATTCAAATTGAGCGTCAAGTGTAGAAAAATAAGGAAGCACCACCTCCATTTCCTTCGGCTCAAGCTAACCATTTTTAGAAAAAGAGAGAGAGGGAGTGGAGTTGTTGGCAAAAATAGTGGGGGAGTGAATATCTCCATTTGTTGGAGACTTAGTCAATTTTTTATTTTTTTCAAATTCTAAATATCTAAATAAATTTTATTTAATAAAATAAAAGTTTCAAATATATATATTTTGTTCAAAAGAATTTATTTTATATTTAAAGCAAGCTCGAGTTCAAACCCGAACCCGAGTTGGGTCAGTCCAGTACAATAGCTGCACACGTGTGGTAAGCTACATATATAAAAGTCCTCGTCCAATTGTACGAAATTGGGTAAACAAAACATTTATGTAAACTTATAAAAGAATTCACATTCTCTAATGTAGGACGTAGGTAATGAAGCTTGCTTTAATTTTTTTTTTATCAAAATACACACCAAGTTCCAACATATTTTATTTACCCTAGTTGGCAACTTGGCATAACTCCATTATGGTTGAATAGAATCATATTGTTGCTCAAATAAGCAAATATTTATTTGCCCGTAATTTTTGATAGTAGTTTGATTCGAGTTTTTATTTGTTTCTATAATTTTAAATTTATAAATTTACATTAGGAGTCTTTTATAATATATGTCAATAAAGTTCAAACTTTTTATGTGAAATTATCATTTTGAATTTTAAGAATAAACAAAATTTCAAACCAAACAAGCACCAACTCAAAGTATAAGACAGTTTAAGCAAATTAAGCTCTACTCATAGGTTCTAGCCTTGCTCCTTTTACTTTCCCATTCTCCCTTAGAGCATCTCTTGCAATAGTGTATAATTTTGTTTTGTGTAAAATTTATACAACTTGTTTAAAATTTCATATCCACCGGTCTTTTAAAAACGAGTTTTGTGTAAAATACAGCCTTACTTTACAATGTCATGTTAGCTTTCTCAATCCTCAATTTTTTTTATAAACATTTAAAATGTAATAACTTTTAATACAAAACATGAATAAAAATTATATATTTGAAATCTACTAATCAAGACTTAGAAATTAAGATCTATTGTGATTTTAATATTTTGTATATATAATTTTAAGAAAAAATAATTAAAAATTGTATAAAATATAATGTAATATTTGTTCGTATTTTATTGGTTCTTTTCAATTTTACACTAAATTTTACAAAAAATTTATAGGAGCAAATTTTTTTAAGACATCAAATTTTGTGTAAAAGTTATTGACACATAGGATATATTCATCATTTTTTACACTACCAGTGCAATGCTTTTGGAACATAATCTTTATCCGAAAATGAACCACTTACATGTATGAAAACAAACAGTTTAAGATACTGATTGCATTTACTTTGTGGCCTATTTGATTTCTTTTTTTTCTTTCTGAAAAAATAAAAATGAAAAATTTATTTAAAAACTTATGTTGTGCTACAGGTCCTGATTTAGTGGGGTGATGAGTGGGGTTGAGATTGCTGGAGCAGTAATTGCTGGGGGTGCGTTACTGCTGAACACCTACGAAAAATTGAAGGGCGAATCTGAATCTAAGAATGGTACGGAGATTCGTCCAACTTTGGCTGATGCTATACGAGAGCTGTGTGCATTACGGGACGATCGGGAGCATATATATCGTGCATACCGTAAAACAATGGAGCAAAGTAATAGATACCGTACCTGGCTCGAAGAGGTAAATAACTTGGAAGCGCGCGCGAATGGACTGATAAGGATGCATGAGGAACGAAAAAGAAACTGGTCGAAGAGAAGACCTTTTTCAGGATTGGGTAAAAAGATGAAAAGTGCGACTATTGAGGCACTGCGTCTTTACAAGCAGGTCATTGACGTTCTGCTGATCAAAAGGGGTCCCCTGCCCGTTGTGGAGATGGACACACAAAGCATAAAAGAATATCCAACACTTCAAAATTGCCTGAATCTGATATTAGACCATCTACAAGACGATAGAGTTAAAGGTATTAGAGTGCATGGGATGTTTGGTGTAGGGAAAACAGTGATAATGCAGAACTTGAATAACCATGGAGATGTAGCTGGTACGTTTGATTTAGTCATTTGGGTGAAAGTCTCAGACAACAGTGATAACTTTAGCATCGGGAAAATGCAGAAAGATATTGCGAAAAGATTGAATCTCAATATGGAAGACGGAGGTGATCCTGCAGGTAGAATACGAGAAGAGCTAGAGGATAAGAAGTATTTGTTGCTGCTTGACGATGTTAATGAAGATCTAGATTTGGAAGAAATTGGAATCCGTCCGCCTAGTGATAATAGTGGTAGCAAGATAGTATTGACAAGTCGGAAGAGTCGCGTTTGTAACTCGATTGTGAACAGGAGTGTTGAACTTAAAAGATTAAGCAATCAAGAAGCACAAGCAATGTTTCGAAAAGTTCTGGGCGACTCAAGAACTTGGCCAGTTGTGCAACAAGTTATTGAATATTGTTCCCGCCTTCCATTTCTGATACAAACAATAGGAAGCGCCTTTCAAAATAGAGAAACCGAGGACAGTTGGGCCAGAGGGTTGAATAACTTAAGACTTTTTCCGGATAAAGGAGATCCTGCCATTCAGAAAGCGTATAAATATGTAGAATTATGTTGTGAAGAGTTGATGGGCCGTAAGAAGGACTGCTTTTTATTCACTGCAATATTTCCAGAAGTGAGTGAGATAAATGCACGTTGTTTATTGGATTGTTGGGCAGCTGAAGAGTTGTATGGCACTGATCAAGAGCGTGCCTATGGGCGTCAGATATTGGATGAGCTCAAGACGGCATCATTACTTGAAGAAGGTACAAGTGGTCGTGGGGAGTATGTTAGCATGCACAAATTGATCCGCAAAGTCGCGCTTGATAAGTTGTTCGCTGATAGTGAACATCAACATTTGGTGAGGACCGGTGAATTGTTACAAGATCCACCAGGAGTTGATGATTTGAACCAGAAGTATCGAATCTCTTTGGCTGACAATAACCTAGGAGTTCTACAAGAATGCCCAAATTCTCCCCTGCTTTTCACACTTTTTCTACAAAAAAATCAAAGATTGAACTCAATTCACAGTGATTTCTTTAGGAAACTGAACAATCTTCGGGTTCTGAATTTACAAAATACTGGAATTGTGTCAATACCATCTTCATTACTGAAGCTGAAAAATCTGAAAGTATTCTATGTCAATGATTGCACTAGTTTGGAGATACTTCCTCCCGAAATAGGAGAACTCGGCAGCCTCGAAATCCTTGATATACGGGGAACTAGAGTCCAGATACTAGATGAGTCTTTTCTCCATCGACAGATTAGTAGAGTTGTTGACATTTTTACTCCAAAAGTGATATTTGGAGGACCCAGTTCTGTTCCATTGGCGCCCTTCCCCGAGACCAATCGTCTGCGACATCTAAAGCGTTTGTTGGTATCATTTAGTGACAATGGTAGTCAAGATGCTGAAGGTTTTTGTGGGGCAATCTCCAATATTTCTACTACATTGGAAGAACTGGTCATTGATGTGAATTCAATCAAGAATTTGTGCAACACAACGATAAATATTGTGAGAGATGGTGTTGCTACCATGACAAGGCTCACATTTCTCAAGTTTATATTTAGAGATGGTGCTGAAGAAGTCATAAAAGTGGTGGCTGGGAATAAAAAAATCTACTTCCCCGAAGCAGTTAACCTTGGGGGTTTTCTCAACCATGGCTCCACTTCATTTGAGGTTTATGTTGGCTGCTCAATCTCAGCACATCAAATTCCTGAAATGAACCAATACCAAAGGCACTTGAAAGTTTGTAACACGCAAGGAAGTAACTTCCCTGCTCCGAATATTACAGCGCTGCTTCCTAGATGCAATGCATTTGAACTAGTTAACGACAACAGCCTTCAGCGTCTATCGCAGTTAGGAACTCCAAGCTTGGATGGGATCCAAGGATGTCTAATTGAAAGCTGCAGCACAATTGGAGCAATCGCAAATGGTGGTGACCCAGCCGTATTGGCAAGCCCAATGCTACCGGGCTTGCTAGAATTATACATGAAGAATTTGCCGCTATTGACAAGCATATGGACTGGCCCTTGGAGGGCGGGCAGCCTGGTTAATCTGGAGACCCTTCTAATTAAGGATTGCATTGGAATTCAAGGGCTACTTACTGATTCTACAATTACGTCAAATCTCCTACGTCTGAGGAAGCTAATACTGGCTAATTTGCAAAACTTATGCAGAATTTGTGCGAGTCAGGGTTCTAACTGGCCAGCCTTAGAAGAGCTCAGGATAGATGGTTGTCCTCTTTTAACTGAGTTACCCTTCCTACAAGTGAACGCGAACAACCTGAAGAAGCTAATACTTGTCAATCTGCCAACCTTAACAAATTTCGGAAATGTGGTGATATGGCCGGACTTGGAGGAGCTGCAACTGGTTGGTTGTCTTGATATTTCTATGTTGCCGTTGAGCAATGGTAGCACAACGAGACTGAGGAAGTTAATACTTATCAATTTGCCAAATTTAAGGACTCTTAGCACAGATGCATCACTTGTTTCGCCCGCGTTAGAGGAGCTCGAGATAAGAGGTTGTCCAAGTCTGACCTGGTTTGCTTTCGACCAGATTAGTGCATCGAATCTGAGGTACATTAAAGCATCGCAGGGGTGGTGGGACGCACTGACATGGCAAGATCCCAACATTAAAGACATCGTTCAAAGGCTTTTCCGTCCACTTTAAGGTAACCCATGCCAACTGCACTACTCATACTTAAAAATATATGAAACAATCTCTGCTGTACAATCTTTTATTAATCCCTTAGATCCGTTTGGAATCGTAATATGAGGGTAGATTTGAATTTAGAACCTCAAATATAAATATTTTGTTTAGATCAAAATATGGATTTGAGATGTAGAAATCTCTTTGAATACTAGGATTTGATTTTTTTGTTTAAAAATCATAACATTTCAAATCTTAAAGTGAGGGGTGTTATTTCCAAATCTAAAGCAGGAAAATTAGGTAATAAATTTTGTTTTTGGATCATTTAATAATAATCATCATTACCATGCATCGACATAAGATTAAGGATAATACGAGTTTGTAATAAATGAGTGATTTATTAACGACTCCAAATATTTTTTTTTCTAGATTATTTATAGCGTGTACGCCATGATCAATCATTGATTAGTAAATCAATGACTAATCAATCATGTGATTGAGAAGAGAGAAATATACACTTTTCTATAATTCATTAAATATGTTATAACATGTAGAATTGTATAGAAGCTTGCATCTCTGCCGTCTCAGACACTCAATTACCGTGAAATATTCTATTTTTATTCAGTATTTAACAAACTTTTATGTTTCCATGTTGGTAGGTGGAGGGGAGGACACGTATGGCAACACTGGGGAGACAGCAATGGCGGTTGTGTAGATATCTCGTGTGCTCTCATTTCAGTTTCATAATTTGTGTTACTCAATAAGCGAACATAATGGTTTCCGTTCTCTTCAAGACAATGTTACATGCACCGAAATTTATGTACAAAATAAGTAATGAAAGGCGTTATATGATTATACCCTCGTTAAGGTACAAGTATTTAATGCTTTTTAATACTCATTATGTACAGAAGTATTGGTGCATATATATATATATATCATGTTTGGCTTGTCTTGTGGTTTGCATTTAATTTCAAACATAACGATTTGTCTTTGTTTACTAGGGTTTGTTCTAAACATGTATGTGATGCATCTACTCTTAAATAATGCCAAAATATTTTTGGAACATTTAAATTTTTCTTAAGCTTTTTTTTAAAGCTTTTAGATGTCTCAATTATATGTTGAAATATGCTATATTTTACTTTGGGGCTTTTAAAATTCTGTATTTTGAGTGTTAAAATTTTTAGGATGTGGTTCATTGATTTTTTTTTCTTAAAGATGCGGTTCTTAGAAAAAAAATTTGTTTTGGTATCTGCCTCTTGTAAGGAGTCAGATGCTATGTAGTAGATATTAATTTTCTTAGCGTAAATATTAGTATCTCTTGGTACATATACTAATTTTTCAGACGGAAATACTAGTATTTGTGATGTATATATCTACGCCAAGAAATATTGGTGACAACAAAATATATTGTACTATATGCTGGTGAAGGACCGCATCTTTTAAATAAAAATTGAATTACCGCATCCAAAAAATGTTTGAACTTGGAGGCTAAATCCTTTTTTTTTCCTTTTACTTGTTTGCTTTTATCGAATTATACCGTGTTTCCCAAAACAAAAATGGATATTAACCCCGTTCTGTTTAAATCGATGCACCATTTCTAATCCATTATTAATAATACAATTTATTATTTCTTTTAGATTTGATATATTAATTATGTCTTACAATATAAAAAAAACTATTAATTAAACATTCTGAAAAATAAAGTCGTACTATAAATTTGAAAAATATGGAGTGATCAGTAACTACAATAATAGATGGCATATATATATATATATATGTATATCAGCTATAAATTTGAAAACGATTTGGAAAGTATTGAATGTTTCATTCCATTGGACAATTCTTTTTAGAAAAAAATAAAATAAAAAATTGTATATTACGTACTGTATACTGAAAATTAGTCATCAATAACTACAATAATAGATGGCATATATATGATATATCAACTATAAGAGGCTAAGAGCTCGTGGTTCATTGGGGGCCGAAGGCGGGTTCTCGAACCTTTACAGACCACTTAATAATTCACACTTTTAACAATTTGGTTAAAACCCGGATTTCAAGTCATGCTTAATTTTTTTTAAAAATAAATAGGTTTTTTGGTTGTTTCCGTATTTGTTTATTTTTTTTTGTTCTAAACTCGTGAGGGAATTGGTGCGGGGATGGGAACAAGAGAACTTGCTTCATGTATAAACAAGTTATTATGTTGGAAAGTAATTTTGTAAATTATAAATTAATATTCTAGAATTATTTCTAGAATATTGTATCTAGATTCATGCAGCAAATATCTTGATGCAGTAAATTATGGGTGGTTATATTTTCAACCACAAAACACTTGGTTTCACTCCAACATTTCATTCGGTCCTTGTATTAGAATATATGTATAGATATGGTATAGGCGTATATATGGTATGGTTGACTACCACTATGATTCCTAGAATCACGGGATATTATTATTACTTCCATGTATAGCTCATTCTAACCCTATTTAGGGGACCTTGTATTCATTAATCAAATACGACAATATAATTTGTTCCCTCATCTCTCTCTATATATTCGCTAACATGGTATCAGAGCAATACATGATTAACCACAAACCCTAGTCTCGCAACCACCATAAATTCTAGTCCCGCAGCTACCACAAACCCCAGTCCCAGCCAAACAAAATCAGCCTCACAACCCTAGTCCTAAGCAACCCTAGCCACCACAACCAGAAAATTCTAAACCTTCGTACATCCAATACCGACACCTAATCAAACCAAACCTTACACCATCGTCTTCGTATTCAATAGACGATTCCAAATCCGTTCGAATCATCTCGATATAGTCTTCCACGCGCTCTCACGTGCTGCTAGTGTAAACCATCCTCCCCCCCGCGCTTTGTCCATGCGCCTTTATAGCCATGTCTTCTGCCACGTCAGCCCTATTGCCACGTCACGCTTTCATAGACCGTTGACCGCTGATTGAGTTGTCGATTGACCGTTGATAGCAGAAACCCAGAAACCCTTCCTGGCATTTTTCGACGTTTTGAACACAACCATAGCCTCATAATTTGAAGATTCGATCTCGATTATTAAGTATTCAGTCTCCCTCAATGGCATTCAACCCCACAACCATGACCGGATCATCAACAAAGGATTCCATCTCATTATTCAAACTGAGGGCTCCTCATTCAACATCGGCCTTCTACTGGATGAGAACAACTATGATATATGGTCTCAACTCATGGAGATGCATATCGCAGAGAAACATAAATTCTCCTTTATTTAGGGTTCAATCTCAATTTCGAAGGAAGGAACACCAAAATTTGATAAATGGCACCCTGATAACCAACGACTAAAACGCTGGCTCTTAATGTCAATGAAACTGAAAATCATGAAATGTTACATTCGTATTCCTATGGCGCTCAAAATTTAAAAATCACTGTCTACGGCGTTTCATGATGGGGCTGATGAACTGCAGGTTTTTCTTTGAACCAACGGGCCATCACTGCCAAACAGGGTGGCCGATCACTATCTGAGTTTTATGGGGAGTTGACAGAGATATTCAGCGAGTTGGACCACCGTGATAAGGTAGTTATGGAAAGCCCTAATGATGTGGAGTCTTACATGAGATCAATTTAACGCTTAAGAGTCCACATTTTTCTTATCGGGTGGGATAATGAACTTGAACAGATTCAGGGAAAGATTTTGCGAAAGGATCCGGTTCCATAACTAGAAAAGGTATATTCCCTGGTTCGTCGAGAAGCTCTTTGACGATAAATAATGAACCCCGTGATAAACACTACAGCTATGGTAGCCCGTAATCAAGCTCCCTCCAATTCCAATTGGCAAAATTCAGAGAAATTATCCAGCTCTGGTAACCAGCCAAATGACTCTCGGGGTTTGACCTCCAAATACCCTCCATGCTCTGTTTCTGGACTTACAGGACACTCAAAAAAGGGTTGCAATGAAATCATTGGCTATCCGTGTTGGTGGAAGGATTCTCGCAATGGCATAACAGGTCAGACCACAGAATGAGGTAACAAATAGGCCCCGGGCTTACTCACCACCACGGGTACATCAAGTGAGGGTTTACATTTTGTCTCTATTTTGAATAATACATGGGTAATTAATTTTGGTGTCACTGATCATATGACATCTAATTCAAAAATGATTACTCTAACCCCATCATCTCAGACCTTTGTTTCCACAATCAATGGTGCTCCAGTTCCTGTAGTAGGAAAATGATCAATCAATCTATCAGACACGCTGAACCTAAGCTCCATTTTAGTAGTACCATCCTTAAATTATAATATATTAAATGTTGCTTAAATAACTAATGCCTTACACTGTGTTGTCATCTTTTAGCCTTTTCATTGTGTTTTTAAGGATATTCAGACAAAAAAGACAATTGGTTATGGCGTTAGGCAAGAAAAAGTGCATTACCTGGACCTGGAGTTGAAAAGCACAGATCCCTTGCACAAGGCCTTGAACACTAGTACCTCTCAAAAGAAGATTGCTGATGAACTTTGGTTATGGCACCGTTGATTAGGACACGCATCGTTTGGTTACTTAAAGAAACTATTTTCCCGTTTAGTTAATAAAGTTAATTCTTCTATTTTTCATTGTGAGATTTGTGAACTGGCTAAAAGTCATCCTACTTCCTTTAAACCTTCATTGAATAAAAGTTCATTTTCATTTATGATAATTCATTCTGATGTATGGGGCCCGTCTCACATTTCTTCTTTAAGTGGTATACAATGGTTTGCCACATTTATTGATGATTGCACTCGAATGACATGGGTTTGTCCCATGAAATTAAAAAGTGAAGTTGTAGTTTGTTTTAGAGATTCCATAAATAGATCAGTACGCAGTATAACGCTACTATTCAAGTTCTCCAAAATGATAATAATGGTGAATATATGAGTACAGAGTTATAGGCATACTTCAAAATCCATGGGATTATTCATCATAATACATGTCCTTATAATCCTCAACAAAATGGGGCTGCCGAACGAAAAAAACGTCATTTATTGGAAATAGTCCAGGCATCACTGATCAGCGCAAAAACACCAACCTCGTATTAGGGTGAAGCACTTTTCTTGGCTGCCTATTTAGTAAACCGCATCCCCTCAGCTATACTTGATTTTCAGATACCCTTAGAAGTCTTAGCTAAGTTTCTCTCGGCTCCTATTGGTCAAATTTACCTCCCCGGGTGTTTAGATGTGTTACATTTATCCACTTACTAAAGGAACAACGGTATAAGCTTGAACCTCGCGTTCTGAAGTGCATCTTTGTATGGTATGCATCTTCTCAAAAGGGGTATCGGTGTTATCATCCTCCCACACGAAAACTGTATGTCACCATGGGTGTGACATTTCATGAAGAAACTATGTACTTTCACCGAGCTGAACTTCAAGGGGAGCAGAAGTTCAATTATTTGGAAATATCAATGAGAAAGAGATAAGCTTAATAGAGGTAGTTCCAACATTGACTTCGAGTTCACCACCTGCAGCAGAGACAACCAAAATTATGTCATCCCCTGATATGGAAACAGCATAAACCTTTTCGAGTATAGTTGTACCGTCTTCGCCTAACGCAAACAACCAATTGTCCACTTCAAATATCCTTGAAACTGAGGTCTCATAGGTATCATATTCTTCTATTCCTATAAAGCAGCTTCCTAACCGAGCAAATAGAGGTGTACCTAAACCCACATATGACCCAGGCTTTACCAGTAAAGCCAAGTATCTTATGAGTAATTATGTGTCTTATGATCGATTTACTGCATCTAACAAATCCTTTGTGAATCAATTATCTTCTGTATCTATTTCTAACAATGTGCAGGAAGCCTTATATAATCCTAAGTGAAAATCAACAATAGATGAGAAGATGAAGTCCTTGTTGAAATAACACATGGGAATTGACCGAATTACTAGTAGGAAAAAAGAAAGTGGGTTGCAAATGGGTGTACATTGTAAAATTTAAAGCAGATGGAACAATCGAAAGATTCAAAGCGAGACTGGTTGCAAAAGGCTACACACAGACACATGGGATTGATTATCTGGAGACATTTGCGCCTGTGGAAAAGATCAATACTGTGTAGGTGTTACTCTCACTAGCTGTAAACTTGGGTTGGTCTCTATAACAGTTCGATGTACAAAATGCCTTCCTACATGGGGAGTTAGAGGAGGAGGTGTATATGTAGTTCTCACATGGATATAAGATCTCGGTTGAGCATACAAATAAAGTTTGCAAGTTAAAAAGATATTTGTATAGACTAAAATAATCCCCCAGAGCTTGGTTTGGGAGATTCGCGAGATCGATACGAAAGATTGGGTACAGTCAGAGTAATTCTGATCATACTTTATTTTTGAAGAAAAGTCATGAGAAGATTACGGCACTTATCGTTTATGTAGATGACATGGTGCTCACAGGAAACGACCCTCGAGAACAACAAGCATTGAAGAAGCTCTTATCTCAGAAGTTTGAGATGAAAGACCTTAGGAACTTGAAGTATTTTATAGGAATCGAGGTGTCTAGATCAGCAAAAGTCATCTTCCTTTCTCAGAGAAAGTATGCCCTAGACTTACTAAGTGAAATTGGAATGTC